>JBAMHW010000006.1:16959873-16989623 GCA_037177495.1 Rhadinocentrus ornatus
AGCCCAGAAACCTGACTGGTCTAGAGGAGATCTGTGTGGAGGAGTGGGCCAAAATCCCTCCTGCAGTGTGTGCAAACATGGTGAGAAACTACAGGAAACGTTTGACCTCTGTAACTGCAAACAAAGGCTACTGTACCAAATATTAACATTAAGTTTCTCAGGTGTTCAAATATTTATTTGCATCTGTATCATACAAATAAATTGTTAAAAAAATCATACATTGTGATTTTAGGATTTTTCTTTTTTGATTATGTCTCTCACAGTGGACGTGCACCTACGATGAAAATTTCAGACCCCTCCATGTTTCTAAGTGTGAGAACTTTCAAAATAGCAGTGTTCACAAAACTTATTTTCCAGACTGTATATAAGTCAAGTTTTCCCACTTAAAGTAAAAAATATATATATATATATATAAATAAAAATATTAAGGGAGGGACACATCAGACCGCATTATGGAATACCTTGCTACATTATAACTATACCCCAATGACACAAAACCCAACAGCCACGTCAATGGTCTTCAGACCTCAAGCTGGTGGGACCTCTGATAATAAGATGGTTTCTGCTGAGGAATGGTGAGAGAATTTTCATATGTCTGGGACATCGCTGTTGCATTTGACTGAGCTGTTTTGTTTGTACATTAAAGGACAATTGTCATAGGATCACTAGTCAGTTCTGTCAGAAACGTTGCATGCACGCTGTACTACTTAGCTTTAGTTGTGTTTGTGCATTTTGATGTGGACAGATGTTTTCGTAGACAGTGTTGTGCAGGTGTAATTTTTCGTGTGGAGGAACAGAGGAGGGAAATTGCTGATGTTTTTACTGTTCATCCGATTGGCTTCAACATGAGTTGGATTTTACCAACTCATCAGATCCATTCTATAAATTTGATTCACTGGAATTATTCATCCAATCACCTGCAAGTATTTATTTATGCCCGTCAAAGGCTTGACCTTTTCTAAACACTTCTTGTGGCTGCCTTCCTCTAATGGTGTTGTGTAACAAAACATCTGCGCATAAGATTACTCTTGGCAACATCTTTATTGACACTGAGATTTTTACCTTTCTGAGCTTTCAACAGTGGTCAAAACCAAACTGAACAAAAAAGAAAGATTAAATCAGTATCAGAAAAACACAACCAACAGATGTACATTCAAATGGAGCATCTTTCTGCTGTAGAAACTCAGGCACGTGTCAGATGGTGCAGGTATTTGCACAGGTGACACTTCTATCACTATGATTTCAATAAGGAGTGATCAGTTGAAAGGATGGAGCTACATTTATTGATGTAAAAAAGATTAATTTAAAACACGTATGCTTGGCGCCTTTCATGACCAAAGGAAGGGGATAAGATAGAACCCTCAGAGTCAAGATGTTGATTTTGGATGAACATCATTAGGAGGTGTCAGAGACTTCTGATGCCGTTGCTCTGACTGAGTAATGGAGATGAAAACGGCAGATTGCACTAAAGTCCACTTGGTAACAGAATGATGGAGCAGAAAAGAGATTGTAAGAAATGGTATCAAACCAATCAACTTAGAAAGTAGCAGGAAAGAAAATCATTGGACCTGAGTAGTGACAGAAGTGGAAAAAGCTTCTAACAAAGTGAAGCAGATTCAAATGTCCAAACACCAGGGATTAAGAGAAGGCTGAGGGAACAGGTCTTTATGATTGAATGCAAAAGGTTAATATCGACTCTTAGTAAATGGTCATAGTTGTGGAGATAACCAGGGGGGTTGTTGAGCTAAGCTACTATTTGCAGTGATGTTTGGGAAGTAAAGACCAGCGACATGTGACGGATTTCTTTTGTCTCCCCTAAAACAAAACTCTAAAAAAGGTTCAGCTGCATTCTTTCTCTTATTGGAACATGCAAAAAGGTGGGAGCCAATTTTTAATAACATCCCATTAAAAAAAAGAAGACCAAATTCTGACTTCAGAGCTCCACAAGCAATTAAAAAGGCAAACAATTTCCAAATTATCCATCCCACTTTTTATTTTTGTTCTGTTGGACCTTACATTGCAGACATTGTGGGACAGTACTGTTCATTACCACCACACTAGAATTCAAGCTATAAAAACAGAAAGTGAGATGGCATCTCGGAGTGCCTAATTAAATCTGTTTTCAGTGTGTGTGTGTGTACAGGTGAAATAAAGTTAAGGAGATCAAAGTCTTAAACAAACATGAGTCTAATGAGGCCCTCTGCAGAACTGAACTCCAGATCTGCAACAGAAATCGTTCTACTTGCACTGCATCATTAAATGGTATGCAGTATAAAGTATACACTTTCACAAGTCACACTCACACTGACAGATGTGACGAATATTTCCCCTGAGTTCTAGACGTCTGTTCTCATCAAAAGTGTGTTTGTCAGTGACTCCGGTACAATAATGTAGCAGTCCACTGAAAAAGCAGACTCATAACCTGGAAATTCAGATTTATGGGACTCTGCAATTAATATGAAACTGCATAATTCTGTTTTGATTACATTATTGTTGGTGTGGACAGCAGACTGGCTTTGAACAGCCTGGGGGTGAGTTTAGTTGAGGGGAACCGGTCTAAAGGTTCCTGTGACTTCGCCACAGTGTATTGTTGGTCTTAGCTCAATAAGTCTGGAGCTGCTACGGGAGACATTGGCTCGGCTAGTTGCCATTGTGGTTTCTGCATAGTGGTGTGTGAGTATTGGCAGTGAGCAAAAAGGGAACTGGGTTTGGGTCACATCAACACAGAGCACTAAACCGTGTGAATTTCATCAAAACAAAACTGAGCTTATTTAAATAAACCACCATTAAATTTTGGTTTGTGGTATAGAATCATAGAAGTTTTAGGTCACACACATAAGCAGAGAGTCAAACAGCAGCAAAACTGAGGGATGATGTAGGTATATATGTTTTAGAGGAGTGAAGTTTCGGGACATTTCAGCTGTTTGGCTGCAGTGAGAACTGGAAAGAAGCTGAATGGTAGACAGCTTTAGTTTAGGTCATGTGCATTATTAGTACATGAAAGTCACATTGTAAAGCTTCTCATTTCCTGACAAATACAGTAATTACCCCACAGTCTTTGACCCTAAGGGGCCATTAAACAATAGTGGCTGTTGTTTTCAATGTATTTCCACTAACTTGAACGATTCTTTTAACTTTGAATAAAATATTTCCCGTCTGTCCTTGATCAAAGGAGGCATAAAATGCAGTCACAAGACTCAACCAGTTATATTATTTTGTTTGTTTGTTTTTATCCAGTCTTTTTCCATTTCTAGAAATTCCTCCAGGGAGAGTCACTGTTCATAGTTTGCGTGCTTTAAGAGATTCTACGTAGTGAGGGCTTACAATAATTATATAGACAAGAAAACACATCTCCAAATATTCAGATTTAGCATGTCAGTAAGAAAACAAGAACAAATTTGCTTTATCAACTCTAGGGGCGTCCACAGCTTTTTTCCACTGCCACAAATCCATTGTTGTAGGTTTAAAAAGGGTTTTAAAGATTACTGGGGGATTTTCTTTGTAATAATATGATGCTTAGCTTTGTAAAATTACATGGATTAGGGCCAGTTATACTGGAAAAGAAATCCTTATGCACATTGTGTTGTCCAGCCTCCTCAAGAATCAAAAGTGAATGCACGTGCCAAATAGCTTCACTCAAGGCCAAATGAAAGGCTTGAGGAAGTCACAGTAAAAACAATAGCAATCTGCGATCACATACCTCTGCCAAGATTATTTGAAATAATCCAACATCCAGATCTGTTTTCTCAATCGCTTCAAACTGGGCTGTTCTCCACCTTTGCTGAAATCTTCATGCAAATCACCCTGCAAGTTTTTGAACAAGCTAACCCTGTAACCTTCTTGTCTGAATTAGAAACAGCCCTCTAATCAGCTGTCATAAAGGTGTGTGTTTGGATTTCATGTGGGTTGTTTAAAATGAACTCTTGATAGCACAGGAAGGGATTTATTGTACATGTGCTAGAAGGGCTTTCTATCAGTGTGTAGGATGGTGGAGCACAAATGTATTTTGGGGAAAATTGCATAGAGTAATGACTAACCAGGGGGTCATTTCTGCACAGCATGCACTTAACACAACATGCTTATTAAAGTCACACCCTTACAATACTATAAAACACATGCAGTACATAATAAACAAACATAAAACAACTTGGGCACAAAATCTTTAATTTATCACATTATGTCACATCTGCACTGCACACAGTTTAACAAAGCTTAAAGTACTGTAGCTCATCATTATTGTGTCATGTAATGGGAATCCAAAATAGCAAAATGCGTACTACACTTGCATTTTATTTATCAAGGTTAGAATTAAACATACCAAACACTTGCATGAGATCATTTGCTTTGTGCCTCATTTTACAGTCTTCAGTGTAAAAAGTAAGAGTGTTGCTGTTTGAGGAAAGTGCCACTTTCCTGTTCTTGATTTAGGAGGTGATAACACACAAAAAAAACCCACTTATACACAAGGTAATGCACACATAAATAGAGGAAATGCAAAAATGTTTCCCCAGTCTCCCATGTCTTTATATCTAATGGTGGGGCCTCTGTGGTAATTCCCACTGCCCCCTGGAGCACAGGAAGGAAGTAATGCCTTGTTTAAAGGCAGTTTATTTAGTTAGTTGGTGATACAGCATACTTCTTCTTATGATCTTGCAGCAGAAATCTTCACAATAAATGAAAGCATGCAATTATTTGAGCTTAGTCTTTGGTTATGTTTGCTTTTAAATAAGCCTGTGACATGCGAAGCACCTGAGTTTTGGTGCGGATTCACCACATAATTCAAGCTGATTGCATAAGCTTACAAGATGCCTCAAATTAATCCACTACATGTGGCATGAGTTTTTAAATAATGCTAATAAACAAACACAAAAATTTGTTGAGTTTACAAAACATGCCCTCTAATTATTTCAATCCTTTCCCTGTATGTTGTCTGTCTTCTCTTCCAGCCTGAAAGTGGATGTGTGTGCAGCAGTAAGCGGTGTGGGGATACCCAGCTCTGTAGGTAAGCAGCTGTGCATGGTGTGGTATTTTGGAGAAGAATGCGGCAAAAGGGGTAACACAGAGAGGGTGGGAGAGGAGTCAGAGCTTCTGTACATCTCATTAGAGTTTCCTGCTGAGGAACTGCAGCTCTGCAACACCAGTCAGATGGAGAACAAAGACAGTAAGGAGGGTGGGGACAAGAATATAGCAGACATAATACACTGCATGTACTCTGCAGAGAATCATAAGACAGTGGAAACAGTGTACACATCCAGTGTAAGAGTACAACACCTACACATGACTCCAGACTGCATATAAAATAGACCAGATATCACAGATTTAACAATTAGGTAGTGTCTGGTTGCCAGAGTTCTCAACCTTTTCACTCATTCAGTAAATATAATGTCCATCTCCCATCTTCTGTCCAGATCTGAGGGCCGAGCTGCAGCTGGATTGGTTAAAAGGCACAAGGAGTGGAATTAAGAGAGTTCTTTTCTTGGATACTCAGCAGCCTCAGCACACAGGAGTCCTAAAGCTCGGTCACAACCACCAACACGCATGCCGGAGTTACATGATTTATTTGAGAGTAAGCAAATCACAAGTACACACATACAAACTTTAATTAATTAACTCATCATGATGATATGATGGTGTGACTCTTGAGGTGGCAACAGCTATACTGACTGTTGGACTTTCCAGGAGGAGGAGGAGTTTAGAGACAAACTGACCCCCATCTCACTGGCCCTGAACTACAGCCTGGCTCCACCTACAAATGACCAAACCCTCCCACCTGTTCTCAACCAATACAGCAGCACTTTCCTTCAAGAGCATGTGGGTACACACAATGTACAGGTAGACACATAACGGTTTAGATCAATATGCTCCACATCAAAGGATTCCGGGTCTTTGCTTTTATTGAAGATAGAGCAACAGTTGAAATTAATATTTGAACAGTTGGACTAGAGTAGTTTTAAGCTTATCTGTTCCTTTTATATCTTTAGCTGCCATTCTTTTTGTGACAGCTCCCCTCTGCCAAATAATAACGTCAGACTCATGCTCCTTCGCTCTAACTAAAACAAAAGGGTCATGGTGGAGACATGGTCCAATCTATGAATAATGACTTCTTTGACTTATTGACCTTTTTTAAAAACATTTTTAGATCTTTCCTAATGAGAATCTCTACCTAGTTCAAATATTTGTGGCTGAATTACCTCAATATACAAAGTACTATAAAGAGCTTAGTGTTAACAGTCGGAGTAAAGGGGCCAGTTAGTGTAATCTGCTGCTAGAGTTAAGGGTGGTGCCAGATTAAAATTCTCATAGATTCACAAAATAAGGGAAGAAATTAATGAGTCATATCACAAGACATTTTAAAGTCATTGCATGTTTTTTTGTGGCAAAAGCTTCAAAATATACAATTTTGAGGAAATCTGATGGGTTTTTAGGGGTTTAATAACTGCTAGACGTATAACCACGAGGATATTTTACAACTGTATTTTTAATGAAGCTAATACGTTGTGATCAATAACATGAAGAAATGGTCTGCGGAACAGCAAAAGCCAGCTTTGGCCGAACTACACATTTGGAATTTATTTTTCAAACATGCAAGCCTGATGGAAAATACACACTCTTTGATTGCTCTTCTACTTAAAGGATTAGTTCAAATAAATACTAAGACTTTAAAGTTTTCCAGAGCTAAGTTTTGGTTTTCTTATTTTTTTTTTACTCCAGTTTAAATCTATGTTCATTCACTCATGGATCATTCAAGCTCACTTTACCTCATTAAAGAAACCATGGCCAAATGATTTGTTTTTTAATAAAATGATTGGCTTTTTTCACCTTGCCATTAGTTTGATGAGGATAGCTATAGAAAGACACAGAGTTATCACTAATTCTTCTTTAAGATAATCAAACCCCATTTTTACCTAAATTTGCCTCAACAATTTTCAAAAATGTCCTAAAGACAGCATCACTGTACATGCATATGCCCATTTCTACACAGCATTTGCATTCTTGATTGTCTCAAAAAGGTCTTTGGTTTCACGTTTGCTCTGATATACCCATTTTTGTGTGCCCATTTTCCTCCCAGGCATACATCCTCCTGGACTGTGGTGACGACAATATTTGTATCCCCAACCTCCAGCTCTCTGCCAGCATGTAAGACTCAAACAGACACGCCCTCTGACCTCAACCTGCAAACGGTCAACACTCAAGACACACACACGTAAACAGAGCTAAAACAAAGAAAGTATGTCTGTTATTCCTCAAATAATGAACAAAGTTTACACTATAGTTGCTCACATTATAGTCGCATTTACTGAGTGTGTATGCATGACTTTTTGTGTGCATGTATGTGAATTAGCCAGCTCCTGATAGTGTTTCCAGCTGTATGACATCTCCATGGCAGCTTTATATAAACATCTTCTCGCCATCCATTGACTAACACACATGCACACACGGACACTGTTGTGGTTTGTGTTGGCATCAAGGGTGTCACATTCCTTGTAGCTGATTACATATAAAGTCCATTTCTTAAACATGGCACATTTTCATACAAACACAGCATTTTCTATCCTACCATAGCAAAGAGCATCATTTTCTGCCTCCTCCAAGAAAAGAAAGCTTTTCAACCATGCTGGTTTTGTGTTTGTTTGTTTGCTTTTTATTTTTAAATTCAAAATATAAACACAGGGATCACACCGAGCTGGTGATTGGAGATGACAATCTGGTCATGCTAATCATCACTGCAGTGAACCAAGGAGAAGGTGCTTACGAGACAGAGCTGTACACACTGATACCGCCAGAGGCTGACTACATTGGAGTGGAGCGCAGAGTGGAGGTAAATATTCACACATTTAACACACGCTGCAGATTTGTCATAAAACGGTTGTCCTGGCTTGATATCAAGAACCAGTAGGGGTTGGATGCTGAAAATAGGTACATAAAACTGAGATAGTTGTTTCATCATGATTGTAGCTAAGTATCAAATAAGGAAGTGAGCTATTTGAGGCTGTAATTAGGGTACAGCATCACATCCTGTTGTGTCTTTGTGGTGTGTTTGTTTGGCGTGATTAAGGAAAGCAGGATATGCTTTACTGGCAACAACCCAAAAGCCCCTATTATGATTTACAAGCTGCATTAGTGACCACAGACATGGATAGGGTCAGCGTGTGCATGTGTGTGTTTGTGTGCACATGAGTGTGTGTGTGTACTAAAGAGTGTGTAATAGGGCAGTTTGACTGATGATACTGTTACTGTCAGAGCATCCATCACTCTTCCTCTCCTGTTTTTCCACTCTCGCAATTGCTCCCTTCCAATTTTGATGGTTCTACACCTCCATCCCATGCACTCTTGTTCTACTCCTCGACTCTCACTTCTCCATATTTGTCACTTCCATTCACTTTTCCTCACTAGTTGTTTATGTCCCTCTCCCTCTTCTCACTTTGAATCCCCTCTTTTTTTCTTCCACTAGTCTCTCTCTCAGCTAAATTGCGAGTACAAGATGATCAATGAGTCCAGGATGGTGGTGTGTGACCTCGGGAACCCTATGGTGACTGGGACAGAGGTTAGTTCTGACACACCAAAACAAAACACACACCCTTTTGAATACAACATCCTCACTAAGAACGCGCTGTTACCCTTCAGGTTTAATTCACACTGATTGATGGTTTCCAGTGATTACCGATCATCACCTTGACCCTCATTCCACACACTCTGACTCCCATGGCTGTGCCTCACACTCAACTTGTGGATGCGAGTGTAAAAATAATCCATTTAACTCTTGAATGGCTGACAGATGCAGGAAGCCGAGGCTTTGTAAAATAAAGAGTAGTCCCTTCCGACATGAAATTCTACCACTCTGTTCCGCACACATATGTTACCAAGCATGTCACCAGAGTAAATGAAAGGTTTTCTTTTAAAGGTTTGAAGGCCGGCAGAGAGGTGTGTTCGTGCGCTGCAAGTGACACGCTGCATTCTGATAAATCAATTATGTGGTCATGTTTCACAGTTTTTGTGGAGGGGTGCATAACAAGGCATGTGAAAGGGACAAGGCATGTGCACGTGTGTTTGTGTGCTCTCAGCAGTCCAGATGTTTCCCATATACATCTCTCCCCTTGCCCTGTTCAGGAATCCATGAGCTTATGCAGAACATACCTCTACACCCCCCAACCCCCCATTATAGCTCTGCTTCTATTGTGCAACAAAATAGTTCTGATCACCAGAGTTCATTCTTTGTGCCACATGACACAGCTGTGGCACCGCACTAAGAAGACTGATCCAGTTAGAGGGTACGATTAAAAGAAAGCAGATTTAGGCCCATCTGCCTGCTTTTCTCTCTGACTTGGGTTTCTTTCTTTTTTCTTTTTTTTTCTCAATTATAATCATTCTTTTAGTTTATTAAAAATCATCTCCCACTGTTAAGTAGAATCCTACAGTGAAGAAATAATTATGTGTTATTGTTGTTTGACATAGTTATAGTGCTGGTAGTAAACTAATTTTTACCAAAAAAGCATGAAAACTGGTAAATTAACAGATTACTTGCCTTTCATGCATAAAATATATTGATGTGGAACTATGGAATTTTGGTCACACGTGTTAGAAACATTAGTTTATTAGTAACATGAAATGCTTTTATTATGAGTTCTAATGTGAATTTGCAAACATATGTAGATCAGTACTGGAAGTTCTAAGAGTTTCAGGCATCACAGCAATGCTGTACCTTCTGAAAAAGAAACAGATTATTGGTTAATACGAAGCTGACACCATAGATTCATTTGTTGCTGTGTCTGTGTCACAACAAAAAGAAAAATTTTCAAATGAAAAAGGTAATAGTTGATTTACACAAATGAATAAAAAAAAATTCATGAATCTCTTTCCAGAAGTAAGCTATTTTTATACCTTACACTTAGCTTGCTAAATAAGCTAAGTGAAAAGCCTGTATTAGTAGCATATTTCAAGTTTATCCAAAGCAAAGAATTTTATATTTGATATAACCATTCCTGGGGTTATAGAGGAAAATGTTGAGACTGTGGAACAGAATGTAATAAAGCCATAAAATTATCTACCAACACTTGCACACTTTGTGTTAGTATTGCTCTAGCATCAATTAATGGAGTAAGAGCATCGGGATGCTATCTGAAGTTCATTTAATGGCTTCATATGTAGCCAATAAAGTTACCCGAAGAACTTACAGTGATCTGATTGTTTTTTGTTGGTTTTTTTTGTTGGTTTTTTCTTGTGGTTGCTTGAAAAGGCTGACAAAAACTACTACAATGGGCTTAAAAAACTACTCTAACCACTACCTCAGGATAAACCACCCTTTCTCATTGTTGTTCTAGAATAAAATTGTCAAGAAGAAAATAGCCAAATGCAGAAGCAGGGAAATTATGAGGGCAAAATAATATTTATGACACAAAGATGAATATAATTCACTAATATGAAGATAATTTCATTGATGAAAATCTGCCATTTATTAAGAAAAGTAACCTGACCAGAGAGCCCCTGTGACAAGCATATCTTTGACATTAAACATTAATACGCTTAATTCATCCTCCTCCTCTCTCTGTAACAGGGATCTGATAGTGACAACTTCACTCTGAACGACACATTTGGCGCCTGTTTCTTTAGATCTTCCCTGCCTGGTTCTTCTCTACCTGTCTCTCTAATGTGTCTCATAAAGAAGGTTTAACTTTGTAGTCCAGCACCCCAGCCAGATTGCCCCGTAGGCCTGGCTCTTGAAGTTTTAGGGCGAGTCTGCATGCTGTCATATCCCTCTCTGGACCATGAGCTTGACCTGTTTTTCATTGGTGCTCACATACACATGTAAATATGCACGTACACTGCCATGCAGTCGATGGTGAGCGTTACTCTCCACGTGTTTTGAGTTAGCCAGGAGGATGGGGGATTTAAACTGAGAAGAGACAAAGAAACTCAACTTTGGTTTTTAAGTATGTGTGTGTGTGTAGTATGGCTTTTGTCAGATCTAAAAATCTGGCTGTTATCCTCCATAAACAGACAGATGCACAAAATCTTGAATTTAGTAACTATGAAGTAACAGGAGAGAATCTATTTAACAGGGATTTTAACAGGGTCTTTTCCTGGACACAGAAGTCATGATGTTGCCTTTCATGTGCAGAGTTATTGACTATATTTATTTGACAGCCTTACTTCTTTTCTTGTGACATGTTTGTTGTTTTAAATACTTCCTCTCTGTTTTTCTGTTTCCTTCACCCTCTTTCCCAGCTATCTGTTGGCTTGAGGTTTTCGGTCCAAAGGCTTGAAGATGCTGGGCCAAAAATCAGCTTTGAGCTACAGATCCACAGGTGACACGTCCACCAACATTCATGCAAAGCCCCCCAAACCCTCTTCTCCCTCACACACGTAAACACAAAAGAGCTGTTTGTCTTTCCTGTGATCCAAGTAAATATGTTCTGTGTCTGCCCCTGATCCTGTCACTGTCTGCGGTCTCGTGAAACCAGCCACAAAGATAGAGGAAGACAGATGGCTCAGAGGAACCTCAGACTTGAGAAGAGTTTTACACAAAATGCTCACTGTTTGCATAATTGCTCTAAATTTGACACATCACATCAGCAGACGCAGCTCTGCATCATGGGAATTCTAACTGCAGTCAGCTGAAAGGAGACGTATAGCTTCATTATGAGTTCCTTTAGAGTTTTGTTTTTACTAAAACTGGGCAACAGCCTCACTACAAGTCATTGCAACAGCAGGATGCAGAATGTGACGCATTACAAGTTTACACAACCCTGTTGTGTTATGTAGCCCTGGTGATTTTTGTGATGTAAAAAATAATCATTAAATCATATGAAATAGTGAAATTGTAGTCCATAAAAAAGAATTGAATTAAAACGTACTAAATTTTGATTGTACAAGTGTGCACTGTGTTGCAATAGTTTTTATTTATCTAAGTGCAGCTAGCTCTTATACAACGACAGTAGATTCTTTTTCAGGTCAGCCCACATATTATCTGAATGATTTAGGACCTTTGGCTGGGCCATTCTGCAGTGTTGATCGTTTTGGTAAACATTTCTTGATAGATTTAGATAGGTCATTGTCATGTAGAAAAGCAATATTCCTCTTCATTCTCATTTTTACAGGACTACCTTTTAACTACCTGAAGAGTTGAAGCAAAGCAGGCCCAAACCCTGATACTGCTGCACTACCATAATCAGTTGTGTATATGGTGACCTTTTGGTGATCTGTGTTGTTTTTGTTTCATGCCTTACCTTAAAATTCAACCTTAGTCTCATCAGAGATTTACATAATTTTGAGAGACTGCATGTATATTTTTTCCAAATTAAGAAGGCTGGGTCCTGCTACCATATCCCATAACGCAGTCATTTAGAGAATACACGAGATTGTTGTCACATGCTAAGCTGCAAGTGCCTGTCAGATTTGGTACTGTTTCTTTTGAGCTATATTTTCATCACATGCTTATAATTTCCCCATTTTTCTAAACTTTCCTGATCAATACCGTTCAAAGATCCCACTCTTGATAGCTCTTGATTAACCATGGCTTTTTTCAAAAACAGCCATGAAGTTGTAAGAATATTCCCAAAGGAACAGCTGAGCCTGACCTGGATTCACTCAGTCACTTCAGTACATGGCAAGAGCATGCTAACGATTGCTTGACATGAAACGGAGCATGATTTGTTGATCCTGAAGAAAACCACATCCTCAGTTATAAAAGGGTTAGCACACTAAAGCAACCAGATGTTTGAAAGTTTTTGATTTTATAATTTGTTTTCACCTTCTTTGTATGGTTGTAGTTTTTATTTTTATACGTAACAAAGATCTTTCATTCAAGGCAATGTGAGTGCAGTTGGGGTATTATTTTATGCCTTTTGGTAAAGCTGACTGTGACTCTCTCCACAGCTCCAACAAAGATAACTCTGACAGCAACCTGGTCAGTTTGAATCTATCCATCGCTGCCAGAGCTGAGCTCAATTTACGTGGGTAAGTGCAACCTCTCTGCATGTCGGTCTGTGACCAATTCTTTTTCTCCATGCCTGTTTCACAACGATACAGTTGATTTGGGTCATGTTTATATATGAATGGAAAACAGCATAAAAACATATTTCTAGAACTATATTTAGACTAATCATGTACACATGGGAATCCATGAGCACTTTTCCATGCTCATGGATTCCCATTGCCCACTAATAAACAGACAAGTACACAACTTACGCATGCTTTAAAACTTGGAGCCTGTCATGCCATTGTTTGGGTGTGGTTAGTTGTGCACACAAACACAGTAGCTATTGGGATACTTGGGAGTAAAATATGTTTCAGTGTTTATAGCCTACTATAAGGCTGTCAGACAAGCATTCAAATCTAGCATTTGATTTTTCAAACCACTGCTGTTGTAAAACGGTGGTGCTATTGGCTTAGCCCTGATAAACAGCTCAGTTTGCCTTATAAGATGGGTCATTTTACAGGAAAAGACATCACGCCTGAATTAGCTTCATCTTGTTGGAAGTTGGAAAATCAATAGAATTAAGTGATTATGTGCTCACTTGCCAGGCTAGCTATTATTAGCAATACAAGCTGCTAATAATGCATATAGGTTGTACCATTGTATGTGTGTGACATAAAACGGAATGTGACATTTTATTACTAAAGCTATCACCACTTTACATGTATGGGGGTAACCATGTTAGATTTTTCTGGTTTAGGTGTTAAGGCTCTCCAGAGTTGGGAATCTGTTTTTAGGAGGCATTTTTTAATTATTTTTCCTATATGGAAATAACTCATTGGAAAACAACCTATCTAGAAGTTGCATCATTATCATCAAGTTGTTTTTGCTCCTTCCAGGGTGTCTCATCCTTCTCAGGTGGTGCTCCCATTCCCAAACTGGGAACCCAATGAGAAACCTGTCAAAGAGGATGATGTTGGACCACAAGTAACACACATCTATGAGGTACATTTCATATGAAGAGATTGTGTCTTTTGTGCCAGGATGAAGTTTTTCTGCACTCAGAGTAGCCTTACATTTGAAATGGTTGTTGGTAATAAGTTGTGTTTTAAACAGATAAGATCAGAAAAATGGGTGTGTAAAGTTGTAGTTAAGCTGCGAGGATATGAAGTCTGCCAGTCTGGTAAACAGCAGCGCACTCAAATGCACAGTAAAACAAGTAGCTCCAGAAACAATTAAGATCTGGATGATCAAAGGTCTCCAACTCAGGACTAATTACTGCTGCGAGGGCAGAAAAAAGTGAGGAGGGAAAAACAGAAAGGATTAGAGAGCAAGGTAAAGAGGGGGAGAGGATAGATGAATGAAAATGTTAAGAGAGGACAGAGTGTTTGAGTATTAATTATTGAGAAGTACAGGCAAAGGGATAGAGGGAGGAAGAGGGGCAGACAGACGGACGACAGTTTACAACAGGCAAAAGTGCATGTGTGTGCGCAGTACATGTGATTGCTTTTTGTTTTAAATGGGGGGCAGCTTCATTGAACCAGAGTGTAGCTGTGTCTGGCCTGTCCTGCAGCTGATAATGATTTTCATCTGTGATACTTTTCCCAATGGGCAGCTGCTTCTTGTTAAAGAGGACAGAGTTTTCTGCTCTTTCCAAATTCCTGCCCCACAGCACCAGGATCTTGTCCTGTTTGGATGACTTGCTTTGGCATTATAGACCATGTATGTGTGTATGTATATGGGAGGATATATATAAGGGTGTTTGCAAGAGAAAAAGAGAGATATATTTGTTGAATTGATGGTTCGTTTGGGCTCATAATTCATTCATCCTAGTTTTAATGGAGAGTGATGCCCTCAGTGATGATGTAAGTTCTACATGTCTTGTATTTCAGTCCCCAGTGACTAAAGGCTGCATTAGTATTATCTGCGTGAAAACACAGGTGGCTCGTGTCATCATCCCACAGTTATGATAACCTGATTATAGCCTCGGTCACATGGGACCTGCTAACAGGAGAGAACACAGTAAAATCCTGACAGCCCTCTGTTTTGCTGCTCTTTCTCTTGTTCCCCAGCTCCATAACTCTGGTCCCAGCAGTATTGGGGAGGCTGAGCTTCAGGTCGGCTGGCCTTCCCGTTTCCGTGATGAGAACCTGCTGTATGCCATGGAGATTCAAACTGACGGCCCAATTAGCTGCCGGACAAACACCAGTCTTAATCCCCATGGCCTTCAGGTAACATGATCGTATACAGGCTCATGCGTGCAGACCCATATTCAAAGAACAATGTCAAGTTCTGTACATAGATATGCTGCATGTGGTGGGACAGACTTGCTCACAAAAGCTTGTACTGTGTCAAACTCCTGAACATAGAGAAATTTCAGGCTTCTATTTATAACACTGCTAGTAGATTATTCATCCATCAGTTTCTACATTATCCACTCATTTTATTCATCATCATGCTCACTGATCAAGCCGTTCTCCATGTTTTTTTCCAGCTGCCTCAGAGCAAGAAGACATGATTATTATAGAAGAGTTTCCATCAACTAGGATATGATATCATCTGTAAATAAAAAAGAAAATACAGTTTTTTCAAAAGGCTGTTATATCATGTAACATCTAAATCCACCTGGACAAATCAGTGAAGTCTACTGGAGTCATGTAGAGTTTCAGATCTTTTAACAACTCATGTTAAAACAGAAAGAAATTAATTTTACAGTGTGTTCATTTGTCTGGGCAGAAAAGTTTGATTACCATAGATTTCTTCTATTGTCTGAAATTGAGAAGAGTTTCTTCTTTGCTAGATGTCTGAGAAACAGCCTTGCAAAGTCAGTCCATTAATCAGGTTGTCAGTTGTAGCTAAAACAACTGATTAGAGGAAATGTATGTGGTTTGTTTCTTACTTACTTACAAAGCTGCTGGAAGAAAAGGAAACAAATGCCATTGTGCAAAATAGTTGAATTGAGAGGATTAAGCAATCTGTGTCCCAAGCCTGTTAACTTTAACTGGCCTGTGTCCAAAGCCAAGCTCCCCGAGGTGAAACAATAAAATCCTTCTGTTATCTGAGACCTGAGGACACTCAGGTTATCAGTCTTGTTGTCAGTGTGATTATATGAGCAGAAAAGTGAATCTCCTCAAATCCGACTTTCAACAAATACAGTTTGATCAGATTTTTTTATGTCACACTCATTTCCACAGCTAATTTTTTATTTTTTAAATCTTTAGGTTACAGGTTATTTTTCAGTGGTTGACAGGCTCTGTATTGTTCTGTATGTTCTGATGCCCTTAAAGGTACCAAACACAGGTCGTTCAGACTGTCCACTCTGAGACTAATCATTTTTTTCTCTTTTAACATAAGATTAAGCATTGATGTCTTTTCCTTCTGTTGTTGTTTCTTTGTCTCCTTCAGGTCACAGATCTACAGGACACACCTGAATTACTTGGTTTCTTGAGGAACGCTAGCGCTCCTCCTCAACGCCACAGACGATCTGTCAGCACTGCTGAGAGCTACAGCAGTAAGACCTTGGTGAGCCCCACACAAGCTTCTTGAAAAAAGACAAGCTAAAACAAATGTTCATTAGTGAATCACAGGTGCTTGATGTCTTTCTTCTCACACTCTTTGTGCAGAACTGCACCAACATATCCTGTCTGAGGATCATGTGTGTTGTTGGTCGGTTGGATCGTGGCCAGAGTGCGGTGGTTAAGATCCGATCAAGACTATGGGCACATACTTTTCTGCAAGTTAGTGTCTTTAATGATTATGGATGTTTTATTGCTTTTTTTTTTTACTGATTAAATTGCTGTGTTACTATAATCTGAACTTTTTAACTTCTTTAACTATTTATTAACCTAAATCTGATTTGTGTTTTGTTTTCTTTTGGGGTTTTTTCCCTAAAAAGCGGCGTAACGATCCCTACATTCTCAACTCTACTGTGTCCTTCATGGTCACGTCCGTGCCTTATCGAATCCAACCCCCCACCATGCCTCAACACAGAACCTCTGTAAGGAAGCAATAAACATTTAGTTCTGGTGTCTGACCCTGAGAGGAAAAAGTATAAACTGCATGAACTGCATTTTTTTTCTGCAGATGGGTACCCTGGTGTTATGGGGGACTCCTGATGTATCATTTGCTGTTCCTCTCTGGGTTATCATACTGGCCATTCTGCTGGGGCTGCTGGTGCTGGCCATGCTAACATTAGCCATGTGGAAGGTATTTCTTTACACACATATTGCTGGTTAAAATATCTTCAACTTTTTTGCAGCACTTTTGGGATTGAAATCTGTACCAATCTGTTATTGTGATTCTCTCAGTGTGGTTTCTTCGACCGGGCACGGCCACCAGCTGATGATGATGTCTCCGACCAGGAGAAGCTGACTTCTGATCAAACAGGCGACGCCTAAAATGACACATGACTGCACCTGGTTGGAAGTTTGCAGTTTGGGAGGGACGTGCACCTTCTGAATAACTTAAATCAGATCTGGGATCTGTACTAGTCGGAACCTCTATGGTTGGAGGTCTTCTGTCTTTTTGTGAATGAAACTGACTGAAAGCAGAGACTGCAGTGCTGCACACACTGGGACCAGAACAATCAGGCTCACAGCAGACAGAGTGGGACCAAAGCACATAACAGACTAAATCACACACACATGTCCATTGTTTATTCATAGCAATGAAGCACCAGAACTGAAGACAGAGTAAACTTTGTTGTGAAGACAATGCTTTAAATGTAGCTGGTTTTTGTGTGTTTGTTAGTGCAACACAAAGAGACTAGAGATCTATGCACAAGTGCTTTTGTGAGTTTTCAAGTGATTGTGTGTTTTATGCCTTTGAGTGTGTGCACTGGTATTGTATGTGTTTATTAGGTGCCACTTGTTTCATTTTCCATCCACTTGGGAATGTTTTCTTCAAACTGTGTGTCCAGTTTACACACACATGCAGCAAGATGCAACCATATGCTTAACAAAAAGGCACAAAGTCAAAATGTGTATTTATGGATGTATGTGCAATATCTGAAGCTTGTTGTTACACTGGCACTATTTTATTTGAGCATCATGTCTCCTTAGTTTTTGTATATACTGCGAGTGATTTATTGGGACCCCCGCCATAATATACAATTTTAAAAAAGCCAAAGTGAAGAATCTAGCATCTGAAAAATAAATTATTATTGTCTTATAGTGACTGTGGTATTTTGTCTTTAAAGAAACAGACCTTATCTTCACAGCTGAACTGCTCCACCAAATATTTAAGGACTATATGCATGTTATTTCCTCTTACACAGAAGATGATAAGACTTCATGAACTACCTGCAAAGATAAACAGTCCAAATCAAAACAAAAACACCTAGCTGATTATGAGATTTTGTACATGCTACACTGAATGTCATTTATCAAAATTTTTGTGTTGTTTTGTTTTTTGTCTTTAAATGCATCATGCACAGGCAGACAGAACACAGTGGTCCAGGCATCAGCAAATCATTCAATATGAAACAAATCATTAGTGTGATGTTCAATTTGTTTTGCTATTTTTGATGTTTTGTCAGAATAAAGAGTTGTTTGATAAGTGATTTTTTTATTCTGCTTATAACCTTCTGTAACTGATTTTCAGTAATCCAGGTTATTTTAACTCATCATAGCATCTTTATGAGGTCTCCCATCATAAGAAGGGCTCTCGCGCCCCCACAAGGAACAAAGTAAAAATATACCTCGTTTTTTCCTGCAAAACAGCGCCATCGTGTGGCTTCAACTGTCACAACTAAAGGATGGCTGTGAGGATATGAAAGTTCCTGTTAAATGTTTATGGTCCGTTAGTAAGTAAAGTAAGTCTTTATAGACTTATATGTCGTTATCTGTTGATGTCAAAGCCCCCATGTGATATACCACCACACCACCGTGCAGCCCTAAATTTAACTCATTAATACAAATTGGCTTAGCTTACTTTATCTGTGGCAGCATCAGACCTTCCCTTATATTGCGCTCGGGAACAAAAGGCTTATCAAATACCCGTCAGAATTGTACAAAGCATTGCACCCTGAAACTTATTTCTTCTAAGCAGAAAAAATAAATAAACAAATCACTACAAACTTAAGATCAGAGGCCAAAGACACGTATAGGATCAATATCTTTCCAAACCAGGATATTATGGATATAAAACTATGCCAATTCGACTCATATTGGATCCATTTTTGGATTCTGTCGAGCAACAGGTGGTTTCTGTTCTCATGTCTACGGGAATAGAGGTTGATCGGAACACCATCGAAGCCTGTCACCCGCTGCCCAGGAGGAGCAAGATCGATAAACCAGCCATAATCATGAGGTTTGTCAACAGAAAACACAAAGAGCGCTGTTAAAACAAGGGAAGAAGCTGAGAGGATCGGACGTCTACGTCAACGAGCATCTGACTAAACGGAAACGCAGACATCGCTCGGAAGGCCCGGTTACTTAAGAAGCAAGCAAGATCCAGGCAACATGGACATCTGGCTGTAAAATCTTTATTAAATTAAACAGAACACCGGAGGAAGCCAAGGTACTGCTGGTCCGAGACATCAGGGAACTAGAAAAGTATAACTGATCCTATGGGACAGAAGGTAAATCACAGCCAGTACACTTTTGATCATCAGGATGACACTCAGCACTAGGACATTTTTATCATCAGTTCACAGAGCTTCATCTACTATGGCTATGAACTGTGACAAAATAGAACTGAAAACATTTAATTACACGTAATACAAACATCAGGACATGGAGGATGCCATTGACCCGGAAAATAATTTCTACAGTGACATCATCGATAACTGTGGCTACTATTCTGAGGACCAGTACAACAGGACAGTTTATGCAGAAAATAAACTCTCTATAACACAGTTCAATAGCAGAAGCATGTATGCAAACTTTAACAAGATTAAGTATTATCTCAGTTTAATCAACCATTTAGTATCATTGCCATATCTGAAACGTGGATCAGTGCTGAGAAGGGAGCTGATTTTGAACTTTTGAACTTTAATTACATAAATAGGGAAGGGAAAACTGGTGGTGGGGTAGCTATGTATGTGGACAAAAACCTGCAGTATAGAGTGGTGGAAAACATGACAAGAGTGATGAATGATATATTGGAATGTATAACAGTAGAAATTTTTATGGAAAGGAAGAATGTAATTGTTACCTGTGTCTATAGCGCACCAGGCTCTAACTTAGAACTCTTTAGAGAGTGGTTTGAGGAAACATATACAACTACAATACAGAAGGTATTATTTATCTGTGGGGATTTCAACATTAATCTGCTATAGCCAAATAATCATAAACCAACAAAAGAGTTCATTGATACAATGCAGTTTGAGTCTTTACCCTAAGATTACTAGACCTGGTAGAATTACTTCCTGCAGCACCACGTTAATAGATAACATTTTCACAAACCTAGTAGAAAACAAAACGATGAGCGGACTATTACTCAATGACATCACTGACCATTTATTGTAGTTTACGACAGTTGTTACAAAAAAGAGAAACGGGAAATTGGACATCAGTTTAGAAGAATAAAGTCAGAAGAAACTATTTAAAGATGAGTTGTTTAGACAGAACTGGGTGGCAGTGTTGAGCGAAGATCATATCGATAGAGCATATGAAACTTTCCTGTATACCTTCCAACTATTATATGATGGACACTGCCCGATTAAGAAATATATAGAAAGAAAAAAATACCTGAACACACCATGGATCAAAAAGGGATTGAAAAATGCCTGTAAAAAAAGCAACACTCTCTATAGGAAATTCATAAAACATAGAACAGAAGAAACTGAAAACAAATATAAAAAAATGTAAAAATAAACTGACAACTATTTTAATGAAGTCAAAACAGGAATACTATAGCAAGTTATTAGATAGAAATAAGCATAACACTGAAGGTTTTTGGAACATAATAAACAATGTCATTGGAAAAAGTTGCAGTCAAAGTAATTACCCTCAGTATTTTAATGACAATAATGTAAGTATGAACGATATGAATTATGTGGTTAATAATTTTAACAACTATTTTGTGGGTGTTGGGCCAAAGTTGGCAAACAAAATCATTGACCCTGAATTACTTGATGAAAGAAATGATACATTGATAAGCAAAAATTTAAACTCAAAGTATCTAAGTGTAGTGGAGGAGAAAGAAATCATGGCATTGAGAAAAAGAAATTGCAGTTGGAGTGTTAGTGGACCTTAAAAAAGCATTTGATACAATATATAACAACATATTACTTAATAAATTGAAGCATTATGGAATCAGGGAAGTGGCTTCACAATGGATGAAAAGTTATTTAAGCAATAGACAACAATTTGTAAAAATAGGTGACTGTCAGTCTTCATGCTTTGATATTGTTTGTGGTGTTCCTCAGGGGTCGGTACTTGGGCCAAATCTTTTTATTTTAAAACAAAATTTATGTTGTTTGGAAATCAGAAGGGGAACAGTGAAGTTAAAATTGTTATAGAGGGTATAAATGTAGATAGAGTGAAGAAGTGTTCTGGGGGTGACAATAGACCAAAAAGATCTGCTGGAAACCACACATTCAACATATTCAAGCCAAATTAAACAAAACTTTTTCAGTCCTCGGTAAAGCTAAATATTTTTTTAAATATCAAAGCATTTGACATTTTAAACTGTTCACTTATATTGCCATATTTAAATTACTGTGTGGAAGTTTGGGGCAACACAAATCCTCACTCCGACCGCTGTGCACACTCCAGAAAAGAGCCATTAGGATGGTTCATAAAGTGGGTTTTAGGGACCACACTAATGAGCTATTTATTAACTCCTGTTTATTAAAACTCCCAGATCTTGTAGAATTTAAATCGCCGCAGTTAATGTATAAAGCAAGGAACAAACAACTACCAGATAACATTCAGAAACTTTTTACCGACAGAGAGGGGGGATATAGTTACAGGGGAAAACTTAACTTCAGGACCAGCAAGGTACGAACAACCTTAAAAAGAATGTGCGTATCGGTCAATGGGGTGAGGGTCTGGAATAAACTTAGCCAAGAGCTGAAGCAATGTTTAAGTATGAGGTTGTTTAAAAAAAAACTTAGACTGATGCTCCGTAATAAGTACATGAATGATAACTTGAGGTGAACTTTAGATCACATTTTCTCGATATGATGCAGTGTACATGTGTATATGTGAGTGTACATGTGTGTATGTGTATGTATGCAGGTTTGTGTATGAGTATATATGTATGGGTGAGTATGTATATGTATGTGTGTATCTATATGTATATGGGTGTAAGTGTATTTATATGTAGGTATGTGTACATGTGTGTGCATGCATGTATGCGTGTATATATGTACATGCATGTGTATATATGTCTGTATATGCGTGTCTATGTGCATATTTATGTATGGGTAGGTGTGTGTACATATGTATATGTATATATATATGTATGGGTATATGGTATATATGTGTGTGTAAGTATGGTGTGTGTATATATGTGTATATATATATATATTCTCCTTTCTTAAATCCATAAGTTGGATGGTGGGATGGTGATAAGGTGTAATTATTAATTATCGGTGAAGGGGTAGGAATAAATAAGATTTACTTCTCGCTACCTCTTTTTGGACATGTCAAATGGGTGCAATTATATTGTTGTTAATTGTCTAGATGTATGTTTTGGTGAAATTAACTGACCTGTCTGAATAAACAAACAAACATTTTCATGTTTACATAAATTACACTACTAATAAGTGTGTCATCTGTCACTTTACAACCATGATATTTTGATCTAAAAGAATATGTGAGAATGTGTTAGAAAATCGAGGTTTGTGTAAGGAAAAATCAAAGGAGAACAGAAATTAATATAAAATGAGCAAACACAAGAAGAGAGGCACATTTTCTTCTTTAAACTCTTTATTTCTTTTAATATATTTGATCAAATGTAAAATGAAACATTTGAAGTAAAGATTTAACAGTTTCTGACTAGCAAATGTTGACACCATTAAAATAAATGTACATTATTGGTACTTATTACATACCATAGGCATATGACATACTGTTTTGTTTTTGTTTTTTTGTTTGTTTTTGTTTTTTTGTTTTTTTGTTTTTTATCCAGAGATTTATCCAAACAGACTCAAATTACAAAATATCTTAGTCTTTAACTCCCATAATTTCCTGGGTTTTTCAGCTGGTGCAAAAGAAAACATTGGTGAAGCAATATCT
Source organism: Rhadinocentrus ornatus (assembly GCA_037177495.1). NCBI lineage: Eukaryota > Metazoa > Chordata > Actinopteri > Atheriniformes > Melanotaeniidae > Rhadinocentrus > Rhadinocentrus ornatus. The sequence goes on from JBAMHW010000006.1 coordinate 16,982,974, forward strand.
TGGATTTCTGTCATATAAACAACGATGTATATCAGAAATAAAAGATGCTTCAAAAGTCTGTACATGGGGATGGTTTATCCTCTTCACTGGCAATAAGATCAGACCAACAGTATAATGGAAGACTTTGACTATTTACAAATATTTGAAATTTTGTACACATATTGTACAGTTTTTCACAGACATGCTGTACATTAGTTTTGTGTATTAATCACACTAACCCCAATGCCCCCACCCACACCCATACTACACCCACATGTCAAAAGTGCAATTCCAAAAATCACCACAATGCGACACATTTCTGCCATATTTGACATTATACAGAAAGGCTGCCAAAATATCCCTTTGTGAGGGGCCAAGCTCAAACATTTTTGTGGGGAAAAAAAGTAAATTATTCATGCTAAACCTTCCCAACAAACTGGTTTTATTGTCTAACTTAAAGCTCCTACACAATTGTGACCTGTACTGTAACCTCTACTTCATCTTCTTAGGTGTTCTCATTGGATTTTCTGAAAAAGACTTCTTCTCAAGACAGCGACACAGTGTTTTGTTTTTTCACTTAATGCAATGGGGAATTGTCACTTTTATGACTCTTATAAGAGTTTTAATTCAGTTCTCAGCACAGACAGCTGAGCAGCGCTCTAGCGTGGATAGCTGATTGTCTGCAAAGCTTCTAAGTATGAGGTGGGCAACATAATTCACATTGACAACAAATCCTTTAAGAGGTCTAAACCCAGGAAAAAAATATGTTGTATGTGTAGATTTTTAGATCATATTACTTTGTGCCACTCAGATTTATTGTTGTCCAAAGCTGATTAACTTATACAGAAATGGGTCACATTTTATCATCCGTGGTATGTGTTTATGAGCATCAATATTTGCACAATCATACTGGTCTTAATCATATGTACTCTGGTGCCACATGTACATAATACAGCGCCAAATGTATCAATCCAAAGCTCAAATATGGTCTTTGATAAATTATGTTTTATAAATTTTTATGTAAGTGAAATATTTTGTCAGTAGAATATTTTTTAAGAACTCATGACCAATTCTTGAGAGATTTGTGTTGTTGGCGGTAATGAATGAGCTTAGGGATGGAACAGTTGAGGTAGAGTAGGGATTTTATTTTAGTTTTTAGTATTTTAATGGGAGAGTAACAAAAGACTGTGTAAAAAGATAGATATAGCCTCTTGATCTGAAAACCAAAGCCAATTCAAACATGAACAAATAAGTGCAATACCAATGAAGATGGCTAAAAATATTTCTGGCCCCAACAGACTCCTATACTAAAGTGTCAACTTCTTTTTATTAAGTATTAAATCAATTACTTCTTTTTTATTAAGTTATGTTATTGGCTGTTAGGACTTTAGAAATTTAGTTTCATCAGTTTTCAGAGGGAGCATGCTGCAAGACATGGCTGACATGTGGTATAATAATAATAATAATAATAATAATAATAATAATAATAATAATAATAATAATAATAATAATAATAATAATAATAATAAATACATTTTATTGTTGCCCAGTGTCATAGTGTCAGTTGGACTGATTTCCAATGAGTTTGTGACATAATTTGCCAAAAATAAATAGCAAGATAAAGGAAACTGAGTCAGTCATCTGGTTTTAGATAAAAAAGGACCTAAAAAACATAAGTGGTAAATGTTGCTAAATGTATACTGGAGCAAGAGACAAAACTCTCCTCCAGGCCATGAGGTTAATTTACAGGTGAACTGGAAATGTTAGCACGTTGTTTTGATTTATTGAGGGTATTTTTCATGGTTTGTTAATAGATTTAAAATATTCATTTTGTAATAGAAGAAATGTTTCTTTGTTTTTTATCACTTTTAAGTAAAATGAAAGTATGGCTGCTGCTCCAGTTGATACAACTCCAGTATTAACAGTAAATAAATTTTTCCTACTATTTCTTTTCATTTTTATAACATTTTTGTTGAATGTATACAACGTAGCATGAACAATGTGTTGTTTTGTTGTTGTTTTTTTTGTCTTCCTCTTCAGTTGTTACGTAGATAAACAATAAAAGAGAATAAAAAGGCTACTTGTTTTCCAGTTAATACCAGAGTTAATGGAAGGTTTGGGTTCACCTAGATTACCAGCTAGTAAAGATTTAGCATTAGCTGATAGCTAGCATGTTTACATCTTATGGGATGGTTACTTCTAGCCCAAAAAAATTAAATAAATAAATGTAGCAAACAAAAGAGACATTGAAAATAAATTTACTTTGCATTTATGCCTTAAGTTTGGCCAAAATGTCAAGTTCAAGCATTCGAAGTGTTTCACAAACCATTCAGTAATACCACATCCACATTCTTTATCTAGTCTATGCTGTCTTTTAAATAGAAACACCATATTTCAAGAATTAATATCATGATGGCATTTCCAATCTATAATGATTAAAAAATATTTTTCTTTAGGACAGTACAAACAGGCCAGGTTAGGAGAGAGAAAATGGCTATCGAGGCAAATAGTTGCTCTACTTTGTAACAGCTGAGATATAAGACAAGAAAGTTTTGGAGAAGAACAGTCAAAGGGCAGTGTTTAGCCTGAGCAGTCACACAGAAACAGAACAGTCATATTACTGGATTTACAATAAACAGCTTACAGAAGTTAAATGGCTATTAGGATAAAGTGTAGTTCCTTATTTAAAAAAAAAAAACTGTTACCAAGTCAAATTAATTCTGAGGAGGCCCGATTATGTATATGTCCCCAAAGAGCAATAGCACATTCATGAACATTTAATTAATACCCGAGCTGACATAAACAATAGCAGAACTTCTTGGTATGACGAGTTAATGGAATGATTGAAGAAGGAGGCGCTGTGGCACATACAGTACATAGGCTACATAAAGGTTTGAATACACACTTTACACTTTCTAAGATACATGACTGTACATGATCATCACTAGCTGACTAGTTTACTCTGCATCTCTGTCTTTCTCAGAATAGTAGCTCTATAAATTCTCAAAAAATAAAGTTTGCCCAAAGTCCATTTACATTCCATAATGTTTTCTCTCAGTGACAAACCTGTAGGACATGTGATGTGATGAGAAACAGTCATTATTCCCGTTATATTAGTTGAGGGTGAGGGAAACCATTGCCACTATACTCAACTGAACGCTCCGTCAAAGTGCTGTTTTTCAGAACGCACTCACACACGTTGCTGCTGTGGACATGCACATACTTTATCAGGCCTAGAAACACACTGACACACATTACATACATTGTATATACATTGTCTGTGCACATACACTAACAGATACACACTTTTCCTGAGTCTGAAATATAGAAGCTTTCTTTGCTCTAAGAAAAAAAACTTACATGTCCACCAATCTGATAGAAATAAAGAGTTTGCTGCTTTAAATAGCAGTACTCTGATATATCAGGTATGGATTTCCTAAAGTACATACCAGCATTACGGTTCGAAAGTAAAAACCATAAAAAACTATGTGCTGCTGTAAAGTGTACATACTGTATATGTACAGTCATAGTTTCTGTAAAGAAAGCGAGGTCACTAGAGAGATCACTCGTAGTGAAAACCCCTCAACATTTATTATCCCACTGCAATCCTTTCCAGTTCTACTTAGCTTTTTAGCATCCTTTTGCTTATTTGTTAATGTATTTTCGTTATTTTTGGTGTAAAAAGCTCTAATAAATTGACTTCTTCCAAAACAACAGACAAGAAGATTAGCAGTAATGCACAGTACCAAGAGCTAGGTGTATTCCTAATGAGCAGGTAAAGACACAATTAAAGTCAAAAGGGAGAGTAATTAACTAGAATTATCAGATTGCATTTAAAAATATGTGCTAAATTTGCTCTGAGTGACTGATGGCAGTTTCCTGTTTTATTCGTTATACTTAGTATAGATTGTACTAGAAAAATAAAAGAAGGCAGATTGTTGTATGAAGTAAAACAGTTGTTCAAGTTCTTTGTTTTACAGTATTACATTATTATTTAAATTCAGTTTTTCTTTGTTTTTTCATCTTGTTTATAAATCCTCAACTTTCATCAGGTTTTCTGTTTATTTAGGCTCTGTAATGACTAAGTTTGCACAATCCCAATGTATCAAAAACTATAAAATGATGCAGTTAATCAAGAAGCTTTTCTTGCTGCAGTAAAAGGGCTGAACTTATATAATTCTGACTATATTATAAGATAGAAATACCTTGATTTTCCCCACTGTATTGATCTAAAATTCTGCACCAGGAAACAAAAATTAAAACTAAATCATGCAGTTGCTGAAAGAAAGCATGAGACTAAAGGTCAAGATAGGAAAGTAAAGAAAAATGAGGAGGAATTCACCTATACGTAACATCTTGCAAATGCACTGCATCAAATTTAGTATCACATTTCCAGCAAACTCTTCATTTGCATCACAAACAGCACATGCTTGACTTAATTAGCTTCAGGTGGGTAACATTCAGGCCTTTTCTATGTCGATTTGTATGTCATTGACTGAGTTTACAGCTACCAGCATCACAAAGATATTCTAACCTGTACTCTGTTAGGCACACACAAAGAAAAATGCATACAAACCAACACATACGCTTAAACACACAACAACACAAAAGAACTAGGCCAATTGCAGTATCTCACTCACTTACAATGGTATGAAAAAGATAACAATATAAAATTAAACTCTTTCTCATATACACAAGACAGCACAGTTAACAACCATAACTGTTGTCATTAAAACACCAAGAGTCTGTTTTTCACTTGACTCCAAGTCATATCACCACAAATAAACTGGAAAATAGACAGGCTCAAAATATAGTTACCCACTTACCACACACTGACATCGGGTCTGTGCTTAATCAGGTAATAAGGGAAATGGCTGATAGGTCTGCATCCAACAGGTTTAAGCCCATGACGAAGGAGATTCAGCTTATGATTTGTAACATTCAAGTCTCTCAGATGTCTGACTGCCATTCATACTCAACATTCACACTGCATTCATTTTTGCTTTCAGCATTGATTGCACTGATCTTGTGTGTGATACCACTTGTGAAGGTGCTCTCCTTTACTTCATAGACTAGTGTGAAGGAAAAGAAACATGTAAATACTGCGTAAACTCTATATTACAGTAGTCCGGACAGAGTGAAAAGAGAGAAAGCTTAACACAAAACAAAACACAGGGATTTAAAGGTTCTCTTTAACAGTCCACTCTTTTGTTCAAGAATCTCTCACTTCCAGTACTGGAGTGGCCCTCTATGCTGATTTTGACCTCCTGGGGGATAAAGGAGGGCTTTGGTAGGGTCACAGGAGGCTCCTCCTCAGCTCTCTCAGTCTGGTCTCGCTCTGGAGCTGACCAGCGTCTCTTGCGAACTGAGGGTCTCTCCGGATCAACACCCTGTTGTCTAGAGAGGGCAGGCATGTCTGTTTTCAATGATTCCTGTCTTACTTCTGCAGTCCCCAGCACTGCCAGCATGGGTCCTGATCTGTAGATCCCCTCTGCCTGTCCTAAAACTGATCCTAGTCCTGCTGATAGCCCCACTCCTGGTCCAGGACCAGTAGTCTGCTGCCTCTCCATCCTCTCAGTACTGGAAGCCTTCATGAGGAGACCACCATTGCTGCCCGCAGTGCTTGGACTCATACTGTTCCTAACATTAGGATCCATGTTATGAGAGGAGTCAGAGAGGTGACCGGTCTTCAGCTTGTTCCCCAAACTGTCTGTTAGCGATCCTTTCCTCAAGCTGCGGAGGGTCAGTGACACACACACGTCACCCACACACAGCTTAGCACAGGACAGCTCAAACAGCTGTGTGGTCCGGTCGGGGCAGCAGGACGACCAGCCCTGGCCAAATACAAAAAAAGGATACTCGACCAGCACCTCCACACACACCTGTACAGGAGCACATGCAGAAGAGGTAGTTAGCTTATTGCTAAAACATGTCATGAAATCTGACAACTTGAAAAGAACATTTGCTACATTTGGATGTGTTTCACCTGTGTAAAATTACAATGTACAACTTTCATTTCTACTGTTTCTTTTTTCTGTATAATTAAATATATAAAGATGTCTTAATAGGAACAGCACAGCTGCATCAGAATTTTAATTTTAGCTTTAGCTTTAGCATCCTCACACTGTGTGTTTCAGACTGCCATGTGTTTTTCTGGGGCACCTAGTTAGAAGTGAGTCACCACTACTGTAACTTACACCTGGAGCCTGATTCTTTAATCTCCATGTAGTGTCTGTCTAAAACTGTGTGCTCACGATGATCGAAATGTGCGGATGCATTTTTTCCTCGTATTTACAAGTCTAGTGTATGCTTCTTTTTATTAATCTTAGTTACATCAAACCACCAGAATTTACACCACATCTAAATAGGCACGACAAAGGAAGCAGCGGAATAGATGAAGTCCAACTTCACACTTTGGCCAAACTTTTACTTAATGTGATAACAGAGAAACAGCAAAATTTTTCAATTTTCAGTCTCAGTTTGAAGATGTTATCTTGAAACACTGCCGAAGGGAAAGAAAGCAACAAAATTAAATTAAACATGAACAGCACGCCAGAAAAGTTCTTTTAATACTCATTCATAGCTAACACATAGCTGTAGTTATTTATAGGGGGGGGGGAGGGGGGGGGGGGGGGGGGGGGGGGGAGGGGGGGGGGGGGGGGGGGGGGGGG
>JBAMHW010000006.1:16996907-17022919 GCA_037177495.1 Rhadinocentrus ornatus
CCCCCCCCCCCCCCCCCCCCCCCCCCCCCCCCCCCCCCCCCCCCCCCCCCCCCCCCCCCCCCCCCCCCCAATACAGAACTATGTACAAGGAAAAAGGGGAGCAAGAAAAAAAGGAAGGACAATTAAGACTGGGGAGGAAGGACAGAGGATGGGCGAAGGGGAGAAGACGGAGTGCTGCTTCTCTTGACCCACATTGAGCAGTGCCTGCAGCATTGGAGCGCCATTGCCCCCGCCTCACTGAGAGATCCCCGATCAGCAGCACAGCCATCGCTACAGTCTGAGCTACACTGTGCAGCATCGCTCAGTAGCAACAACCCCACCTCAGCAACACCATGTCAACACTGTAATGACATCACATCGGAAGCGCAAGGACCTCCTATCATTAAAGCAGAACTGGAAGACAAAGCCAGCGTGTAATCCTTTTCAAAAGCACATCATTAGTTTGAACAGATTGCACATAAAACATGATGGTGTTTCTCTTCTCCTGGACACTAACACACACAGCTCAGAAGCCAAAAGCCTCTCTAGGTTTCCCACTGCCAGCCTATAATTAGAGCAGTAGCAGCAACAAATATAAGACTTATAATATTATACCAAAGAGAACAAAGGCAAGCTTTGAAGACTGTCACATTGGGACATTCAACATGGGACCCCTTAGTCAGTCCCCTGGTTCTGGACTGACACATCTAAGACATGCATGGAGGGATGATAACACAGACTGGAGGGACAGAAGTATTCTGTTCAACTCATCACACTGATGCTTTCAGCTCAGACAGTGATGGAGCCAGCCTTTACATGAGATCCCTTTTCCATACCCGTACACAAACCACACAGATAAGCTTGTGCAGTGGTGTGTGTCTGCCATCACTGTGTGGAAGAGTTGATTTCACTCAGCCTCCTCTCTGCTGTCTCCAGGTGAGGGGGGCCCCCAGCAGGGTTACATCTCCTCTCTTATGCTGCAGTTGCCAGCTTCTCTTGTCCCCCACCTCCTCTTCATCCGTCAAAGCTCTGAATCCTCTGTCATGCTCCCAGATCCACTATTTACTCCTTATATGGCTTGTATGGCTTCATAGCAATATTTCTCTGCAGGAGGATTATGCAGAGACATTAAGAAGGTAACCAAATTAGTTTTGACTGTACCTAAACATTGCTCTTTGCTCCAGATTTAATCAAAAGAAGCTAATTAAAAGACGCTTGTGTAAAAAAAAACTGATGTCAAGCAAGCTATGCATTATTGTTCACCTGCTAGACAAGTCATAGACACTCAGTGAGTACCCTGTACAGCAAATGGCTATATATAGAAAACAAAAACATCATTATCAGTCTGAGCTCTGGCATGAAACAGAGGGGGAGGTACTACTGTGAACAATAAGTACAAGTGTGATTCACTCCCCCCAAAAAAATGGAACATTTGCTCAACCGCCTTATTAACAAATCTGCTTTTAACACCACGGCGGAGATCAATATTGTGTACTGCTTTTTTCTGATCTCCCTGAGAGCCATTTTTTCTGTCCCCTTTTCTGTGCAACAGTGGTGGCTGTGCCTTTAAGAGGCGGACCGACCGTGTGGCAGCAGACAGTAAGAACAGGCAGTGGGACTCAGGCTGTTTGTCTTCACAATGACTCCAGAGTTCTGCATCACTGCTTGGCACACTATGATCACACCATATAACAAGCAGAGGCGTGCATACACGTGTTTCCTCTCAGCGATTACAAACAAACAGGGTCAGTGCTGTTAAATCCAGCAATTGGGACTCGGGACAGATCAGGGGACAGAAGCTGTGACCAGTCTCTGGGGGCTTAATAGTGAGAGTGCATGAGTGTAGTAGCAGGGCAGAATTACTACTATGCAACAAATCAAGAAGAAAGAGACCTTTCTCTCCCCGCTCCCGTCCCCTCCCATCCCCACCTATGGTTAAAGTACTAAGAATAGCTCACCAGTCTCTCCACAGCCACTGCTTGCAAAGCATGTCCAAGGATTCTTCCTGTCTATTAGCGTGTGTGTTTGTGTGTGTGTTGAAGACGTGATTCCTCGTACTCCTCTTCCTGAATATCTCCTTTGTGCTTCTTTCTTCTCGTGGAGCTTATGCTGTGACTCCTCCAGCTCTGCCTTCCTTCTCTGTAGATTCTGGTTTGCGAGGCTGTGCTGTCCCTGCAATGGTCCGATGGTAAAGGAAGTCCCCCAGTGCTAGAGATCACACCAAGACCTGCGCACAAGGCTGTTCCAATATGTGTTATGCAAGGCCACCAGCCCGCCAGCTCCCCTCTCTGCCTGGTTGCTTTTCTGTCTCCTGCCTCAGTGTGTGTGTGTGCTTCTGCCTCCCTTCCTTACCCTCTCTACCTCCCTCCCTCCTCCTGTTTCTTTCTCTCTCTCAGTACTCCACTGACACAGCTCCTCCCCTAGCCAGCCTCATCAGCCGCATCAGGTATTCATTCAAAAAAACACACTCTACTTGGCTCGGCGCCCAGACTACGCTCACACAGAGAGAGGAGGGAGGAGGACGGAGCAACAGAAAGAGAATGAGGAGGGAGAGAGAGCTGGAGATTCAGTAAAGGTTTGCTCAGACAGTCGTACTACATGAATGTGAACTACTGTGAGAGAGTCGCATTGCTGTGTACATGCATAAACACTATGCACACGTGCAAACCAACAGAGGATTAAACTGCATAGATTGAAAATGCACTACTTCATTTTTATAGGCATTTTTTCCACAGATACAAATCTCTCCTTAATCTGCACTGAGTTACCATGCATATGTTTACAATCTCTGCCTCTTTTCAGCTGTAAGTGACTCAAAGTAACCCAGCGTATGTTTCACCAAGCCTCCACAATCTCTTCTCAAGAAATATTTTCTCCATCCAGACACCCAGTCACTTGGTACAGGGGCCCTCCTCATCCAGAGGCCTCCTCCTCTGCAGCTCACAGTACAGTCTGTGGGATGGAACCTCAGCTCCAGGCCAGCCTGCTATCTGCTCCACTGCAGGTCAGGTTTGCAGGCATACAATTTTCCTAACATAACACAGAGAAAATAATAAGTCTCTACAGCAATCCTAGTGGATGCTATAACACTTACAAAAGCATATAGGAGCAAATATCAACTTTCTCATTGATGTATCCTACTGTAGGTGTGAGGAGGATTGATAAAAACTGTAAGGTGCTATTTTGAATGTTGTGAATTAATGTATATAAAATATTACCCAACTGGCTTTTTATTTGTCCTGTCACAGCGTGTAAATCACTGCTTTTATACAGTGTTTTGCAGTCAAAACAGAGGAACTGTTGAAGCATATCCGGTAATAAGATGTCTGTTTTCTATAAACTGATGTCAAACTGATTTCATCACTTGGTGACATTTAAATCTTCAGATCTAAGGACACTTGTAAGGTGGCCAACATCATGCAGCTGAAACATAACAAATAAACTGCATCGCCTGACAGAATCCTATTGTGTTATATCTACTTTTTAAGATGATGAATAGCACAGTAAGTTTAGTTTTTATGGTTTATTAGCTGCTGTTGTGGAATTTTTAGCCTTCATCTTTTCTCTAATTGGTATTTGCCATGTTAAATTCCAACATTAATAAGATAATGAAATTAAATAAATTAGATAATATTTTAGAATGGGCGTATCGTGCAAAAAGCCTCCAGCTACTCATTGTTTCTTTGTAATTTTTTTCCAAGAAAGTAGATTTTTTTTGTCCTATTTTACAGTACTGTTGAGCAAAATTCTCCAAGCTTTCTGAAGATCTTTTTTTTTGGACATTGACTGCTTTTTTACTAGTTTCCATCTAGTCCTTGTACCTGACCTTTTTCAGATAAATATGTTCTTGTTTTGGTTTTGTTAAGCCACTTAACACTGGCCAAATAATCACTCAGAAATATAAAAGGCACCCAACTCAAGAGATGAGCCAGGGTTGGGTCTTTATAATAGAAAATTTAGCAAATAACCTATTTTAAATGGTCTCTAGGCTGCTGCAAACCAGCCGGTCACAAAGAGACATAATTTGTTACTATTTCCTTAGCTACATCTACTGAAAATGACAACAATAATACAGTTTGACAGGCATAAAATGGAACATTTACACCAACAAAGTGACTTTCAAAAGGCTATTAGATACTATCTCAGTATGGTGTGCAATGTGTCCATAGAAAATTGATGAAACTGGACAAGTGGAAGACAAAATAAGAAATGACTAAGACTAAAAGAATATCTATATCAGATGCATAGTATGTGAAAGTTATACCCTTATAAGATTACAAAGAATCCAACAAAGACCATACACAAGGCCTGAGATATGCATCTGACTCTTCTAGTTGATCCATCTACCAATAACTAAACAAAATGTCATCCAAATGGTCTTCATGGAAGAATGGCTGTTAAGAAGCCATTAGGAAGGGAAAAGAAGGAGAAAAGTGAGCGAAAAGGCTAAAAGATGAAAAACTGGACTAAATATTGTTGGCAACAGGTCTTATTGGACTTATGAATCCTCCCCAGAGCCCAGGACCTAAATATTAATGAAGCAAGGCAGAATCATCTTGGCAGAGAATGAAACTAAAGGCAGCCAACTTTCAAAGAAGAACTTTGGAAGTCCTTCAAGAAACTTGAAGAACTATTTTTAAAGACTACTTAAAAATTACAAACCGCTTGTCTAAGAGGGCTTAGACTGTGTTAAAAAATAAATGTGGTCATAACAAATATTAACTTTCAAGCCTTTAAGAGCTGTACAGTGGCTGCTTTTGCCTCCTAAATAGTTTTTACATGTATGTTGACCCATAATTCAATACAAATGCTGTATTTTTTTTTCCTGCCAATATATAAAAATGGCTGATGGCTAAAGATTTTCTCACGGTGCTGTAAAATATATCTACTATAAGGCAGTTTTACAGCATTGTGGATGGGTGTTGGCTACATGGATAGAGCTGGAACAAAATTGCATGTAGTGTTTCTGAGCTTATTGTGGAAAATGTGAATCATCACATTTGTAGTTGAAATCACCACATGAAAAACAAGTTGTTAGTCTCTAGCTTTTACATAGTAATGCTAAAAAGTATACAGACTATGCTCGGTCTACTGTGCAAGTTTAATTTGGCTTTTGTTAGTCATGTATTTTTAGTTTATATCAAACAAGATTTTCTGTATAGCCACAGTTTGTTGTTGCTTCTAGAGGTGAAAGACAAAGACACAAATGACGACAATATCAAGCATACAAACGTTCACACACACATATTGAATGCACATATTTAAGCTGTGTTTTCTCAGCTGTTTAACATGAGAAAAAAAAGTGTTATGTGTTTTTCCTGCCAAGCAGCTGCAGCCTCATCTTCTTACCGTGACTTTTTTTTTTTTATTTCTACAAGAAACTGCCCAGTCTAAACCTCAGGAACTACACTATACCTAGCAGCAGGAGAATGAAAAGCAACTTCTCATAACCCCATAAGCATACAGTAAGGGCATCCACTGTCGTTTCCTTGCCTTTAATTGATTCACTTTAAATTGAAGGTGGAAAATTAATGTCAGGTATGTGAGTTGAACTCAGATACTAAATCCAGTGTTAGTTGCACAAAGTAGCATGTTAACTGTACAGAAGAGATCAAGTAAAGGCGGCAGGGAGACAGAACTCTGTCATACTCTTAACTTAATCAAAGGCTTCCCCTGAAATTTCTGTGCAATTTCAGCATAAAAAAAGACTATTTGTTTGCATCTTTATAGACACTGAATCCTTCTGGGTGCTGTTGTGGTTCAAACTGGCAGATGGGTTTAGCTGGTCTGGTTGCATGGGGTTTTTTGTATTTAGGAGATGACAACAAACTGTGCTGCAAGTGTTACATTCCAGTTTGTGGTGCAAACAAAATGAGAGATGGTGCAAATCACAACAGGATTCATTATAGATATTAGATATTGAAAACAGCTCCACACAGTAGAGCGGTATCAGTAGCCTACTAATGGTGATAGTAAGTCTTTCACCAGCAGCTCCACTGGCTTGAAAAATATACAATAGTTAAATTCCACAGTTTCTAAAAACAGTTATGTTGCTATGTACCTCTCGCTTACACACAGATACACAGTAGCTTTCAGTAGCTTTCCCTGCTCAGTATTAGGGGAAAAACAACATAAAAACTGAACCAGCTGCTGCAGGTTATAACACAAAACAAGACTTCAACTTTTTGCTGAAAAGGTCTGTCTTTTCCACACTCTAAAATAACCCTTAAAAAAAGAAAGAAATTAACATTACCCTGAAACTGTCAGGTGTCAAGCCAACAATTATCCAAAAATTATCCACAGCATTCTGCACTGACTCCTCACCACACTGCAAGAGGCTAAAATGGGCCACTTCTAATGCAGGAGACATGTCCAGACATGTATCACTGACACATACTCACTGGACTGAGAACTCGGAATGATGCAAAAATTATTAAATAGAAGGTGGTTTTCTACTATTTGCTTTTGTATGGAAGCGGAAGCGTAGACAATTTGTATAAAATTATTTAAAATTGAAAATAGCTAGTTAGCTAAACAAATAGCTAGCTGTGCAAGTTTTTGCAAAATTGTCTTTGTTAGTTTATAAGTGTAGGTTGTTTCAATGTGTCATACCCTCATCTTCATTTGAGTAAACATTAGTGAGCACATGCAGATATAAATTGAGTTTTTACATAAGTTGGTCTGCAACAACTATCAGCATAGTTCAGTTATATTTTCTTGTCATACTGTTATAAGTCAGAAACTATGAGGTTCAACATTATACAACCCTGTTCCCTACATTGCAGGAGAATTCCACAAATTTTTCAAGCTAAAAATGAAAAAACATTACACATTGCTTCATCCTCTGGATTCATCTTCTTAGATGGTGTTTTGAGAGATACCATCTGGTTTGGTTTAAACCATGATTTCTTAGACAGGAAAAGTATCTAAGCATCTCCATTATGATTTTATGTTAGAAAAATTAAATGCTCTTGCAAATTTTTTTTGTATTGCAAGGGATTGAAGCCAGGCACAGCTGATCGTGGGTAATATACTTGGACATGAAGCCAACTCCAAGGCTACTCACCATAAAGTCTTTTAAAACTGCAAATAAAATCCTTGTTTTACCAAAGTTTTTTTTAGGCTCTTTCACCAAGAATCCAGTTGGGTTTCACTTGTTCTGTCTAAACCTTGTGAAAATTAACAGGACTCCTTAAAGATTAATAAAAAAGTACATTTTGGGGCAAAGTTCATTACAAGAGAGCAGCTCTCATACATTAGTAATAGAGAGGGGAAAGTATGAGTGTGTGGGGTGGTAATGAGAGGGCATGTGGTTTCAGAGCGGGATGTAAATAACCCCAACTCTGTCTTGTCTGAGAGCAGACTTGTCTCTGCCACGGCATGCTCCACTTTGGAAGGAACAACATGCATACTCTACACTATGTGGGGAGAATGTGAAAGTGCTTGCTGCCATGGCAACAAGGCAGCTCCACAGTCTCCAGTCCCCATTAAGAAAGATGGGTGGCAACGTGGCTGTAGCTCAATGGTGGTGTAGCATGACACACTGAAAGAGCCTATTGAAAGCCTTTGAATTCAACAGTTAATGAAAAGAGCAAAATGACAGCAAACCCATCAAGCAGGTGATACCAACCTCACCTTCCTTTCTGAGTGTGTGCTCTTGTAACAGGAGTTTGAATATCAAATCTACTCAGTTTTCATTATTTTCATTAGCTGATATTGTATACATCTAGGTTTTATAACAGCTGCTCAATTGTGAAATCAGAGAAACCGTGGACAGGGTCCTTGGAAAATAATGTGTGGAGCAAGTTTAAACTCTAATTCAGCAAATGTTCTCCTGGCTCTTTATAGAAATAAGCATTACTCCAGTTCTTCTAAAGTCTGTATTATTTCAAAGTTTCTCATAAACTTCAGTATGTAGAGCCTACAAAGCATGATTTGCGAACTTTTTTCAACTCTGATTATAACTCTGACTAAGGGGATGTTTTAACTCCAAATTATGCTCATTCAAAACATCTAAAACTAAATGTGACACATAACAGAGGAAATTAATTCTAATGTGGAGGAGTAGATTAACAAATATTTAATCAGCCTGTTACAACAGAATGATTACTACTATTATTTTTATTTTCTGCAAGACCTCTATTTCCTACAAACAAATGCCTTTTAAAAACAATCAGATCTTTGCTGTGCTCTGAATAAAACATTGTGTAATCATGTTGCTAGGGATAACAGACTCCTCTGGCATGATAGACATAAAATGAATTACTTAAAGTCATGCTTCTCAGTCAAATGGTTGTGGTCACTATTTAACTGGATTTTTTAACTGTGTTTCATGTAGACACTGTGCATGTGGTGGGAGCCAAATTCAGCAGAACAAAACAGATTTCATCCTGAGTCCAAGTGCCAAGACTCCTCATTCAGCTGAAAATAGCAAGGCTGTGCTTACGCACATCTCCAGAACATAGTTTAGGCAAATAAAGGATTGGGTGGGAGTAATTTGTGGAGGAGGAACACAGCCACTGAAGAACTCAGAAAGATTTGTTTGAGTACACGAACAAAAAGAATCAGACATACACCAGATTGTGTTAAAAAAAATAAATTAAAAAAAAAGAATGTGAAGCCAAAAAGTTCTTCTATTGACTTTATGAGACTAGAATAGAAAAAGGAGTAAGATTAATTTGGAAACATATATATCATGACAGAGTACATTTTATAACTTGCATGCTATAGTTTTTGTTACATGTGCCATGTTTGGATTGTGAAACAATGACATGGACCATCTGAAATGGCCTTAGTGGCCTGAGTTTTCCAAATCCTCTTGCCCACTCTAAGCTCAGTACCAGAATCACACAACAAAGGGCCCTCAACACAAAAACTAACTTCAGATTTGTGCTGTTATACTGTACCATACTTTTTATTCTTATTTCCTACTGAGAATATAAGCAGTAATATAAACTAAGTAGAGCCTTACTGCTTCAAGGGCAAGTGAAAGTGAAGTGAAAAACCAGGTGTGGTTAATCAAATGGACCTAATAACTGATCATCAGCAAGTGTGAGCGCCTCTATAAAGGAAGAGGTTTAAGTAGTTTGCTGGTCTGGAGCTTTCAGGTGTGTGTTGACTCAGTCCCAAGGAGAAAAGTCATCAGAAGTTCTTGCTGCATATCAGTCTGGAAAAAATTACAAGGCATTTCCAAGCAAGTTAGAGTCTATTGTACAATGAGAAAGACGATTCATAAATGTCATATTCAAGAAAAACTGTGTTGAAAGTGTAATCTCTGCTAAACTGAATCTTCCCAAAAGTGGGCATTTCTGCAAGTTCACCCCAAGGTTAGACCATACAATGCTAAAAAAACAAACAAAAGACAACAAGATTAGATAATATAGTCAGTATGTTCTCTACAATGAACATGACAACACAACTTGCAAAGTTGAGTTTGATAAAAACCAAAAGATCTCTGGAACAAATTTGGTTTTAATGCACAGACTAGGCGAAAACCAAAAACGGCATAATAGAGCAAACACTTCACACCAACTATCAAACATTGTAACGGAGTAGTAATGATTCGCGTTTGTTCTTTCTTCACCCTACGGTCACAGAGTTAAACTCCTTATATACCAAAAGTCAAATGTGTCTGTCAAAAAGCTGAATCCTGGTCTAAATGGGTGATGAGCCCAACAGCGTAATGATCCCAAGCATTTGTGTTTGTACCATGGTATTATATGTGTATTGTTGAATTTTTGTCTGTGACCTACCAAGAGGCAAGGTAGATGCAAATTAGCAGTACCACCATCTACCATTTACAATTAGTATTTTTTACTTATTTTCATTAATGTGCAATCTTTCATTTTTTAAAGATAACGTGGTTTTTTCAAGCATACCAGCAAATTTTCTTCTGAATGTCTGAAACAGAAAAGAATTGAGGTCCTGCAATTACCTGACTGAAAGTTGTTGAGGGGCCATAAGAGAGCTGCACATAAGTGATTTTCTGCAAAATTCAATTAACTGAAGCAACATTATAAAGACGATTGGGCCAAGATTTTTCCACAATTATGTGCAGGATTAACAAGAAGAAAAAGAAAACGCTTATTTCAAGGTATTGCTGCTAAAGGAGGTTCAAGGAGTTACTGAATCATGGGATGTTACTTTTTTTTCTCTGAGGCTGTATTTAACAAATTTTTAAAAATCAGATTGTTTTCTTTCTTTTTTTTTTTTTTTGTTATGTCCTAATAAGTGAAACCTTGGAATTGAGAGAGTGTACTAAAGATACAATCTTTCAAAGAGAATTTAAATAGTATGTTTGAACCATCTGAAGGATTTCTGCCTGTTTGGAGTCATTTATATATATATATACTTTGATTCAGAGCCCTTTCATTTTGTCATTTTATGGCAACACATGAATTCTTCCATGAGTCAAAGGCTGTGGACAACAAATGCAGTACATCTTCAATCCAGTAAAGTGGTGAAATAAAGATAAGTTTCCTTGGACGTTGTAAAGGCTGCAGTGATTAAAATACAAATAATTCAAAAGTGGACAAATAGATTTATACCTGTTTCATTTACATTAGACATTCAAGTTTAAATCCTGTGTTGTTTTCTGAAACCAACTAAATGTGAGAAACAAAAAAAGAGGCTGAATCTCTCCGCAGTTACTCATGCAGCA
This sequence comes from Rhadinocentrus ornatus, assembly GCA_037177495.1. NCBI lineage: Eukaryota > Metazoa > Chordata > Actinopteri > Atheriniformes > Melanotaeniidae > Rhadinocentrus > Rhadinocentrus ornatus. The sequence continues at coordinate 17,007,547 of JBAMHW010000006.1, forward strand.
TCCATGGTTGTCTTGACAACTCAAACACTGCCCTGAAGGGGAAATCTTCTGTATTAAAAAACAGTCAAAAACCTGTGTTGTAACATAAAAAAATTATATGAATGCTGTACTGCTGCACTTCAACACACATATTCACTGCCTCTTTATATGCTTTCCCATCACCCCTGAGTTTGTACTCACCTCATATTCATGTCTATTTTTATAACAGGAAAATGAACTGGAGCGAAGGCAATGTACTATTCTGCAAAATGAGTTTATTCATATCACATTCGCTCTTATTTATTCTTCATCCCAGAAGGACTCCATTTATAATTTATTGTCATTGTGAGAGGTGATAAATCTTAACAGTGCAGTGCTGATTTGGCTGAGGGATTGTACAGAAATAATTGGTGTGAGAAGCCTCTTTCTTTAAGTCAGTGGCCATGGTTAAGTCTATATTAATAGAGTCCCTAAAGGTCCACAAAAGAACACAAATGCTCAAAATGTATATGAAAATGTGAATATTTAAGGTATGCACTGTTACTTGGTGAAACAAAACCAGGCATTCATCTCTCTCCCCAGTCAACAGGTCTCTTCATCAACAGCCCTTTCCACTCAGACAGAACGCAACCAGCCTGTAATTACTGGCTCCACTTGAGAGGAATTCCAACAGACACATACACACTGAGAGAAGAACAGCAGCAATAACAATGGCAAGAAGAATCGAAGCCCGCATCACCTTTCCACTTCTTCAAAATCACTGGAGCCTGCTGTGTGTGAAGCGCAGCTGTCACCTGCTAACATTAAAGCGCTAATAAGAAGATAAGGACATATAATCACTGGCTAAGAAGATTTCTGTCCATATCAGCCCAGACTGTTTTCCGCATCTCTCTGGCCTGTGCATGGCTCTGTTCAGACACAAGAACACATGGTTGTCAGAGAAAGCTGTCAGCCCTCCATGCTGCCTGTGGATGACTCCCTTGTTAAAAGAGCCAGGAAGGGTGGCAGGAACTCCGGCTGAACACCACATCAACTCCATACCGTATGGCATGCCATGTGGCAGCAAGGAAGTGGGCTTTTTAAGCATGGCATAAGACACCAAATGACAGGAATGAGAAAAATATAAAAATATTACAGATTCAACTCTGCACACATATCCAGCTCAGCTTCTGTCCCATCATGTCTTAGTTAATCTATATCATTGAATAAATCATAAACAAATAAAGCAAAAACTAACATTTTCATTTGTTCTTACTCTAAGAAATCAACTCAGCCATGCCACATTCCCAGTATAGAGAAACAAATGTTAACAAATGTCACTAGAGTTTTCAATGATCAAGAAACATTAGATTTATTACAACACTTCATTCTACAAGAGTTCCCAGTTGAGCTAGTGGTGGTTTTCCAATATTTCTAGTCCTCAGGGAAGGTCTTCTGGTCTCTGGGTTATAATAATCCAGTGCCTATGGTATGATGCATGCTAGGCACATGTGTCTATGTGTGTGTGTGTGGGGGGGGTCACAGTAATTTGGCAGTACCATCTGGGGCTGTCATCTGAAGCTGCCACTTAGTGCGCCTTACACAGTCACCATGTCAACACTTGCCAACAATCAGAGCTTCCACAGTCCCCTCCAAGTAGGATATATGTGACATGCCAAGAAACTCAAAACATGGGAGAAATGTCTGAAAAAGCAGCTGTTCTTAGATTTAGGGAAGATTGATTTTTGTTGTGAGCAGATGGAACGAATGGCTTTGTGTGATGACGAATGACGATCACACAGGGATATGTTACAATCAACCCAGAAGGAAATCATGTCCTCAACAGTCACAAATAAACACTAGATGGAGCCAAGCTCTAATGTTTACAGTCTCATCCTATTTCAAGAAAAAGGAAGAAAAAAAAAGAAGCATGCATTAATGGATCCTTATGATTATGTAAAAAGGTTGATTGATTGTAATGCAAGTAGTTTACTTTTTTAACTTCTTTTTTTGTAATCTGTCTCCTTTTTATATGAAAACTGGCTTAACTGAAGCTTCTACAGTGGCACATTAAATGTGGCTGTTCCAACCTTGTATATAAAATAAAAAGGGTAAAATCTCAGTTTAGAAAATATAACAAAGATTGAATTAAGAAGAAATGCAAATTATTAATTTCATTTAGATAATGACATCAGCGATTACAGCATATGCAGGTTTTCAAAACAGAGTATAGACCAGTTATAATTTTTCAAGCTATTCATTGCTGCTTGATTTGCCCTTTGATGCTTTACCCCACCCCACCCCCTATTATGTACTCATGTGTTTCTGTAACTTAATTTTTTCAAGAAATAAGTTTTTGCAGAGTAACCCTTGACATAATCAGAGTATTATAATAAGGATCAAAATTCATGCTCAATTTTATTGCAGAAATTCATTACAGAGAAGTTGACACTTCACTTGTTAATTGGATTAATTAGTAACAAGTTAGTGACAATTCACGACTGTGTGAAACACAACCAGCAGATGGACAACCATTTAAAATACTCTTGCACAATTTGAAGTTGCAAAGACTCTGGGGATTCATTATCTGTGCATTGTCATTGTAAATATTATGAGAATCCCAACTGAATGGCTGCAGTAGAAATTACTGTATGAGCTCAGAAACAGTTCTGAAAACTACTGTCAGAGAACATGGTCCAAGCTCAAGTTACCATGCAGAGAACTACATGTGAAAATAGCTGATTTAAAGTTGAGTATAAAACTGGAGGAAGAGAGAGACCATCTGGGCTTTTATCAGAGTTCAGAGCTCAGCATCAGTGAGGGCATGAGTCACTTCCGCATCTGTTAATATAACATTAATGCTTAAAGATATACATGCAAATTTTAGAGCAACATATGCAGCCATCCACAAAGCATCATTTTCAGGGCAGAAAGGCCTAGCTTCTTTAAGATGTTTTGCACATTTTGAAATGCAAATGAAATACCCCAATGGTACGATTTTACTGGTTCTGGTTTAATTTGTGGGACACTTTACGAACAAGTTAAATTTAGGGTGTGAGTCAACTTGGACAATGTGTATCACACCTACTGTATTTTTTTATTTACCTAATGTATGTTTCTTGTAAACCTCTGTTAATTCTTGTCATTCACAACTTCTAAAATAAAATAAATTTTAAGAAGGGAGAAATATTTTTCATTTAAAACTAAAACTGGCTTCAAGCACAATGTTAAAAAGTGATGCAATACAGTAGCAAAAATGGCCCAAAACAGCTGTTTTTTTATATACGTGTTGCTAGCAACAAATTCAAAAGGAACGTCCTTCTTCTTTTTTTTTTAAGCCAAATAATAAAATTCCCTAGTCACAAGGTTTTGACATGTTGTGTTTGTATTTTAGGTTAATACGGGGTTTATTGTTCTACAAATCACTGCGTTCTGTTTTTGATGGCCCATGCCAACATACTGTACTTGGGTTAAAATAAACAGATACCAGTGTTCAAATCTCATTAATGCAAGAACAACTATTTAAATACTGACGTATACCACACATTCACCCAAAATCTGGAAAAATTATTTTTTAAAGAATAAAGGCAAAGCTTGTGTTAATAAAAAGGTGCAATTACTGTCATTGTTCCTGTGTTCAAAGCAAACTTTTGGCACAGGAACAGATGCTGAAAGCAGCATGTAGACATGCATGCAGAAAAACAGTGTGTCAGAAACAAACTAAACTCTTAAATGCTTCATACTGATGCGTTTCATATTCTCCTGTGTTCCTGAACATAGCCGTGTCAGAGCTTTGTGAGCATTTTTTTTAATAAAAATATAAATACATCCTGTTGTGACTGTTCAGAGTGATACTAGAAATCTCCTCTGGCTCCCTCATTGTCATCTGACCCTTAACCGTTTGACAACAATTGTTCCAGCAACCATATCGTAAACAGTCCGGTTGTGTTGGAAGAAGAGTAGCGTGATAAAGGCGGGGAAAAAGAAGGCAATCGAGAAGTTTTTGTTCAATGCTCGGACAGTTGATCTGTAAGAAAAGACAGAAACAGTATTCCAATTAAATAATTTAAGGCTGTGCTTGTTTACTTGCAAAATTACTTTTGGTTTTAGCTTAGATTAGCATGGGCTACTCACGCAGACAGAGAGACGTTTGTTGCTGGCATTACAAGTATCCTGTTGGGCTGAACCAGAACTGATGAGTCACACGTGACAACTCTGAGTCCGATGAGAAACTTCCCTGGAGTGGCTCCTCCTGCTCCCCAAATGCACACGATCTAAACAGAGAAAGGTGTTGAAGGTTTTACTTGACTCGATTAAAGAGTTGGCACTTCAGCTAACAGCGCTGTTTAGCCTCTCATTTCAGGCACTTGAGAGCATAAGAAAAAAACTTTCATACCAGCCCTCACCTCGTAAAAACACACTAAAATACGGTACACAAGGGCAACGAGCATCATTTTCTGTAGCTCCTCCATCGATGTATCTTCATCGATCTCCTCCACTATGAAGTGCATGGCGAACTTGGAAACATCTCTGGAAAACAAAGGAATTTTTCTTTTTACATACCTGAAAAATTATTTGTTTTCTTTGTTTTACTTTTGTTTATTCTTTCTTAAAGAGAAAAAAAACTGTAACTCATAAATTACGTAAACTAAAACAACTTACTTGATTCCACTGAGATGCATAACACTGATGATAATGGTTGCTTTGATGAAAAACAATATGCAAAAATCCACCATCTCTGCCATTAGTCTTTGGAGAGGTGAAGGAATGCTGTACTCCCGACCTGATGAAAAACAGCACAGAAGCTAAGTTAAACAGGTCCCCAACCTTATCTGGACAAAAGTGTTCCTGCTTCTTTTGGAAAGTGTTCCAAAGTATCTTAGAACCACAAGAGTGTGTCCTTTAATGTGTGACAAAGCCCAGCATCAAATTTTCTGACCTTTTATTTTGTCAAGGAAATTAAAAAAACACAAATATGACACAATACAAGGCTAATCAATAGCTGAAAATTATGGCCTAATTGATATTAAATCTTTTGTCTCAAACAGTTTCCCATACTATCGCTCATTTTAGTAAGAAAGTGTCATATAAGACAGATAAGACTCTATTGATCCCATAAGCACTTTCTGTTGCTTTTGGCATGAAAAGCGCTTTATAAATAAAGTTTGATTTGATTTAATTTGATTTGATAATAGGTAAATTTACAAGCTGCTGCAGCAGAACAGGCAAGTGCAAGAAAATATTTAACATATGCAATAACAACAGCAGCAAAAATGACTACTTATATATTTTACAATATATTATAAATAATAATAATAATATACAGAGTTTGTGCTGGACGAACAGAAGGTGAGGAGGGTGTTAGATTCCTCTCTGGATTTCACCATTAAATTAATTAAAGTCAATCCCACCACAAATTGCTTCCAAATAAACTGTATTTCATTTCGAAATTTGGTTATATAATTGTAGTACATAAGTGTTATTTTAATTTTTGTATAATCGTTTAACAAAATGCACGAATGTCCATCAAGGTGAATTTAATTTACATAATGAATTTACAGCTGATTTTGCTGTGTTTGGGGATGGCAATGTTTTGATTCTTGAGTCGAGTGACAATTAAACACAAATTGACATTTAAGGTTAAAGAATCAATCAAGTGGTCAGCTTAAAAAATGGAGGAATGAAAGAGGAACAGAAGAAACTCAGAAGATGTGATTTCTGAGTTGTGTTTTAGCTTCTGGGGGCGGAGGGGTTGCGGGGCAGGACATTGGTGTATGTGGACAATGGACCGTCCGTATGCTTTTGACCAAATATTGTACACCAAGTTGCGATAATTAGATGTAAACTAACACTTTAGTCAACACGGGCCAGCAGCTTACCTGGTCTCTGAGCATTTCCGTTCTCCTGCGGCTGCTGCTGCGGCTGAGCAGCCACTGATGCCCCAACTACGGCTAGTCCTACACGGCTGCTCGGCGAGGTCACCCCTGGTGGATAAGGTAACAGTGGAAGACCAAGCGGACTGTTATGCCAGTTCTGTGAATTGAAATCAAGAGCTGCTGACGTTCCGCTGGATGGTTGTATATAATAAGGGTGGGACATGGCTGTCGCTGTCAGCCAGCTTTGCCAGTTCACATATCCAGTATAGTACTGCCACATCCATGCCTGCAGCTTCTCGCAATATTCCGCTGTGGCGCGACTTGTAACGACGTCTTTCTTTCCTTCTGGACTGTCCTGGTTTTCCATTTTTTGGGTAATGTTATCAAGTTGTGGCTTAACTTGTTTAACAAGAGGTTTATTCTTTTCGACTTCCATAACCGTGTTTTCTTTGTCAGCCATGTTTGAAGGCGTTCCGTTACGTACAAGCTTACTACGTAGGGCACTGTTCCGGATAAATTTACGTAGATCAATACAGAATAAGACTGACGTAGAAATGAGTATTGGATAATTATAACTCTTGAAGATAATTTCAGATTTAAAATGCAAATAATTATGAAAAATGATATGAACAAAAATACTCACACAAAACTGTAAGAACAGATTGTCCACCTCACCCTCCCACCCCCGTACCAAGCTACAGTGGTACCGTCCAATAGGCGATCGCTTAGAAGAACCAGCCACCGGGTCTTAGCATTTCTACAAGTTGGAACTAATTTAAGTTTATTTATGAGGTCTTTGAAGAGAATGAGTCAGTCTGTAAACTATTCACACTGTTGGAAAAAAATTGTTTACATTTTTGTTTTCTCTCCCCTATGTATGACTATTTTTTATTTTATTTTTAGTATTATTATTTATCTATTCCCTTGACTTTAGCTCAATCTGTGTTCTGTTAATCCAACAAACAAATGCAATTTTCATGTGCCTTTATTGTATCTGTACATATGTTCAATAAAGTTATGTTTTAAAAAAAAGAAAAAAAGTTGTAAACTGCAGCGAAATTATAACTTTTGAGGTCTTCAAGTTATTATGTAATAAGGCAAACTGATAAGTAGACTATTGAAGCAACATGTCTCATTATTTTACTTCTGGGTTTGTTTCAATAAACTTATCTTAATCTATAATTAATAACCTCCTAAAGGACTCGTCTGAGTAGTGGATTATTAAAGCCCATGTTTTGTTTGTTTGATTGTTTGTTTTTTGTATTATTTATTAGCATATTTTTACTGTCTGCTGCTTCATATTGGTGGATGATGATCAAACTGGAGCAGTTTGATACATATCTACATATTCCAGAAACATTTTAAGCTTTTATTATTTTGTGTATTATGATATACATTAACTACAATGACTAATCCATTCTAAGTGATAGATTAACACTCATTAACAATAATGAGATAGCACCTGTTTCTATGTTGTTTCTAGGTCCTTTTATAATTAACAAAGAGTGATTAAGTCGATTTTAATACAAGAATTTATCAGCTGATGGTGTGATTGTGTTTAAGGGGTTAAAGCCATTACTACGGAAGTCTGCTCCTTTAAGCCTCTGCACCCACACACTAGCTTAAGTAAGTTTAATCCTAAACAAAAAGGTTTCCAAAAAATTAATTAGTTGGTAAAATCTTAAATTTCTCTTCTAAGATTCAGTTATGTGCATCAACAAAATGCATTGTGGAAACTGGCTTAAATTTGGTTTCCCTTTAAAACACTGTGCATGGAGCACAGTCGTATATAATGTGGCACTCACTGTTGCTTGACCACCACATGGGGTCACAAACATCCCCCACAGCCTGAAAATCTTTGAGGATTTGTGCTTTGACCTACTGCGCCAAAGAACCCTAATTAAAACAAATTATGTACCCTTGCTTGAACTCTGCATCTGTGTACCCAAGACAAGAGGGCTGGTACAAACTAGGGTTACAGTACTAACCCCAAGTAGGGATTGGCCTCGCACCTCCCCATTTACTCACATCCTTGTCATGAGGGCTGCATGTCGCCTTTGCTTCAACAAAAGGCCTTTGTACCTGAAATTTTTAGCTTTTAGATCTCAATATTTTCAGCCAGTCAGATCATTTTCATGAGTAATTAGATGAATAAAAACTTTGTTTTTAAAATTGGCAGCAGGCCATGGTGCCAGTCTATAAAACCTGAAGAGGTATTAGATTTAAAGCCATGAAAGTAGCTCAAAATTAGGTCAGTGCTGGAATAATGTTAGGAGCCAATTAGTTTAGTAATATTAGTATTTGTCAGAGCTTATAATGCTGTAATATGTATTTATTATGCTATAACACTGAATAAAATAAAAATATTTCTATCTCTATCTGAAAGTGCTATAGGTAAAAAAAAAGTTTTTCCAATACAAACCAAATTAGTTTTTAAATGGGTTATAGAAATTGCGTGCAGATTGTGACATTTGGATGAAATTTAAATGTACATACAGGGGTCAGGATTACTATTCATTAACCACAATTAAACACATGGAATTTTCATAGTTTAAACTTTATTGGCATCTTTTGCAACAGCTCAGAGCATACATCTTCATGATGGCCAGAGATCAAGGCACCAACTAAACAATGTTATGCTGCCTTCTCGTAAGTCCTCACTGCAACAACATCCTCCATGAAACAATTCTGTTGAAAAAAGAAATCCAATGTTAATCCCCCAGTTAAATGGAATTGTTTTAAGGATTGATTTTACTTGTCTGCTTTTTCTGTTTGACATGTATGTTTAGGTTGATAAGACTTAGTCAGATAAGATAATGCCCTTTTTCTTATGTGCTTTAATTTCCTGTTTGGGCATCTTCTGGCTTTCAGATCTGTTGAGCATGTGTATGCATACCTGTATAGTTACTCTTATAATTAACTGTCATTTCATTTTCTTTTTTTTTTTTCTTTTTTTTTTTTGCCTTTGTAAAGACATTTGGTTCTGTGTTTTGAACAGTGCAACACAAATTATTATACTCACAGTTATAAGTTTCCCATCTTGAATCTCTCGGTCCAGTGTAGTAGTCTTTCCTTCCCACATTTGTTTCTGCATCAATTTGCCATTTTCAAAAGTGAATATGGACTTTAAAAAAAAGGAGAAAGAATATAAAAAAGTTTATTAACAAATATTGTCAATAAATGACGTGCATGTTTGGTAACCCACCTTTGTGTTTCGTCCATCTACTGTTGTCTCATCAAACTCCTCATTCAGCTTGAATTTTATCTCTGTGGTCTTAAAAGTGCTCTCAGCCTTCATTGAAATTACCCCATCTTCTCCCACGCTGACCACTAGTTTAGGCTTGGTCATGTTGCCCATTTGGCGGGTGGCAAAGCCCATACCTACAATAAAGAAAGGATTTTAATCAGGATGCTGTCTCTGAATGTAGCTTATTTTGGTAAATCTGCAGTCACTGTCGCTCCTGAAACTGGTAACCTTTGTTAAAATGAGGCTTCTTAATGGAGATCCCTGCAAGGCACAAAAGGAGTATAATAACTCTTTGACTCAAATTACATTAAAATAAAACATACCGACAGCTTTCATGTACTCATCGAAGTTGTCGCTGGAAACCAGATTCCAGCTTCCAACAAACTGCTCAACCATGACGGTAAAGATGAAGCTCAGTCTGCTGCAAGAACCCGAAATGTCCCGGTAGCGAAGCTCAGAGAGACGCAATTCTATGAGATTTGATGCTATATGAAGCCTGAGCGAGCTCGTGCATGACTCGGGGCTACCAATCATCAGCAGGTTTCGACGTTGCCATGGAAATGAGGATTAGCAGGCGCGTGTTTAAATCTGATTCCGATTTTGTGTTTGATCAGAGTGACAAGTGTGTGTTATGCTGGTTTCCTGACTTCAGCATTAATTAGCGAGACCACAAATGGTGCAATATAATCACCTGATATGTGTGATGCTGTAAGTCGCTCTTGCAGATGGAAAAATATTCAAGAGTCTGCCATGCATTATGTTTCTTGGTTGTGCAAAAACATATTACTCATGTTGTTATGAAATAGTTAAAACATTTGGGTAAATGACCCATTAGGAAAGCAGATTGGTCGTTCTAATCTTTAGAATTACTTTTAGAAAGTCACTACACAGAAGAATTTCCCCCCTTTATATGTAGATGCATGCTAAGTATACTCACTAACGGATATATGTAAAAAAATATATATATATTATGTCTATTCCACTGTTTGAGACATAATTCCTTGTGAAAACAGATACAGTATTTTAAAAAAAATCTCTTTACAGTGATTTGGTTGTATTGATCTTGTCCACTAGATGACGCAATGTGAGAGGCAGTTCAAGTAGGCCTACCTCTTGAGCAGGGATCTCAAACTGCAGTGTTTAGATGTTTCTGTGGTGTTATATGCACGGACACCAAGAGAGGGCGCTATAGAACGACATGCTACAATGAGTGAGTTGTGACTGTGAAGAAGAAGACTATGAACGAAGAACAAGAAGTTCTGCACAATGATCCATTCATTTGAGTCAGAGGTGTTGAAGCAGGGAAACACTAAAATGTGCAGAAAAGTTGCCCTCGAGGACCAGTGTCTATGATCCCTGCTCTTGATCATTCATTCATTCATTCATTCATTCATTCATTCATTCATTCATTCATTCATTCATTCATTCATTCATTCATTCATTTATTCATTCATTCATTCATTCATGCATGCATGCATGCATGCAAGGCAAGAAAAGGCTAATTTATGAATTAATAGAAAGCATGAAAAAGTAGTAAAAAAAAATTTCACTGCACAAAGTTTCTTTGCAGTAATATATATATACAAGACATCTGCTATTTAATTTTTAAAATACAGTGGAATTTTTTAGGGAGACATGGAAAACCCAAATTCAATAAATAGCACCATGTAAAAAAAAAATAGCACAAGCCAGCCAAGGTCTTTAACCTGGGGTTAAATATGACTCCAAAACATAAGCTAATATACAATATTAGATATGAAATCATTAGCAACAAACTTTTTACAAGGTAGGTTGAGTGAAGCATCTGTGAGATTTAATGAAAACTATACTTCTCTGCTCAAAATATCTACAAAAGTGAAATATGTGTTAAGGTTACTTTTCAAAGACATTTTAATGCAACACAAAGGTCTAAACTGATTCCAGTCCAGTTAAAAGATTCTGCATTCATTAATCAAATATTAACATTCCATACTTTAATACGTCTAGTATGTTAAATCAATAAACTATATAGAGTACTGTTATGCTATTTGAGGCTGCTTTTGTGGAGCTCATGCAAAAAGAGGTATATGATTTTATAAACAAATGGAAGAATTAGGAGGAATGCCATCTTTTATTTTTTGTCTACTGTAGGGTTGGCATGATAATTCATTAGGACTGCTGAGGAGGGCCTCCAGAAGACCAAAGTGGAAAAGTGTGTGAGAGGAATGATGGGAGTTTCTCCTCACCTCAATTTCAGATCACATGAGCGACCTGCAACTAATTTCCTCAGTAAGATTGAGCAGTGTCACTATTCATGGTTAACAACCATGAACGGTCTGACCAGCAAAAAATGGTTAGATTTGTAAATGTCAAGTGTTTGTAAAGAAGAAAATCCAACAAGACTGACCAAGAATAAGAAAGGAAATTAAAGAGACTACTTGGCTGCCATGTTTCATTGCACAGCCCACATGCGTTACAGTTTTTTTTACAATTGTTGCACAAGAAGAAGCACAGACCTTTTCCAAAACATTACACACAGTGATTTGCAAAACTCTACACACATTTTCACACATTAGACACAGATAAGGATTGTGAGGCTACTTCCTTCTCATTGCATCTGTCTTGCCAATGATCACACTAATAAAAAATTGGATAACCACATCCACCAGATGTGAAGACACGCAGCAATCAGATAAGTAGAAGTGCTATAAAAGCCAGCAGGTGAGTTCACCTGTCTTCCAAAAAAAGCAGAAGGACTTAAAAGAAGAAGAGTGAGAATGGGAGAAGGAGCTCAAAAAGGAGAAGAAGGTAGAGGAAGAGGTAGGACCCCTGACACCTGAACAAAGAAGTTATGATTTTCTTTGTTGAATGACAAAGTGTAGCTGAGTATCTGGTAAGAAAAAATATTTTCAGTCTACAGCATCAGTGTTGTGCAGTGCTAAGTAAGTTTATAGTATTTCTGTATTTTCCCTGTATATTTGAAGGTAATCATTTAAAAATGAATTGGGTTTTGTCAACACTTTTGTCATCTAACTTCTCACAATTATGCTCTGAAACAATATTTGACTAGAATCCATCATTCTATTTGCTAAAAAAGGGTTTTTACAAATGTGTTTTAAAATTTTCATGGTGGTGTGTAATAGATTGAAACGGTGTACAATCATTGACATGGAACAATAAGATTTTTGTCCACTTATTTATGGTTTTGAATGATATGTTTAATTTTGCAAACAAACTGAGGTGTTCAGCAAATTGAGTTTGGTCTTTGGTAATTGTCTGAGCTGTCTAGATAAAAGGAGCCCTGTTTTCAAAATTGAGTGTAAACAATTGAAAACTATAATGATTCATTACTTTCAGAGATACCATTGTCAAAGAGGCTAAGCTGCCATATATCATGGAATGTTGTTTACCGATCCAATAAACTGATTAGTTGCTCTGTCAGTCGGAGTTTTTTGTATACATACAGGTGCCATCCAGCAGGCCCAGAGCCCATCTAATGAACATGAACTCTCCCTGGCATCCACTGAGAAGTCCCTTCCTTCTGGTTTTCATCAACACTTCAGCCCCCATTGATGGGAGAACAGTGGCCATGAACAAAAGCTGTATATACTGTACAAACACAGCTCTGAACGGCAGCACACTGACTCATTCTTCAGTGTGTGTGAGAACGGAGGGGGACCCCTTTCAGCTCCTTTGTGTTGGTGTCTGTCAACAGTGTAGTTGGAGGCAGAGCCCATTGTGGCGGCCAGTGTTACGTATTGACACAGGGCCTCGTTCAGCTTGTTCCCAGGGTCCAACCTGAGCACTCATTAATAATGGAGAAACGATCCTCAGGGCCAACGAGGAGCTTGCAAGTCTGACTGAGCTTGTTGTAAACGACAGCTTTATATACCAGCAGGTAAAACTCAGGTCACAGCTGATTGCGTTGGTGCTAAATGTAATCTGATACTGTATTAGCTTTAAAAATTAATACAAAATTACTAAACTTTATGGTCATCACCATCATCACCATATCCAGATTATGACTTTTCTTCTTCACTTCCTTTTTTTGCTATTTTTTTATATACATTAACAGTCATCTGAAAATGTAAGATAAAATGTGTTAAAGTTTGGTGAGTGATATGGTGCAGGTCTGGCACCAGCAGGGGGCATCATGTCAGTTCAGGTTCCCAGCAGGTCCAAACCATCTGCTAAAAGGCTCACACGACCTGAGCACTGTGCCCTCTCCTCTTTGCCTTTTTACACGGCTGTTGGGGGAACCAGAGGGTGACGGCCATTCTGTGTAACTGGGATGAAAAGTGTGTGTATGCATGAGGTCACTGAGGTGCCTCTTGATTGTGTGCTTTGAGCTTTTTCACGCTTCCTGCTTTGATCTTCCCTCTCATCCCTTCATCCCACACACTCTCTGCCCTTCTGCCCCTCGGGCTTCTGGTTTGCAGCACACCGACAGTGAGGTTGGAGACGAAGAGTTAAGGGAGGGTGGGTGGGGGTCTGCCTCTTACAGAGAAGCCGCTTGTTCTATCAGCACAGGCAGAGGTGCAGGGACAGAGCTGTTCACAGGGCACAGTCACTGGGTGAAGGGTGCAGTGGGTGGGGGTTCACCGGGAGCTAAAGTGATGCATAGTGTACAGTTCTCCTCTCCTCTTTTATGCTGTCTTAGATCACCCAACAGTGGGATGGAATTCTTGTGTGAAAAACAACTGTCAAAGTGCTTAGAGGGTGGCCTCCTGACCCAGTACAATATGGGAAAGTGGACCCCTTCAGCTGGTAGTTATATAAAGCCTGCAAGAGTCATGAGAATCTCTGATAAATCACTCAGCAGGAGGCCACTCATGTCTTTCTGCATCTCACAAGGAGCAATTATTTTCTATGGGTCTTGTTCTACTGAAGCTTTAAAAAGGGTTGGTCATGTAGACAGTATGGCCAGAAGTTACAGTTATCATGTGAATATAAACATGCTTTCATCCTCCCCCCATGGTCAGATAATCCTCATATGACCCTGCACGCACAGACAGCCATGCCCCCCCGCCCCCCTTTGCTGGCACAAGACTGGGAAACACAGATGCAATGGCACAGAGCAGTAACCCATAATTGATGACTAATTGGAAAGGGGGAGTGCCTACCTTTATTTAGACATGTGGCAAGTGTTAGTGACAAGCAACTCAACCATCTCAGCAGATGACTGTATTTAATATTTAATGACAAACATTAAAGGAGGGGAACCCATACGCAGGGTGCATGCTATCCAGCTGTATTCTAAAAAAAAAAAAACACATATTCATACTCATCCCTTTAGTGCAAAGAAATCATAAGTAATATTCACTATCTCCCTGATAAACTCTCATGTGCTCCCTAAGCTTCCCCAGCAATTCAAAAGATGTCACTTTCAACAATATGGCTGCAGCATCTATTGCAACAGTAGATGTATGTAACAGCACTATTTGTAACACAGACTTAACTTTACATAAAATGAAGTTACATAAAGATTAAAGTGAATGTATGTTGCCTGAGTAGTACAACGCCAATTGCAAAACTGTTAAGAAGCTGTTGTAAGAAACAAACAGGCTGTAATAACGTGCACTAATATTTTATTCACAATGGAACATAAAAAGATGTCAAGTTTTGGAAGTAAGATACTTTACTATTTAATAACAAAATATATTTGCTCATCTTAACGGGCCTCAAAAACATGCCACATTATTCCAGAAAGCCATTTTTGGACTGCTCACTTCATAGCTTTGCTTCAAACACAACCCATCTGCGATCCCAGGTCTGACTCTCAGCCTCAGTGGCCAGAACTCGCACTGAGATTGGAAGGAAGGTATTCGTGTGCTCTGCTCCCTTTACTTAGAACGGGACGGGCTTTAAAAGCAATCAAGCTTCAAATCCTTATTAGCCTCCCTAAATTTCAAACTCTTGTCAAAGACATGTTGATAGGAGATATGTGATCGTGCAGGCGCTTTGCTGTCTGATATGCTTTGACCTGGTAAATGTTCTTTGTTTTAATATTTTATTGTTTCAGTGTTTTAATGCGTGTTTTAATATTGTTAGGTATTGTGTAATGGGTTTTCCTGTGTAACCCCCTTCGTTTTTGTGTTCATGCTGCCATTGGCTAGGTCTTGCTTGAGATCAAATGATGTATTTTACAAGCATCTGCTTGGTAAAACAAATAATTAAAAAAATTTGGATCAATGGCAAGGAAATGTTTACTTGTGTTCCTCCTAAGATACACAGTAATAGGGTGGCTGTGGCTTAGGAGGAAGAGCAGTTGTCTTTCAACCGGAAGGTTGAAGGATCGATTACAGGCTTTCCC
>JBAMHW010000006.1:17056733-17086349 GCA_037177495.1 Rhadinocentrus ornatus
AAAGCTTCTTAGTGACAGCTTTGATGTGGCTGCTGAAAGTCAGATCTGAGTCTATCAACACTCCAAGGTTAAGAACTCGGTCGGTGATTTTAAGAGCCCGAGTCTCCAGGTGTTTCAATGCTGACCCTCTTGTCTTTGCTACCAAACAGAATAATCTCAGTTTTGTCTTAATTTAATTGTAGAAAAGACCTACATATTAAAATATTTACTTAACCATCAGTCTAAACAAATAAAAAGAATTGATGTTAATCTTTCTATCCTATTAAATATTTTCATTTGCATTTTTGTTTTAAAAAATCCTACACTAGCAGCTTGACTGAATATTTAATGACACTCAGCTTCTGCAGCATCCTCACCAGCTAAATCTAGGCGTGTTGAATTGATGTGAGCTGATCTTAGGGACACAAATCACTTCAAGCTCAAGTCAGTTATTTATTGCAGCATTTTCTTATTTTATTACCATATTTAATACTGTATATAACAAATCAGGACGCAATAGTCTTGAGGGAAACTCTGAACATAGCAGACAGATAAAAATCACTTTCGCTAAATTCAGCATCAGTGGTAAAGTTCCACATTTTCTCCCTATGAACAATGGTTAGTGCCTGCCTGCAGCAGGTATGCGTCTCGCCCTTGCAGCACTCGTCCTGCTAATTTCCTCCTCTTCCTCATAATAATTTAATTATATAATGTTATGGTTGATTCAAATGTTTTAAGGTTTGTGGTGCTTTTGCAATACCTCCATGTCTTTCCCAACACATCATACATCGGGTAGTTGCTGTTCAGCTCCACACGACTGCTACGACCTGAGTGAGATGCGCTGCTGCGCCCCTACGCTGTGCCATTTCACATTTGACTTTGGCAGGTGGAAGAAATAGCTCCTGCCAACTGGTTAATAATTTATAGAAGATCCTGATATAATTACATAACTAACAAACACAATTTTTTTTGTGCCAAGTTTAAATAAATATTTTTTCCAAGGCTATTAATAACTTTAAAATTTACCACTTAAACATGCTTAATGATTAAACCGGTTTTTGACCGGCAAGCAAAATCCATATTATAAAATTAATTTTAAACCTGCTCGTTTTAACTATCTAAACTGCAGGATCCATCAGTTCAGTGATACCTTTAATCATGACCTTTTATGGGCCAAAATGTAGTTTATGCACAGATCAAACGGTCTTCTGGGGTGTTTTTTCAGCAGCTGTAGTTCAACAGAAGAGCTGTATGAAGATACTGCACTCCAATTGCAGGTTTTGAACCACCGACCTATCTAAAAAAAAACATGGTCTCAGTTATTGGCTTAAACAATTATAAAATTATGTAAACTTTTACTAAAAGCAATAAACTAGTTGTCAAAATGAATACTTGTATTTTAGCATAACTTTGCAATTTAATTTTCTAAATAAATTCTGCTTTCTATAAACCCTTACTTTTCATCCTAGAAATGAGACACAAAAGCAGAAGTCACACATTTACAAGCTACTCTGATTTGATTCACTAACATCACAGCAGGTATTCTATGCGAGTCAGTAATCTTAGCAGGTTCCAAAGAAGCTTTATGATTTCTAATTACTTCTAAAAATGTATTGTTGCTCCAGTCCCCCACAGGGAGAGCTGCTTTTCCATCTTCCATTCCCACAATTGGTAAAATTCTGTTTTGGGCTTTGTTGAAGAATGTGTAAAGAAAGAGACCACGATTGTTTTTTTCCTTTTACATTTTTTAAATTTTTTAAACATAATATACACAATGTAAAACCCAGATTTAAACTTAAGCACTGAACATTACATCAAGCAAAAATCACAACTATACTATTCTGATTCCCTCAACATCCCCCAAGATATATAAAAAAACAAGGCAATTTCTTTTGATAATTTTGCCATTAATCAGAAAAGCATAAATATATAATGAGGACTGGCAGACCCATTGATGCCAATGTCAGTTTTACACAAGTACCAGCTGTATTTTTCTTGGACCTATCGGTCTTCCACTTAGCTCCCGAATTGCAGTCAGGGCCTCCTGACGAGACTCAAATACTAAAGTGGCAGAACCTTTAGGCTTTCCGCTCTGGTCATACTGAAGAGAAACAGATCCAGGTATGATGCGATATCCGTAACAGAAATCATAGATTTCTTGACTTCTGATTTGGAATGGTAGGTTGATCAACTGTACGCAGGTGGGACCATCAAAATGCTGTTTGGGAGGGTCAAAGCTGCCACGCACTCCATTACCCCTGTTCCGTGAAGAACGAGTGTGCGCTGGCTGATAACCTTCCATATCATCACCACCTCGGAAGTGGCCCTGTGCATAAGTTGATGGGACATTACCATCCTTAGGATTCCTTAATTCAGAGTAAAAGGTTTCACCGGGGTGACTAGATGACTCACGGCTCCTGCTGCGCCTGCCTGAGTACCTTTCTTCTCTTGGCAATGGCTCTTGCATCACTGGTGTTTCAGCAGCCAATTGCTTCATTTGAGAATGTGAAATACATTTCATTACAACTTCTGACCCAAGAAACCGACGTCCATTGAGAGAGAGTGCTCCCATAGCCTCTGCCTCAGACCCAAGGAGAACCAAAGCTTGTCCAACTCCAGCACCCTTGTGGTCACGCAGCACCCATACCTTGTCCTCTGTGATAGCAAAGCCATGGAAGAAGTCAATGATCTCAACTTTTCGTACATCAAATGGCAGATTCCTCACAAACACACAGAGTTTCTCAGAGTCAAAATCATCCCCTGGGTAGGATGGAGGCCTCTCCTGAGACCTTTTAGGGTTTCCAGGAGGCTCATCAGCCGAACTCTGAGATTCCAGGAGGCTGATCATGTTCTCTCTGGAGATTGGACGGATACGAACCAATCGATTGAAAAAAAGTCTTTCCTCTTTACTTAAGGCCTCACAATAGTCATGGAGATTCTTGAACAGTACAAATGCAGATCTCATCCTTTTCCCATTCTTGTCAGTTAAATGCAGGATCTGGTCATTCTCAAGCTTGGCGTTATGGAAAAGCTGTTTTAAATCTCTTTTTTCCACTGCAAAGGACAGATTATCCAACATCACACAGTACTCTTCTTCAGAAGCAGCAATATGCCTCCGGGTCACAGGTGACCGTGATCTTGCGTAATGTTGTGGATTTCTTTGGCTGTGAACAGGTGATCTCCCCCTTTCAAAGTCATCTCCTGTGTTCACCATCATTGGCATTCTGCCAGTAGCCCGATACCAGTCCTTGGTTGTTGTTTCAAGGACCTCAATATACCGTGAACCAATGTATTCCCTATCCCTTTTTAAAGCTTCCAATGAGTCTTCCCTTGTTGAAAAATTGACAAAACCTTTTCCATTGTTCTGTCCTTTGTGATTTTTTACTATGACAATTTCAGTAAGCTGTAAACCACCAAAAAATTCACGGATTTCCTCCTCGGTTACAGAGAAAGGCAGCCCATTTAAAAACAAACCAAAGAAGTCTTCTGTCTTTGAAGCTCTTTGATGTTGGAAGGAAGGGCTATAACCCGATCGGCCACTTGATGTCCTGCCCACCTCAGGGTCCATAGATCTCCGACCATGTCTTGCATCGTCTTCAGATTGCCTCTTCTGCTCCAGTTCCACATTTTGTGTCCTTATCTCCAGTACGCTCTGCATTTCTGCTTTACTACTAAGTAGCAATGTAACAGGTGCACCTCTAATGAAACCCCCTGACCGTGTCATGGCCCTTCTCGCATCTTCATCAGAAGCAAAGATAATGAAAGCTTCCTCTAGCTCCCCACCAATTATATGCACTCCTCCATCTGGAATTTTGAGGCCAGTGAAGAACTTCCGAATATCCTCAGAACCTGCAGTGACTTCCAGTCCCTGTAAACGGATGACGACTGCCATGCTGAAGCACAAACAGCACCTGTAGACAAAAGATGGCAAAAAACATTATTGCCCACAGAGGGTCACCAGCTCTGCATCAGATTCCCCCCATTCCTATGAAATCACCAGGAAACCTGCAACGCAGATCCACAAAATCCAGCTTCAAAAGACACAAGACTACAACTTTAAACTAAGCGAGATAAATGAAACAAGACATCGAAGACCACAGCTCATGCTCCACGGAGGAAATCTCAGCAAACATTAAGTTAATGCATCCATATGCTGTGGATCACTTGGGTCGGCACCAAAAAGTAGAGAGAGGGGAGAAAAAAAAAAAAAAAAAAAAAAGGATTTCCACTTATTTATCCCCAAAAAAGTGCTCAATTGGAGGGCCTTCAGACTTTAGCAGTCTTAATGATCCATCATAAATCCAGTCTAGTCTTGAAAAAGACAATTCTTCATCTTGTACAGTTTATCCATGTCCCAAGCCATTGATCTTTCCCTTTTTAGCATTTAGGTCCCAACCAAAGCAGTTCCATATCTGTCACAGAAACCTCAAGCTCAGAAACACCAAGATCTGTATTCCCACACACACCTGAACAAGAAATGCAGTCCTCTCAAATTCCAGGAAAGTCTGTACCAGGCATGTCTGTTATCCACAGGTCTCCCACAACATGTAATAACTGAGAAGTATCCAAATGCAAAACCAGACCAATTCTGACTCTGGTCATATCTAGTCCCAAGTGCCAGTTTTAAAATCAGAAATGAGCTTCACTGATGGAAAAGAATCTGGAAATCAGCAGCCACACAAATGCATAAAACAAACAGCAGTTTTTCAAAAACACTTGATCAGTTACAGGTGAGAAATTTAAACAGAAACTCTGTTACTCCGGTGCACTGAGCTAGTAATACTTTGTAGAGATATGCTGCTCTGTTGCTACACTCATCCTGAATTAATCAAAAAATTGTTTTGTGCAATTTAACCCATGGAGCAAAACCTCTATGCACTACTCAAAATGTCAACACATGCCAACTCCAGTCAGTAACCAAACAATTGCATTTTTAAACAGCACGCATAGTGTGCTACTTCTTTCTAATGCTCGTAAATGAATGGTCTCCCATGCTTTACATTTAATTTTCATCATTAAGTTAATTTGGCCAAAAGAAAATCAGTGCTTCTGCCACCACAAGACATCTGTGCATTCATAACCAAACAAGTACAATTTTCTATTTCTCTGGGCTTTCACTAATTCCATGGAATATATTCACATTCCCTTAGTCCAGCGTTGAACTGTTTGTAGGAGAGATTTCTTCCCTGCAGGCCATTCTGATTGGACAGACTGCTATATGAAACATGCCACATTTTTGTCTGTAAAAAAAGAAGAAAAAAAAAATCCCATGAATAGAATGAAGATGATGTTCCACCTTAAGGTTCTCCCACTTTATTGCTGCATTGCCTTAGATGCTCCAACAATGCTTCAAAAATGCTCTATTTTCCGGCCACCAATGAGAACAGCAAACCATTTTCCTGGTGCTCCTGGTATGCAGTTTATTCCATGTCAGCGGGTGTAATAGTCAAGTTGAATAAAGCCACATTTAAACACAGAGCCAACACCTTGGATCATCCAAATTTTCACCCGGGGAGAAAAAAAATTAACATATATTAGCAAATCACGTGACAAGTACTCGATTACCGTAATTAAGTAAATCCAACACATAAAGCTACATATTAAAAGAAAACGTGTCACCGATGTGAAGCCACGAGGCACGCAGCAGCCGTGCCATTGTTGACAAAAGTGATCAAATGATGGTGATGAAACATCACCCACCGTAACGTTATTTACTGTCGAGTCTGAAAAGACCTTCGCTGTTCTCGGCGAAAATGATCTTGTTAATCTGGTTAGTTAGCAAAGTGGATAGACGACGTTGTTGTTGCTCAAATAAAGCTGAGCAAAATGTCGACCTTGCCTAACGTTAGCTTGTCAACTAGCAAACCCTCTTGTAGCCTTAGCATTAGCTCAACAAACGGTTCGCATAGGCCAGCAGACACGACAACATTCTCCGAAAAAAATCATGCCACAAATTGTTCACGTCACTATCGGACAAACTTACACAACTGACAAGTACAGACTCTTGGGAAATATCGACAGTACAGACGAATATTACTGTTACTGAATTCGGGCGGTTAAGGTCTTGCAGGCGGAAGCTGGTCCACCTTCTTCTTCGTCATGATTTCGGGGTGCACATCAAAGTGCAGGCTGCCATCTATCGTACCACCGCCATGTAAAATACCATGACCTTACAAAGGGGTCATTCTGGATATTTAAGATATTTCATATGAATAATTGTGAAATAGAGCCGCAGTTCCCTCCCCCATGCTGTATGCGTCGCATTTTCTTCATGTTATTTATACTTGTGATACATATTTTAGGGGTTTTCCATCCAGCTTTAGGTGAAGTGCAATAATACTGCACTTTATTTCCCTTAATGTAACACTCTAGTATACTTATTAAAACATTCTTGCTTTGAGAAACTCCAGCGCATACCTGAAAACATTTTCACTGTCAATAAAGTATATATTGGGCATACCTTAAATGGTTTTCATATTTATCCTGCTTCTGAGTGGAAGACAGAGTAGTGCTTATTTATTTAGTGAAACAGCCCTTCCTAGGGTAATTTGCGTTTCAGAACAAAAAAGCAAACGAGTGAACTTAATTTTTCTCGTGTGTACCATGCAGCAGTTGACAGAAGTACAGATGAAATGAGTTTTGCGTTTGCCCCAAAGTAAATATGCTAAGCAATTAGCCATTTTCATTATCAAGCATAGCTACAGTATAATATGGCCTAGGGTAAGTAATGTTCGACTACCGCTGGTCAATATGGTCACAAAGAGACACAAAGTGAACAAGATATGTAAATATCTTAA
This sequence comes from Rhadinocentrus ornatus, assembly GCA_037177495.1. Taxonomy (NCBI): domain Eukaryota; kingdom Metazoa; phylum Chordata; class Actinopteri; order Atheriniformes; family Melanotaeniidae; genus Rhadinocentrus; species Rhadinocentrus ornatus. The sequence continues at coordinate 17,063,510 of JBAMHW010000006.1, forward strand.
TCTGTCATGATAAAAGCTTAAAATACAATTTGATCAATGCACCCCAAGAAATTAATCGCAACCATAAAGTGGAGAAAATATATTAAAAACAGATGCAACTCTACAAAATACATCACTATTGTATTGTTTCTCAGTACAAGTCTCTTTTTCGTTTGTAAGGCCTTTTACTCTTTCATGCCATGGGACCATTATTTATTTCTCTATTTTAGTGGTTTTAATTCGGTTGTTAGGTGTCGGCATTGCTATCTCGGGTTCGCGCCAGCTGTGCCCCCATCATGTGATTCTAAACGCAGTCGGAGCCAGGGGCATACTGAAGATCAGTGTGTTTAAAATATTTAAAACATATCATGTGCACAGGCCTATAACTGACTGGTTGACCAAATGAGTCATTCAGCTTGTTTGTCGTGATGTTTTGAGTCGTTCACCTTGCCATAAACGTTCGGATCAACTATGTGAGCACATGCTATGCTCGGTTGCACCAACATTCAACCATGCTGAAGCTGGGGCGCAGCAGCAGCGGCGCTGGAGTCACTGAGCCGACGATCATTTCAGACAGCTCCGTATGGATTTGACGTCGGCATACGTTGATGCTTGATGTTTTACAAGGGGCCGATAAGCGATTATTTCGAGGATGGGGGAACCCTGTGACCTTAAACACTTCGTAAAGTGAGTATCTCATGAACCAGTTATGTTTATTTAAGGTTTCGTTCGTTCTGATCTCACAGTAACTACATAACAAAACATCAGAGGCTAGCATGCTAGCCAAGCCGGGTGAATGGACTTGGTAAACGGGTAAATTGTACACCGAAATGAAAGTTTATCAAACCCTTGACACTTTAAAATATTATTGTAGAAAACGAACGAGGTGCTACAAAGTATAAAAAACATAGTGACCATATATACTTGGAGCACATCAAAAGTATAAAAACTACAATGGTCACGTTAGCATACAAGCTGCTAATCACAGTGGAAGAGTTGGCTAACATTGCTAGCGCTAGCCCCGTTCAGGGACGTCGACTGGCCTTTTTCGCAAATGTAATTTACATACGTCACGTAGCTGAATAACGCCGAATTAAATTAATTATATATAATGTATTAAATTACAAAAATGCTGACCAGTTACTAAATGAATATGCTCCATTATGTGGGCCACAGCACGAGCTAACGCTATCTGATAGTATGGCACCCGAGAGGTCTTTGCTAGCTTACCAAAGTTAGCTCAGCTGATTCTGATGTATTTAATTAACCAACGACACAGTCAATTATTTTAACGACTCCCGGTTATCTTCCAGCTTGCAAATTTTATGTTGTCTTATCAAGATTTGTTAGAGATTTCTGACATAACTTATCTTTAAGCATATTATCTGTTCGTTTTATACTGTGGGTAAATGCATGCTTTTAAAGGCCATGTTTTGGCTGCACCCCCCCACCGCACAGGCCATGCTGCCATTACGTTTTCATTTTTGGATTTAAATGCAATCTTGCTGTTCTAATTCACATAAAAAATTATTTATTAATTTTTTTTTTATTTTACCAAAAACGTTTGTTTTCAGCAGGTAATTTGCTTGTCGACGTGTCAAATAATTAGATGCGTGTTATTTACTCGTCTTGGACCCATCTCTGTTTCCACTCGCTCTTTGACCACCATGGCATTATTTATAAACTCTTGGTGTATGTAACCGTGTTTTTATGTATGTTCTCAACTCAAGCAACAGCAGTAGAAACTACAAGCCAACCAAGTTGAAAAAAGGGAATTCGTTTCTAAAAGCTGATAAACATAAGACGGGCTACCATATTGCAACAGTAGATAACAGAAATCATAGGACAAGACGCCAGTAGAAGTCGTTTACTATTAAGCGCCATTAGACTTTAACTAAAAGCTTGACCTAAATACACACTCACTGGCCATTTTATTAGATTCACCTTGCTATTAACAGGTTGGATCTCCATTTGCCTTTAGAACTGATGTTATTCTTCAAGGCAAGTGTTGGGCATTTCTTCAGAGATTTTGGTCCAGATTGATGTCATAGCATTGTGAAGTTGTTGCAGAGTTTTTGGCTGCACATCCATGATGTGAATCTTCTGTTCTACTAAATCCCAAAGGTGCGCTATTGGTTTGAGATCTGATGACTGTAAAGGTCTGATGGAGTGCAGTAAACTTATTGTCATGTTCAAGAAACCAGTTTGACATTATTTGAACTTTGTGCTTTATCCTACTGGAAGTAGCCATCACGAGATTGTTGCACTGAGGTCATAAAGACTATGGTCCTAAAGGGACGGACATGGTCAGCAGCCATATTCTGGTAGTCTGTGGCATTTAAGCGATTCTGAATTGATACTAAGGGGCCCAAGAAAATAACCGACTACATTACCAGCCTCAACCTCAGATACAAGACAGGATGGATCCATTCTTATGTTATTACTACCACTAATAAGTGGAGTGGAGGTGGACTTTTTAAAGGGGGACTAACAGGTCTTTGAGGGTCAGTATTATAGCTGATAGACGGGTGTTCAAATACTTATTTGCAGCTGTATCATACAAATAAATTGTTACAAAATTATACATTGTGATTTCAGAATTTTCTTTTTGATTATGTGTCTCACAGTGGACATGCACCTACGATGAAAATTTCAGACCCCTCCATGTTTCTACGTGGGAGAACTTGCAAAGTAGCAGGGTGTTCAAATACTTATTTTCCTCACTTGTATATACAGTAATACCTCGAGATACGAGTTTAATTCCTTCCGTGACCTTGCTTGTATCTAAAATTGCTCGTATCTCAAAGCAATTTTCCACATTTAAATTAATTGAAATCCCATTCATCCGTTCCAGCTCGCAAAATTCCACTCAGTTGTTTTGTTTGTGTTTTTAAATATGAAAAATGTACATTACCTGTATTTATAAATGACAAATATTGTATAAAAACATATAAAAAAATACAGTAATAAAGAGTGATTAAAAATGGAAATTAGACGACTAAATGAAGATGCGCACGGAGGTTGAGGGAGGAGTTAACAGGCGGATCATTTAGGAGGAATAAGAGACGAGGGGAAACAGAGCACATGTTGTTGTGGGTCTTTGTTCGGCGGCGGTGGCTTGGATGCTCGTATCTCAAAGATTTGTTCGTATCAAGACAAAATTTGGTCGTATCACAACTTTTATTTAAAAAAATTTGTATGTCAATGCACTCGTATCTCGAGGTATCACTGTGTGTGTGTGTGTGTATGTGTATATACATATTCTGACAGATTTACAATGAAGTGAGTCGTCACTCACGCCTGGGATTTAGCTGTACGTATAACTGCAGTGAGAAATGCTGCTCTCTACGAGATGCAGAAGTCAACTTCAGCCCACAAACTCGTTAACAGACGCCCAACATCAGGGGAATTCTTTCGCAGTGGATCCTGTATAAGAATCCAGATAGAAAGAGATCATGGATGCTGTTGTGTTGCATATTTCTATGCAAGATATGAAGTATTTTATACGGTGGAAAAGTTATGACATGACAATAATATAAATTATATGAATGAATGCCAGCTAAAAGAAAATAAATAATGTCAGTGATCTGGAAAGCAGGACCGGAATTGCGGTACAAAATAAAAAAATGCTTTTAATAAGTTTAATTGTGTTTCTTTAAAAGAAAAGAAAAGAAAAAAATCGATTAAAATCGGAAATCGGATTTGCTTAGAAAAAAAGCGGAGATTTCCTTTTTAGGCCATATCGCCCAGCTATAGTTGCAATGCTCTAACATTTTACATGCAGATCCTGTTGCGTAAATAAAAAGCTGACCAACACAACGAAGCACGCGTTATAATACATGGCAAACTGAGTTAAACTGAAACTGGAGACATGCTAAGTCATTAATTTCACAACAGTAATATAATCTTACCTGTAGGGAAGCCCCACTCAGACCACTGCTTAATGTAACCTGCCTAGCTACTAGCTAGCCCTGTTGAAAGACGGGATGACTGTGGGAATAAATGGAGTCAGAGCTCTATCTAGTGTACAAACACCACAAGGACATAATTGTGCATGACTCAGACACTTAACAGCATTTACTGTTTTATGAGAAAGTAAGGATAAATCGGCTTATAATCGGCAAAACAACGGCCGATATTGGCCATTTTGAAAAGGGCTAATATCGGCCAATTTAATCGGCCTGCGGATTATTTGGTCGGGCCTTATTTTTAATCTTCCTGTACTGCTTTCCTGATGGAAGCAGTACAAACGAGTGCGTTGCCTGGGTGGGTGGGGTTGACTAGGCAGGTGTAGATGGAGTCCAGATCTGGTAGATAGCGGCCCACAATCCCCTGAGCTGTTCTGACCACCCGGTCTAAGTTCCTCTTGTCCTGTGCTGTGCAGCTGCCATACCACACTGTCACACTGAGACACATGATGCTCTCAATGGTGGCTCTGTAAAAGTTCACAAGCAGCTGAGAAGAGAGTACCGTCCGCTTCAATTTCCTGAGAAAGAAGAGCCGTTGTTGGGCCTTCTTCACCAGGTGTGAAGTGTTCACAGTCCAGAAGAGGTTAGAGGAAATGTGGATGCCCAGGAATTTAATTTTGTCCACACACTCCACTGTCTCTCCATGTATACAGAGCATGCAGTAAGGAGGGGAGGTTCTTCAGTGCTGGTGATTTGCATATACGCATGCTCCATATCTTCTTTGTTTTTGTTATGTTTCTGTTTCAGTTCCACTTAGAAGCCTGGCATTGATAACTACAGAATTGTGCAGTGTAGATTAATGTTGCAATAAAAAAGTTAAAAAAAAAAAGTTATTTCAGACGGAAATATTCCTAGATGAAGTCTCTTATTAACTGCCTGAGACTTAATATAAATAAAGACTAAGCTTTTAAGTAGTCAGAGATCCCAGCAGCAGTTCGCGCTCTCCAACATACAAATCGTTTGCCGGGAGCTGACGTAGCGGCCCCGACGACTGATCGATGTTAAAAAGAGACTGGAGTAAGATCATCTTCTCTCTGAGTCCCAATTAATTGGCACTGACTGTTAAATATAGAGGAGGATCACGGCGATCAAGGGTGCTTCAGCATGGTTGAAATCAGGCAGATGTATCTTCGTGAAGGATGCGTTAATAAACCACATACAAGATTATACTGGAAAAACTTTTACTTCTGTATGCTAAAACTGTGCTCCCCAACTCAGAGAGTTACAGCAGAACAATCCTCCAGGCCACACAGCTAGGGGAATCAAGGTCTAGATGGAGAATCACCACATGAAGATCCTGTCATGGCCAGCTCAATCTCCAGATCTGAACCCTGTTGAAAACCTCTGGAGTGACATAAAAAAGGAAGATGCATGGTCGCAAACTAGGGATGGACCGATATGAAAATTTTATATTAATATTGGTGTTATGGCTGATAACCGATATTTGCTGATGTCTATGTCAGTCACATTGTCCAACAACTTGCTTATATGGGAGGCCACCATTTCATGCAGAGCGGGAAGGCAAACATCAGAAAAGTACCGCTGGCTTGGAAGGACGTAGCGGGGTTCAATATGCTCTATGATCTGCTGAAATCCTTGGCTGGTCGTCGAGAGCAATCATTTCTATTATCTTGTTCGTGATTGGCCTGGCTTTTGCGCTATCCTGGGCAAATTTCTTGGTTTGGTCGTGCGCTTGCTGTATTGGGCTCCCAACTGTGGCTGCTGCTTTTTTTTTTTTTTGCCTGGTGGCTAACATTAGAGGTGTTAGCTTCCCGCAATTGTTTCTGAGCTTCTGGGTGGTGACTTTTCAGATGACAGATCAAATTTCTAGTGTTGAATGATTTGACGCGGCATTCTCCTCGCATCACTTCGACTTTGCATATATTGCATACTGCTTTTCGAGTATCATTTGATACTGTGAAAAATGATCACACAGTTGACCATGTTTTTAGCTTCCCTGCAATGCAGTACTTTATCGCTGTTACATGTCCAATATGGCGGTATGGCCAAATGCCCCTCCTCCTCCCAACACACGTACACAAACAGCAATTAGACGAAAATAAATATCAGTTGGTAATATCGGCCCAGTTTTGCTCATCGGACCAATGCAGATATGATAAAAAAAATTCCTAGCATCGGCTGATATAATATTAATGCCGATTTATCGTGCATCCCTATCGCAAACGAAAAAGCTGAGCAGTTTGATTTTTTTTTTTTTTTTTCCTCAGAAAGAGTAGTAGAAAGTTACCCAACAGCAATTCTAGGAGTTTAAACAGTGGTCTCTATTCTTTTCTTTTGTGTGTGTGTGTGTGTAGAACTCAGGTCAAGGCAAAGGAAGCTGTTAAAAAAATAATTGCTGTACAAAGACTTTGGTTCAGATTTTCTCTGCGGTTGCTTTTCATGTTTTCACTTAAACAATTGATGGTTGCTGAGTCTGAATAATCTCATTTAGTGGACGGAAAGGCTTACGGCAGATGCAGAAAAGAGTATATGAGTCACTGAATGTCGTCAAAATCCGAAGTTTTGGTTTTACTTTTAATTTCCTTACATATTTGTTGCACTTGCCCAAAAGAAAATGAAAATTCAACAGGTGAATTTCAAATATTCTTATAGTAATTTATCTAATAATTACTTACCTTTATAACTGTGTACAGCTGAATACTCTTATGGGAAAGATACAACTTTCACTATGTTAAATACATACAGGTTAAGAGATTCAAAACCTCCTGGATTGATAGCAATGTATTTAATCAACAGTAAAAAGAAGAATTACTTTTGTTTTTTGTTGGGTTTTTTTTGCTTATATATTGTTTAGGCAAAGTACAATGTATTTTGCATAATACAGAACACTGCTAACGTTTAGTTAAATGGTTAAAATCAATTTATTGGTAGGTCCTCTCCTAAGACATACATCTTAAAACTTAACTTTGCTGACAGAGAAGCTTTGAGCTGTTATGGGTTAAGAGACTTAGTTCATTACAAATCTATTTTTCTTTTTGTCAGGTGTGGCGTCACTATGGATGGGTCATTTCTCTGATTGGGATTATTCTTGGCCAGCAGCCTCTTCAGGCCTACTAATCCTAGACGAGTTTCTCAATGGACACACTGCTCAAGTCAGAGATCAGGTATTAGACAGCACAAATAATAGTATGCTTGTCAAATTGATGTTTATTGAAGCCTGTGCACTTTTTGCCGATAAAACCTTTTGACAAAGTTCTAAAGCCATGTTACCATTTGTGGCTGTTTTTCATTACATGATATGGCTCCACTTGGCTTCTTTTTGTTTTTCATTGTCTATTTCTTTAGTTACACCTCAGCTTAATGAGCTGAGCCAATGTTAATTAGGGATGTAAAAACATTGCAGATCACACATCGCTCTTCCCTTCAAATTTACAATTGGCAAACATGTGCACTCACTCTTTGAGTGCTGCAGGTGTTTTATGCAAAACATAAAACACAGATATCTCCTTCTGCATTGAAAATCATGTTTGTTTGTTTTTTTCAGTTTTTCTTTATTTGTTTTTTGTTTGTTTTTCCCATCCCTTTTACAAAAGTTTTAATAATGCTGCAGTTCTTACCCACTTAAAATTAATTCTGTCTGCAGTAGAAGGCAAAGTAATTTTGTTTTCTAATCAAGCTTTGTAATGGGAAAATTGCTTTATCAGCCAAAAGTTATTTCAGTGTTTTGTCACTGCTTGTGCATAATGATAAAAAGTGCTTGGTGTTGCATATTATATCCTTTTTTATGGGTTATCCACATTTATTTGCTTAAAGAAAAAGTTTATTTCCATTGGAGTAGCTGTTCAATATTTTTAAAAGACAAAAAACTCTTTGTGAAGCTTAAGATGATGATGTTGCTATAGTAAGTGTAGGAAAGAAATGATGTGAATGACAGCTTCTTGTTATAGGTCTTTATATATTACAAGGTCTCTGTTATTAGAAGAAGTGTCTAATTTTAAAGATTGAGAGAAAACAAATCCTGAGGGATTCAATGACCCAATTATTGCCCAACATTCAACATTAAGCGTACTCCACAGAAACACTTAATAGAACAAAATATTTTGTTATTCAGATTTTTTCCATATTGGCATTTTTTTTATTTCTTGCCTCTGCTGTCAGGGAAAAGCAGTTGCTAATTTCAACTATGTAGATCAGGGCTACTCAATTTGGTCCCACAAGGGCCGCAGCTCTGCAGGTTTTCACCAAATTGCAGGTTTTCACCATCTCCCTGCTCCAACACACCTGACTCAAATTCAATTCAGCTTTGAAGTTCTGCACAAGGACTCATTAAGTTGAGTCTGGTGTGTTGGAGCACGGAGACATTGAAACTGGGACCGGATTGAGTAGCCCTGATGTAAAAGGCATGTTTACAGCATGTAAAAAATAAATAAAAATAAAAAAATCCAACACATGCTAACACGTTTGTTTGTCAAACTGAAGTCCAGTGAAATCACCAACACAAGCTATAACGTTAGGTCAACTTCCTTCAGACAGGTGGTGCTTCATTCTCTCAACCACAGAATTTATGTCTTGCAACATGGTCCATGGTCCAATGCTAAACCTGTCCCGATTGAAAACCATGTGATAATGTGGACCATGTCATGTAAGTTTATGTGGTTCGTTCAGACTTGATTTGGGATGCTATTCTATTTTTAAAAATGAGCGGTGTCCACTATTTTAGCCTAAACTGCAGCATCCACAGGGAAATTAGTCTACACCTAGCTATTGTTTTCATGTCAATGCCTTGCCCAGCTAGAACCATTTAATACCATGAATCCTACACAGTCATTTGATGTGGGACTCAGTGGCAATTAAACACTTTTAAGTTGTACTAGTTTTTACTATTGTAAATACGGGCTTTAGAGGAAGGGTTTAGATATTCATGTGCCTGGCGCCCATGCCATCAAAATAATGAGGTAATTGACTTAAAGGCCTTTTCATGGTGCTTTAGGCTTCTCCTTTATTATACAATTAGCAAAATATATATTATATACAAATATACAATTGGCAAATCATTCATAAGCATTTAAAAATAGAAAGCCCAAATTCATATTTTGACCAAACATTTTATAAATCTGGACAATTTCTGGAACAAAAGTCTTGAATCAGACTGACTCGTGATCAGCGTGTGTCAAAGTAGTGTAAGGTAGAAAATAAAATATAGGGTGAAGGCCTGGCACCGCTCATTATTCAAAGCATATAACATCATCTGTAAAACAAATGGAGTCAGTGAAATGGTAAGGCTCCCATCTGCACTGGATCACCAGTGTTTACTGATTATGTAACGTGAAGGTGGAAGCTGCTGAAGGATTTCTGAAGTGTATCTTTGCTTAAATTCATACATATTATTGATCAGAGGCTGCCTCACAGTACAGGTGCCAAAGTCAAAAAAGTGTAATATTCTGATCATTTGCTTGATCTCAACTGATCAAGCTGTGTTTCACTCTCTGTAAACAAAACTAAATTCAGACAAGCTAATAAATAATTGCGTACAGCTGCTGTGAAGTCCTGGCAAGTCTTCACAAAGGAGGAAACCTGAACTTTTTTTAATGCCCTGGGGTTTCAGACTTCAGGCCAGAAAGACACTCAGTCAGGGAATTCTTGACAAGATATTAGAAATTAAGAATTGTTTTGCTGCTTTGCCTAATTATATTTCTACATAGATATCAATATTAAGAATCCTTCTTTTAGTCAAAACCCAAAAGCAATTTCAAATCCACTGTGTACAGACCTACGATCCTAAGCCAGTCTTTAAATATTTCTGTACTTTTATAAAATGCGAGGGGACTGCAATTATTACAAAACAAGCACGAAAATCTCTACACTTTATTGCAGATACTTTTTCTTTTAAATATTTGATTCAGAGTACAGGAAAAAAATTAAGTCAAAACTCTTTATTGCAGAAAGTTAAGTCACAGATTTAAATACTAAAACTGAGCTACAGAACAAAGTATTATCCCAGCTTTCACCTTATTGCATTTAACGATGTTCTTAGCATCAGAAGCTACCCTATTTTTGTTTTTCATGTTAAATTGTTTTATAGTCCCACATTTTTCTCGTCTTGGTGCAAGGAAAAACAAAACTTGAATAGCTTCTGATGAAAATAACATTAGAAAAAGTGATAAGGTGAAAGCTCAGTTTGAAAGAAAATCTTTATAGAAATAACTACAAAAGACTAAGCCTTGTAAAACATAGTGCCAGGATTGAACACACAATACTTTTCTCATGGATATCTGTGTTGTTTCATTGTTTAGTTCCTAATGGGCTCATGTCTGGCTACTCTTAGTCTGAATGAATGTGTTAAGCTGCCGTTGTTGAAGTGATCTCACTGTTCACACAATGTCTATGGTTGCTTTTTCTGCATAGTAGCTTACATGAGCAGGGTCTGGGTTTGAATTTAAATTCTGTCCATCATGTGGGTAGTTTGCATCTTGTTTTCATATTTGCTCGAGTGATCTTCCAGGTACTTCACATTTCATCTGCACTAAAGCCATTCATATTAAAAATTTGGAATACGTCTTCTGTTTCTGTTGAGCAATGAGGGACAATGCCATACTTGCTTCCACTATCGCTGTCTATGTAGCGGCTTACTATCATTGTCCAAGCACCTATCTAACATAGAACACCTATCTAACTTAGAATCGACTCAAGAAATTTTGATGTTGGTCAAAAATCTGTTGTACATTTTAGTATCTTAAACTCTTATAAATCAGAATTTAACTTCTGTTGTTCTTAAATGTTACAAAAGCTGAGTTAAAAGGCTGCAACAAGTATATGAATTATTTTTTTTTTTTCAAACTGGACAGTTGGTGTTGTGCTTCCACATCTTGCATAATAGGGTTTGTCAGAGTTTTGTGTATGTGGAGCTGCATGTAGTCCTCAAAATGATTTCTATCTTTCCTCTCTTTCATGTTCTCATGTCACCACAGAGAGGAAGGGAGTGGTGCTTCGGTAAGTTAACTTGATAAAGCTAATGACTGTAAAGTTTATTTTCTCTTAATTTTGCATGTTAGAAGCATTTGCCATGAAAGTGTGATTTCCAAAAACACTGAAAGGCATCTTTTTGTGGTTCTCCTTTTATTGCAGGTAAAGGTCGAGGGCCTGTCAAAGTCAGCTCTAATAAAAAGCTTGTCTCCCAGAGTCATTCTGTCCAACCATCTCTTGCCAAAAGGGACCAAGATGAGGGTCAACCTTGAAGATCAGGGTCGTCAGAAAGTGTCCTTCAGCTTCTCGCAGACAAAGAAACCTCTACAAAGTCCGTTCTTCATCCCTTCCAGTCCTGATAAGTCAGTCGCAGAACCTCCTGCTGCCTTGTCACAGTCAACCTTGGACAAAGCAGGAAAGAATGCAGAAGGCAAAACTGAGCAAAAGCTGACACCCTTGGTGCCAACATCCAGAGCAGAGACACTCTCTCAAGCACCTGTCTCCTCCTCCACTAGATTAAAAACAAACTCACTAAAGATGCATTTCAAAAAGCAAATTTTAAGTGTATCTGGGCATGAAAAGAAGCCAATGTCTGTTACATCAGAAGACCCGCAACTCTCTGAACTTGTTTCGACAAAGTCTGCAGATAACAGTGAAGCTGAGTTTCCAGAGCCTCAACTTCAAAATGACATCAACACAAGTTCCTCTGAAAATGATCTCGCTGAAGCCTCAGAAACAAGGGAAGATTCCAGCCTCAAAAAGCCAGATGCTTCCTCAGGAAAAGATGGTGATAGTTCCAGCAGTACTGATCGGGATAATGGATACAAAAGGAAAACCAGGTCACAATCGGATGGTGCTCCCCCGTGCTCAGAATCTGATGGAGATTTAGCCCACACGTCTTCCAGCCACAAATCGGTTGATTCAAAAAGTAAAACAAGCTATGACAGCAGAAGCAGAGAAGTTAAAAAATCTTCCTCTGGGTCACATGTAGGGGAGAAGGAAAGAAGCTCCTCTAAGCGGTCAGATATCCATGAAAGGTCGTCCAGTTATTCCAAATTAGACCGCGATTCTAAAAACACATCCTCACGCTCATCTCGATCAGACAAGGATCGCAGAAGGTCCAGGTCTAGATCACGATCTAGATCAAGAGGGTCTCGAACAAGTTCATCACACTCCAGATCAGAGAGATCCCGAGGTGACCGGGGATCTCGCTCTGAACGATCATACTATCATGAATCTGATCGACGATCACACAGGAGTTCTCCACGCAGGGAGAGAAGACGTTCTCGTTCCCGCACAGACAGACCTCGGGATAGTTCTGACTCTGAAGAAGATCACAGAAAAACGAGGACGAGGGCCAGTGACTCCAGCAGGTCATGCAACTATTCAAGCTCGTATCGTGAGTCAAAATCATCTTCGTACTTAAAATCTGAGAAAGGCTCTAAATCTGTAGATTCTTCTCACTCTTCAGAGTTTGAGAAAAGAACACAATCGTCAAAGTCTGAAAGGACTTCAAAGCGATTATCAGACTCTGATTCCCAGCGCAAATGCTCCCCTGAGGCAGACTCTAGTTACCGTAAATCTAGCAGTCATCACAAGTCAGACACCAACAGTAAATCCTCTTCTTCCAGTATTCATACCCAGTCTCAAACACATGGCCAACACCAAAAAATCTGCTCCAGTGACTCTGAGGCAGATCATAAAGGTAAACCACAACCTTCTGAGAGAAGCGATGGCCCTGTGGAGAACTATAAAGACCCTCAAAAGAGAACTGATAGGGCAGAGTCAAAAGAGATGACACCTTCTAGATCTTCCGTGAAATCACCTGGACATGATAGACAATCAAATGACATATTTTACAATCCTGGTACAGCACCATCATGTGCAAGCACTGTAGAATCTTGTCCTCAGAGTGAAAAAGAAAGATCTGATTCACAACAAGGTGGATATGAACATTGTAATCAGGATGTCAAAGAGGGATCCTCATCTCCTAATGAGACTGTGCAAGAATCTTCATCCAACACAGAGCAAGAAGGAAAATCTGGATTTGAAATGGAAAATAATGTTATTGCCTCGGCTATAACTAGAAGTGAAAGCTTGAAGGATATCAGTGTCACTGTGGAAAACGCGTACAATGTGAATGATAGCCTATCTAATAATCAGTCACATGAGAACTTAAATGCAGCTGCCACAATTTCATGCAAAGGTGACGATAATATGACGTGCAAACAGGAAGAGAAAGTCTTTGACTGTTCACCTTCACCAAAGTCCTCTCTTGATACGGACGATGCAGCAGTCACACACGATGTTCAGACTAACACTAAAACAGAGATTGTTGAGCCTGATAAAGTTTTCAGTCTTGAAAACCAACCTGACTCAAGTGTGCCACTCAAATCTGATCTGACATGTCTTGAATCAGAAAATCATCTGGTGCAAGGACAGCAAACTCCAGATACTGTTAAAAAAATTGGTTGCACTACTAGAAAGTCCCGGTGGGATATCGTCGGGCAGGACACCTCAGACAGTGATAACTCACACAGAGCAGTTTGTGCTGAGAATAAGCCGAGTGTGAAAAAAGTTATATCTGTCAAAAAAATTGAGTTTGCTAAAGACAGCATCCAACAAGAAACTGATGAAAAAGATCATATTTGGCATGAAGCTGCTACACATTCCAAATCAATTCAGCAGACTGAAACCGCCAAGCAGGACGTCTTTTTAGAGAGCTTTTCCATGACCTGTAAGTACAAAGACCAAAGTGAACCAACACAAGCAGGCACCAGCATTGACCACTGTGACTTAACACTTACTGCTTCGCAAAAACCAAACACATTTGAGCCTGTGTGCATAGATGAAAGGCCTCAAATCAAATCAGCTGCAGAGACACAAAGCCAGAGTGTTGATAACAGCAAACATAAATCCATGGAGAGCAGATTGACTAAAATAACACCAGTCAGTCAGGGTGAACTAAGAGGACAAAGTGAAGCCAGTGACAGTGACAACTCTGAGTATGACTCTGATTGTGACAAGGCTATGAAACAGTTGCATTCTGTTGTAGTGGTGCCAAAAAATTCTTCTGTGACAAAAGCTCCAGATAACAGGGACACTTCTCCGTGCCGACCTGTTAATATTTCAGAACTGCCCAATGCCCATACAACAGCTGGAGTAAATATCCATGAAGTCCCAAATCAAGTCAGTTTACAACTAATACAACCTACAACGAGGCCTGGTGTAAATGATTCACTCAATATCCATGTGATGTGTCAGTCCCAGAGCAATATGATTGATAGCACCAGTCACTCAGAGGGTTCCAGCTCCATCAGTGTCCAGCCTTTTGTGGCTGTTCATTTCAGCACCCATGGAAATGCAACAGATTCTACCCACATACTCGATAACTCCAGACAGTGTGAGGAAGGGCGCAAACAACATGAAATAAGTAGCCAAGATGAACAGATTTACTCGCATTTCCAACATCATGATTTCTCCACTGCGGACAATAACAACAAGAACAGATTCAGCGTGGGCTGGAATATTTCTCAATCAGAACAGCCTACTAGTACGTGCCAGCAGCCTGATAGCAGCCACGGGCCACAGTTAACAAACACTATACTAACTGGAGCCATTTTGACGACCCAAGAGCACAGACAAAATCTTGTCTTCTGCACAAACCAGTTCCCAAACATGCAGACTAGCAAAAAGCCTTACCTCCATGACCATGAACATTATCAGGAAACTCCCAGTCAAATTCACCCTGACTCTCTTACTAATGACCATGATGACTACAGTGGGGATAAATCCTCTAGTCATAGTAAAACAGCTGATGAATGCAGTGTGCTGAACATTCCAGGTTCATCAAGCTTTGTGCAAGGTCATGAAATAAGCAGTAACAGCAGGGGCTCTGTTGTACCTGACCCCCCTAGAGAGGAAAGTTTTAGACCCCACAGAGGAAGAGGCCCACCCAAGAAAAGACGCCCAGAAATTGAGTCGGACTCCGATAACGAGGCTGAAGCTGGACCTTCAAGCAAAAAGGACCGCCAAGGAGATGCTGATGTTTCTAAGGAAGCTTTTGTAAAAACTGAGGTGCGTCGACCTTCATACACTCTGCGGGACTTTCAAGATGCCTCTAGATGGAAAGAGCACGCCAGGTCTAAAAAGATGCCCCCTTACTTTGACTTGATTGAGGAAAACCTGTACTTGACTGAGAGGTAAGCTGCTGTCCAGCCAGATTTACAGATATACACAGACATGTTTATGCACAGCGTAACTTCATTATAAACTTTTAGGTTCTTTTGAGGCTATGAAAGTTTTTTGTTGAAATGTTATTTGCAGAAAGAAAAGCAAATCTCATCGAGATATCAAGAGGATGCAGTGTGAGTGCCCAGTGCTGCCTAGAGAGGACCGTGCAAAGGGAGTGTTAGCCTGCGGGGAAGACTGTTTGAATCGACTGCTAATGATTGAATGGTAAGGTAATTTTTATGTATGGAGCTGGTGTTTTCCTATAATATGATAATAAAAATGTCTATCAGTGGAGAAATCTGTAGAAAAATGCCACTTATGAGCTGCCTTATCTCATGTCTTACAACTTGCCTAATTATTTGCTGTTGGCAGTTGAAAACCTGGAAGAAGCTTGTTTTAAACTGTTTATATTTGCATTTAGTAAAATCACTTTTGTCTTGATTGTTTTTTTAAAGCTCATCACGGTGCTTGAATGGAGCGTACTGCTCTAACCGTCGCTTTCAAATGAAACAGCACGCAGACTTCGAGGTTATCCTAACAGAAGACAAAGGCTGGGGACTGCGAGCAGCTAAAGACTTGGCTTCGTAAGCATTTTTCATTAGAACATTTTTTATTTGTTTATGTGTTGTAAAGAATTTTTGGGGACAATGAGATAAAATATTTAAGATGTATTTTCTTTTGTATTGCAACCTTAGAAACACCTTTGTCCTGGAATACTGCGGCGAGGTGTTGGACCACAAAGAGTTCAAAACGAGGGTTAAAGAATATGCTCGCAATAAAAACATTCACTACTATTTTATGTCTCTAAGGAATAACGAAGTAAGTAAAAATAAAACATAGAGCAGCGTTTCAAACCAGTTTGTCTTGAGTAATGTCATAAAAGTGACCAGCTGAAATATTTGCCATCATGTTGTCTCTCTGCAGATTATTGATGCAACGCTGAAGGGTAATTGCTCTCGGTTCATGAACCACAGCTGTGAACCAAACTGTGAAACCCAAAAGGTACAGAAGGAACGGAAAACCCTCCAGTACACTTGTTTTGTTGTTTTACAAAAGGCTGTTTTACTTGATACATGTATATTTCTTTTCTTTTTTCTTCTTCTTCTTCTTTTTTCTTTTAATCCTGTTTCAGTGGACTGTTAATGGCCAGCTTCGAGTTGGGTTTTTCACCACCAAGGCTGTCACTGTAGGAACTGAACTGACATTTGACTACCAGTTTCAGAGATATGGGTACTGTTTCTCTGCAGTCACCTTACATTTTGTTGCATGTGTATAGATGAGATGTCATTTACGTAATCATAGTTAGTGTTAGTACTTAGATTATTTGGCTATTGCACATTAATTTATGTTTTATTTTATCCTTCAGGAAAGAAGCACAGAAATGCTTCTGTGGGGCACCCAGCTGCAGAGGCTTCCTGGGTGGAGAGAACAGAGTCAGTGTTCGAGCAGCTGGAGGGAAGATGAAGAAAGACCGCAGTCGAAAGAGTGCTCTCACCACGGTCAGTTTGATCTGTGACATTGGAGTGTTCTTCTACCATCTATTGAAATGTATTTGAGACTTTTCTTACAGGTCCCATATTATGCAAAATTCACTTTCTAAAGGTTTTCTAACAGTCACGTGTGTCCTCATAGCTTGTGTATGATGCCCAAAAATGAGAAAATTCTGTCACCTCTCACTTTCTTGCTCTACTTTTTAGCAAATGTGTGCTCAAACGATGAGTTCCTTATGTGACCTCACAAAGGGCAATATCCACGATTCCTGGTAGTGGATACTGCCACCCCCACCCACGGCTAGCCGAACCTGTGCTATAAAATCACAGAGCAAAAACCAGATCCTTTCCCAGAGAGGGGTGTGGACAGGCACCACTCACGAACATTTAAAGGTTCAGACACAGAAACAACCTGTTCTCAGTAGAGCTCACTAGAGCCACTTTTGGAATGGCTGAAATTAAAGACCAAGGCTGAATTTGGGGTAATACACTTTGAAAACAATGTTGTTGGACCTCTGACACCCATATGAAATGGTTGGGAAAAAAATGTATAATATGGGACCTTTAAGGACGCTTGTTTGAAAAGGAGTTTTGTTCTTCAGTTTCAGCTTTATGTTTTTGTATATCTTTGTACAGAAGTATGCCAACATCTTGTTAAAGCTGTCATGGCTGATCACATTATCAAAACCTGTTAGGACATTTTAATGAATGAATTTTTATTTATTAGCCTGTATAACTGTTCTGATACAAATGTTTTGCCAAATGTATTTATGCATGTCAAAATGTGTCTATATCCACAATAATGTTTTAGTTTTACAGTTTATATGACCACATGTCATTCTTTCACAGGTGGACGAGGAGCTGGAAGCATTACTGGAAAATGGAGAAGGCCTGTATGATGAGAAACAGGTGGTGTCTCTCTGCAGACTTATGGTCCGGGTGGAAACCATGGAGCAGAAACTCATCTGTCTCAAGCTCATACAAGTATGACACAAGCAGTTGATGCCTGGTGTATTTATTTATTTGGTATGTGCTGTCCTTACCACAATGATTTTTTGGGGGGTTCTTTTGTTTTGGGGTTTGTTTTTGTTTTGTTTTTTTTGGTTACTCAGGATACTCAGAATCCATCGTGCCTGAAGCAGTTCCTAGATCATCATGGATTATCTTTGTTATGGATCTTTATGGTGGAGCTTTCTGAAGCTAAAGGCAACAGTGCCAACAACATTAAATTGCAGTTAGAGGTGAGATTTATCACTAATAAAAAAAAAAACTACTTTGTTATATTTCTCTGGAATACTCACTAATCAAATCATAAAGCCTATGATTATGGCACATATACAGCCACACACTTTTTGATCACGTTATGATCTGCTTCCAGATTATAAAAACACTGGCTGTACTTCCCATCTCAACAAAGAACATGCTGGAAGAAAGCAGAGTCCTGACCTTCATTCAGCGATGGGCTCAAACAAAAACCCTCCCCCAGCAGGCTGAGATGGACGGCTACTCCAGCGAGAACACCTCCCGTGCCCAAACTCCACTAAACACTCCTGATGGTTCCTCCAACAAACTGGGACCAGAACTGGATGGTGACACCTCCAAACCTGCTGTGTACAGACGTCTTAAAATCATCAGTGAAAACAGTCTGGATAGCGCTCTCTCTGATGCTAGCAAAGCATCTGATGGGAAGGAGGAGGAGGATGAGGAGGATGAAGAAGATGATGAAAATTCCCATGCAGATCCTTCTGATGGAAAGCAGCTAAAGCCAGAACCTTTGGGCGAAGTTGCTGAA
The DNA here is from genome assembly GCA_037177495.1 of Rhadinocentrus ornatus. Classification (NCBI taxonomy): domain Eukaryota; kingdom Metazoa; phylum Chordata; class Actinopteri; order Atheriniformes; family Melanotaeniidae; genus Rhadinocentrus; species Rhadinocentrus ornatus. Next base: position 17,081,896 of record JBAMHW010000006.1, read on the forward strand.
CCAGTGAAAGAATCTGTAAGTGAGTCTTTGAAAGAAGTCATAGAAGATAAACAGGAGGTGGAGGGGATGAGTTCAAGCGCTCAACAACAACCTGAAAATGTAGCTGTGGAAGACAAAAATGAATATGATGTTGAAAGGAAGGATTCAGACCTGAAAGAGGGCACAGGTGAATGTCAGATAGATACACTATCTGACCTTCAGATAGAGTCAAAAGTTCCTGTTGATGAACAGGAGAGTGCAGAGAACCAGACTGGCCAGATGTTGTCAGAAAAAGCTGAATTGGAAGGAGACCAGCCCATTGATAAAGTTAATGAGACAGAAAGCCAATCCAGCCAAACAGATGTTGCTGATCTTCCTACTGCGCATCCTTCAGAAAATATGGAGATACAAGAAGAGGCACAAGAGACTGAGAAACCTCCTACAAGCAGTGAGCCCCAATCTGGTGAATCTACCACTGATGCCCCCCTGAGCTCTGAGACCCCAGAAGCTGCTGCATCCTCTGAGGTCACAGCAGTGCCTGTTGAGCCATCAGTGATGAGGACTCCTTCTCAGGATGAAGAGGAAGGTGTCTCGGATGTGGAGAGCGAGAGAAGTCAGGAGCCCCAACTGAATGTTTTGGACATAAGCGGCATGGCTGCCAGACTACTGGAAAGCTGGAAAGATCTGAAGGTGTGTTCAAAAAGAGCCACTTTTAAAGCCAAACTTTGTCTAATACTGTATATAATAAATTGTTAAGTATGAGCCTTCATGTGTAGAAACAGCTGGATTTTGCTTTATTGTGAAGTTAAAGCTGACATTGCCCTTGTAGGAGGTGTACAGGATACCAAAGAAGAGTCAGGTAGAAAAGGAAACACGAGGTAAGGTCACTCCAGAACTTATTCGATTTAGGTTATTTTTTGCAGTTTTGTAATTTCATGTGTTTGTAATAAATGTTTTTTGGCAGATCGCAGCCAAGATCGAGACACAGCTTTGACACCACGCACCACTTCTGGCAGTCGAGAACGTGAAAGGGAGCGAGAGAAGAGAGATTATGACCGAGATTATGACCGAGGCAGGGATCGAGACTGGGACAGGGAAAGAGACAGAGATCGAGATCGGGATCGAGATCGGGATCGGGATCGAGATCGAGATCGAGATCGGGATCGGGACAGAGTCTCAGACAAAACTTCTCGCAGCTCGGAGCGTCGGAGAAGACGCTCCCCATCTCCACCACCTTCATCCTATGAGAGGAGCAGCCGACGCACTGAGGAACGGTAGGAACTCTTGGGATTTGTGAAGTCAGTTGTTGAGTGTGCTTTATGGTGTTATCTCTCAGAACAAAGTTTAGTGCTTAGCTGTATTCTTCTTTGTATTTTTTAGGTTTGACCCACCAAACAGCAAGACTCCAAGAGGAGTTTCTGGAAAGGAGCGCAACAAGCTGACAACAGAGGAGCGTAGAAAGTTGTTTGAACAGGAAGTTGCTCAGAGGGAAGCCCAGAAGCAACAACAACTTCAACAACAGCAGCAGCAGCAGCAACTCCAGACTACGGCTTATGACCCTACTCTGGCCTACGCCTCTAGTCCCAGCTTCATCACCTATCCTCCTGGATATCCCATCCAGACTTTTGTAGATCCTTCCAACCCCAATGCCGGCAAAGTCCTTCTTCCTACCCCTGCCGTTGAGCCCACCATCAGCTATGAACAAACTCCTCCTCAGCGCCTTATCTCAGACTTGGGCCTGCCCTCTCCACCCTCCACATCCCAAACCACTCCAGCATCTAATCTTTCTCAGCACATCACCACCACTAACCTCACCACTGGCAACCCACAGCAGTATGCCCAGCCAATTGTAGCAACCCAGGATGCAGGAGTAGCTGTCCTCTCTGTGCCGGCCCAATCAGCCCCCCAGGTACAGGGCCAGCAGAGCTACGCCACTCTCTGGGATCCAGCAACCCAGCAGGCAGTGACGGTGCAGACGCAGCCTGCACAACAGTATCCCACAGCTCCTGGACAGGCTCAGACGGCCATCTATTACCAAGGTCAGCCTTGTCAGACCATCTACAGCATTCCCACTGCCTACCCTCAGGCCAGCACTCCTGTCATACAGGTAGGTTATTCTGTCTCTGGTGTGACATTTACTGGGGATTTGATTTAGATATTCTCATTGTCCACAACGGAATTAGCCTTTGTCACTAATAAAATGGATATTGAACAGTATGCTACAATAAAATCCAGACATTTTCCTTTTAAAAGAGGAAGCGTCTGGATGTTCATCTACACTGAACTGGTGATGAAATTGTGTTTTATCTTTTTAATTTGTGTATTTTTAACCCGACTATTTAGAAATAAATGAGTGACAATAGTTTGGTGTGGCGATTAAAGGAATATGTTTAAACTCGTCAGTTGCAGCACCATGTAACTGGTAATGCAGCACATTTGACTGTTTTTGAAATGCTGTTGAATACTAGAACCCAACTCGGCACAAACTAAGCTATTTAAATAAAGCTCTAAATGTTAATAGGATTAATCAATCAAATTTGCACTCTGTTTGAAGGCATACACCGAACCCGCCGCCAGCTACCTGCACGGCCAGCCTGTGTATCCTGGTCATCAACAGGGAGTGGTAGTGCAGCAGGGAGGCACAGTCACAACCATTGTCACTTCCCAAACTGTCCAGCAGGTAATAAACACAATCCATTTATATTACAAAGAGTCAAGGTTTGAAGTTGTTTTTTCTGGAAATTTGAACCTCCACTTTTGAGGGTTCATTATTTTAAGGTACCAGTTCATCTCAGTGTGGCCACAAGGGGGTGGTATACCTCAGAATTTCACAACTTTTAACAGTGTGTCAGCCCAAGATCTGCTGCCCTTAGAGAGAGCGTGACCTTTTGAGATGTGACTAAGGAGCACTTAATGACTTCCAGGTGTCTTTACTCTTCATTGGTCATTCACTTATTTAAATGAAGAAAGTTCTCATTTGCTTATGTTGTGTGCACACCACTTAGTGTAGACAATGAAAGGATTGTACAATAAGAGAAGGAAGAAATTAGGTGCCAGAAGACAAGACAACTACAGATAGTGGTTCCTGTTCATTCTGGGAGGTTTGTAAACTTACCATGAAAATAAGTTTTTAATCCTGCCAGCAAAAACATTGATTTTGAGAGCCTTTGTTTAATAAATGACAAACATAGGAAATGCACCCAGTCGTCAGCCATGTTCTTTTTTTTTTTTTTTTTTTACATATTAAGAAGTTGCATGCATTTTCTGCTGATATTTATGTATGTTTTCCTCTCCACCAGGAAATGATTGTACCCAACAATGTGATAGACCTGCCTCCTCCCTCTCCCCCTAAACCCAAAACCATTGTCCTACCTCCTAACTGGAAAGTGGCCCGGGACCCTGAAGGAAAAATCTACTACTACCATATTGTCACAAGGTTGGTATAGTCCAGGATATTTAAATTGCCAAAAGTATTGGCTCACCTGCCTTGATTCTTATTTGAACTTTAGAGACATCCCATTCTTAATTAAATGAGTTGAGTATATCGTTGGCCCACCCTTTGCAACTATAACAGCTTCAACTCTTCTGGGAAGGCTTTTCACAGGTTTAGGAGTGTGTTTATAAGAATTTTTGACCATTCCTTTAGAAGTGCATTTGTGAGGTCAGACACTCATGTTGGATGAGAAGGCCTCGCTCTTAGCCTCCGCTCTTAGCCTCCGATCTTAGCCTCCGCTCTTAGCCTCCGCTCTTAGCCTCCTTTATCCTAAAGCTGTTCTATCGAATTGATGTCAGGACTCTCAAACTCACCGTGCTTGGACCTTGCTTTATGCACTGGTGCACAGTCATGTTAGAACATACTGTGCACAGCCATACCCAGACTTTTCCCTCAGATGGTGGAGCACATTTTGTCACTCCAGGGAACGTGTCTCCACGCAGCCAGAGGCGCCACTCTCTACACCACTGCATCCGACGCTTTGCTTTGCATTGATGATGAATGGCTTGGATGCAGCTGCTCGGCCATGGAAACCCAATCCATGAAGCTCCCTTTGCACTGTACTTGAGCTGATCTGATGGCCACATGAAGTTTGGAGGTCTATAGCAATTGACCCTGCTGAAAGTTGCCACCTTTGCTCACTATGCGCCTCATCCGCCGACCCTCATTTTACAGTACCTACCACTTTGTGGCTGAGTTGCTGCGTTCCTAATCACTTCCACTTTATGATACCACTGACAGTTGTGGAATATTTAGGAGTGAGGAAACTTCACAACTGGACATCTTGCACAGGTGGCATCCTATCACAGTACCATGCTGGAATACACTGAGCTCCTAAGAGCAACCCATTCCTTCCCAAATGTTTGTAGAAACAGTCTGCATGCCTTGGTACTTGATTTTTATACACCCAGCCTTCATCACAAGACTTTGGAGTGTCTCTTGTTTTATGAATGCATGTTGCCGGCTGAGGTGTGTCTGGTTT
>JBAMHW010000006.1:17091098-17103844 GCA_037177495.1 Rhadinocentrus ornatus
TTTTCTCTCAGCCCATTAAATTGCATTAAATAAAGTTCCAACACATGTATATTGCTTTATATGTGAATATATTGAATAATAGTTTTGAGAATGTTTAAATAAGCAGACACTTTGTAAAAGGACTATCATTTCATGGTTGAAAGTGTAAATAACGTGTAAAATTACTAAAGCTGTATGCAGGAGAGAAGGGTCACCACCCATCCTCACCAGCTCTGTTCTCCTGATGCAGTCCCTAAGTCTGTCATACTCACAGCCTCGTATTTTATTTCTGATTCCGGGGGAGATATTCAAGTTTTTTTTTGTTTGTTTTTTTATTGGTGGTGTTTTTTATTATTATTTTTCTATGTACAAAGTAAGTTCCACCCTACTTTACTGTAAGTATTGTGTAAGCACATTGTCATACCGAGTGTACAAACATTTTAAAAGATAATAAACTTTGTTTTGTAAAATTATCTACTTTCCTGATTTGCAGCTGACTTAAGTCTGAGGATGAGTTTTACTACTAAGTTAGGCAACTTCTGCTACATGATTAAAAGCATGATGTACACCCAGCCCTGTTTTAGATTGGCTCCCGCCTCTAATAATTAGTGCACATGGCATGAATGCCACTGTGGTGCATTCTGACCTCTAGCAGGGGGGAAAAAAAGTGATCAACTGCCTTCATTAGAGAACTTCAATGCACTCTAAATATGGAGGAGATCTGTGATGAGTGGATAGAAGCAGCACTGTTTTCCTCCATGCTTAGTCCCAGCCCCCTTTCTGGGGTCTGCACATTCCTCCAGCCCCATGCCTGTGTGCTCCAGACCGCAGTTAAGCAGTCCCTTCTGGAGTGTGTGATGGCATGTAACACTGCTCCAGGCCATGTGAGATGTCTGCTCCCACTTAGGACTGAATGCAAAACAGATCATTAACAGATCTGAATTCGGAGCAGGAGCCAGATTGTGCCTCGGAGAGAAAGAGGAAACTTTACTCAAAAGTTTGGATTGAACCGTTATTTTAATTCCACCCTGAAATTATTAAAAACCCTTAAAATGATTTCCCTCAGGGGTTTGAACAGGAAACGTTCCCATGGACTAAATCCCTTGATAAGAGGGAATATATTATAAGTATGTCCAAGCTTCCTCACTTAAATCCATACTTGAATGATAGACATTACCAAAGGTCTGCAGGACTGTGGATAGTTGGTTACTGGTCATGTGGTGCAAAAAAACCAACTTTGATATACTACAACTACAAAGATATTAAAATCTATTAAGTTTATATTTCAAATGCAAAACTGAAAAGGGTACCTAAAATAAAACTACAGTATGAAGGCCTGTTAAACCTTCATTATTATTATTATTATTTTAGCCATTTGCTCAAAAAAGAAAACAAACTGAAAATGGATTTATTTGGTTTGCCAACTTGCTCTCAGATCTTGGTAACTTAATTAGGATGCCACTTTTTACTACTGTAAAATACTGTCAGTTAGCGGATCATTATGATAATTGTGTTACTGTATTTTTCTCTTGATTTTTTTAAAGTAAATTTTCAGTAGATCTCACAGCAGCCAGTCTATCTGCTAATCTGCCCATTTCCAACTCGTGTTAGATCTAGCTCAAAACAGAGAGCAACACACACTCACACCTTTAGTCAGTTTATAATCCTGAATTATTACCTGAATAATACCCCAAATTTCTCCCCATTTATTTATACGTGCAGTGTACGAGGAAACTTGGGTATCTGTTGGGTACTTAAACTGATTACAATTCATCAGATTTTATATGTCCTGCAAATGAGTGCAAATAAATCTTCACTTTTAAAGAAATTAATTATCAATTTTTTTTCAAGTGAAAAAAAAGTAATGCCGTTGAGTGAAAGTACCTACACACTAATGATTGTAAATATTTCCAATTTGATTTATTTACTTCTAGACTTAAAATGGTAATGGAATATATACACAAATAAAAAGGTCAAGTTAGACACAAGTATTAGTAAGAACAGTGTTTTTGGATTTTAATATTAAGCCATGACTTATTAAAACCAATATAAGATATTAACAGTCAAATGAGAATTATCAGGAATGGCTAAGAGGGATTTTTTTGTGTTTTCTTATCTGTAACACATCTCTGGTTTATATTCAGTGTGAACAGAACGACGGCGGCTGCAGCAGGAAAAAAAAAGATCAAATAACACAACAAAGCAACACATTTTAAAAGCAATCTGGGAAGCAGTTTTCTATCTACACACTGGATAAACTGTTCTGTAAAAAGCAGCAGCTGTGAAAGAATGACTGGGACAGTTTACAATGTTAAACCTCTAATTCCCGTTGCAGCTATTTTAATACATGACATTGTTTCTTGTTTTGTCTTGTTTGTTTAAACTAAGTGCACATGAGCACAGAAATTATCCCTAAAAAGTTACATCATGATGAACTGCAGCGTTGCTGAAGCAAACTTGTCTGATTTCTGTCCAAACAGATGTAAACAGCTGTTTCTGAACAATATTTAAGCAACATTTGTAACACATTAGTATGCTTCCAGCAATGAACTAAATATTTACAGTATTTGTGTGGACATAAACAACAATATAAATGTAGTTATTGTGGTATTTGGTAGGCTCGTTCCTCCTCATTCCAGATGACGGGGTTGTTCCCCACACTGTATATTCTGTCTATTAATTTCCTGCAGTCACAGATGATTTGATCCGTTCCAATGCACTGGAGGAAATTCTTTCATACAACTGAGTCATGACAACAAAGCTATAAAATAAAACATTGATGCCAGCTTCTAACAGTGACAAGAGAGTTATAATCAGTGCCTCCCTTCTCATGTCAACGTTCTTCACTTATGTCTGTGAGATTGGGGGCTGACAGATACTCAGACCACAGAAACACCCTGCGAAGGGCAGTTAAGAGCTGTTACCACGTCAGGCCTCTCAATGCGAGCCAGTGCTGAGCACAGCAGTGCCAGAGTGGAGCTTTCTTTCTGGGCCCAGTTTGAGAGAAGTGTGTGTGCTGGGGCTTCTCCTCGCCCGAACAGGTCCAGCTGTTCAGACTCGTAGCCCAGTGCCACACCCAGGTGCCTCCATCCTCGGCTGCTTCCCTCTTGCAGGAGGCGTTCCACCTCTTCCTGTCGGTGGGGGGGTAGGTGGATGTACAGACGACTATCCTGCTTGCTATCTCTCTTCATACCTGTGAAAACACAAACAATAGACTCACTGTTATGAAATGACTGAATAATTTCCTGTAAAATTCATTTTTTCAATTACAAGCTGTCACTCTCCTGTTTTTTTGTTTTTTTTTGTTGTTGGGTTTTAGTTAATTCAGATCTGTTTGTTTTACTACCAGGATTCTTCTTCTTTGCCTTTTATTTTGCTGCGTTTCTTCGTTCAATATTGACACTCAGAATTATTTAGTAGCCTACACTGGCTACAGGAAAGTAGATGAAGTTGCAGACCTTTGCATTGTGTGATCTTCTTGTTTAACTTTTTAATATGCAAGATTTTTTTGTAATACATTTATGTTACAAATATTCAATATCCATCTGACACTACAGTTTTTATTTACCTTTAATGTTATGTAATGAAGCCAAATTGTTGATAAATGCAGGTAAACTAGCAAAATACTGAACTGTCCTTCTGCTTCAGCTGTGATGCAGGTATAAATCCTACCTATGCTATAGATAGCTAAGAAAAGAACACATATAATTACATCAGAAAGAGTAAGAGTAAGTTTTATGAGATGTGGCTGAAGGCATACATCATTTAAAAACTAATACTTCAGCAAACTTTCCTGGCCATGAAGGACACAGCAACTTTTCTTTAACAGGGAGCCATGCACTTCTCAACAGCTGAGAAAATGACATTATTTAGTCTCTGAGGTACCGAGTCACTTTAAAGAACGTGTTGACCTCTGGATAACAGAAGCTGGGTAATCATTGCACTCCCTATAAGTAAATAACTTTGGAATGGGGCAAGGATGTCTTAGGAAGCTTGCTTAAATGTTTCCAGGGAAATTTGTAGTTTTAAGGTTTCTGTGTCTGCCGCACCTTTGCTGGGCTGGTTGTCCTGTATGCTGTAGGAGTCCAGAAAAACACCACTGTCGCTCTGGAGCTTTTCTCCTTCTGGAGATGTTCCCAACTCAGCAGCACGTGCCTTAGAAAGAGCTTTCTTCTGTTTGCATGATCTCCAGCTGAGAAGAGCAGCAGAACAACATTGGTATCCATGGTGGGTTTACCTGGTCCAGTCAAACAATCAATTCTACCAGACTACGACCCGTTAAAAACTCACCATTTATAAGCCACATAAATAAGTAAGCCCAGCACCACAGCTGCCAGGACAGACACATAAATAAGAATATTATTGCTGCCACCCTCATCCTGTGTGGTAAACTTGGGCACTCCTGGTGCAGGGCTGGCTTTCCCCTCCTCCTGCCCCTCCATGACTTCCTCCAGATCTAGCCAGAAAGGAACATCACTGGTACTGTCGGTCTCAGCAGGGCGAGACAGAATGTGCAGCCTTCTGTCTGTTGGGATTAAGAAAAGAAGATGTGTTGAGGAGGAGCATCATCTGCACATGTGCACACCAGAACACATTTGGACACCATAAATTAGGGCCATATGTAATGATGGCCTCAGTTATTCTGCTCCCTGGGGTTTTCAAACCTTTCATTGCCCCTGTTTCCAGCCTCATCTTCCCTCCTGCGGTCTGCCTATTTTGGGATCAAACACCACAAGGTACTGTGCTGACCTGTGTGGGGTCAAAGGGCCATGACATGTGGGCTCACAGTGTGTACAGATGACCTCACTCCTGCAGAGCAAGTGTAGCCATTTGGGGGCAAGCAGTCTAGTTATCAGGGTCAGCAGCCTCCCTTGGATTTAAAGAGCAGTTAACCTAAAGACCTGTCAGGCGCGTCTCAATTGAACTACAGCACTTAAGTGGACTGGTTTGGTTTTTTGTTCACTACTCATGTTTCTCAGCTCAGAGCATTCAGGAGTGAGATGTGGATGCAGGTGTTAACCACATGTCCAGACCCTCTATCAGATAGAAGGTCTGGACAGATAGAGTCTATCTCCTCTTCTTACACCCATTTAGCTTATTCTTTTATCTTTTGATGTATTATTGCTGCCTCCTTTTGTATCCAATTTTAACAAAGCTTACAAGACAAAGACTGAAGTCTGTCTTTTGATTCTTTCCAGCATCCTTAACCTCTCTCTTGCATTTGGTGCAGGATCCATGCATGAAGACATACAGCAGATCTTTTTAATTATTCATTCCTTATTCATTCAATTAGGCACACTCAAATTTAGTAAATTAGTAGATTATAGATACAATACAAATAAAGTACAAAGTTCAGAACAATTACCTCCTAATATCCAGAAGCTGTTCAGAGAGAAAACAAATATAATCTAAGACGTAATTTATTTTTTGAAAAACCCAACGAAAGAACCAAAATTAAATGTTTACTTTAAACAAACATCATATTTTTTTCTTAACTATTTTCAGCCCTGGGACTTTAAATACCACTTGCAAGAACTGCAGGTTAAAACTTCAAGCAATTTACTACTTCTAATTAATTTGTTCAGAATAAGATAAAGAATATCACAACACTCCCACTCACCCATGCAGAGCGTGTCAGAGTTTGGCATACAGGGACGGATCTCCACCTCACTGTCGGAGCATTGAGTGCAGGTCTGGCAGGGTTTGGTGCTAAAAAGCTCCTCAGAGAAGGTTCCCGGGCCACAGATCTGGCACACAATATTACCCTGATGTCCGCACTCTCTGAAAGCCCCCTCACCAGCACTGCACTTGGAGCAGGGTGCACACAGGTTGTAGGTGTCCAAAAAGAAGTAGCCGGTGTCACACTCACATTGGGTGTTGTGAGCAGCCGAGCAGGATGCCACTGTGGGGACACTGGGTGGACACTTGCTGCATGGCAGGCAAGGATCAAGCCCTTCAGATGGGGAAAATTTTCCTAGGAAACAGTTTACAAAATCAGCAACTGGAATTGTCCTAAAAGAATGAGGGGGAATTCTGAGATGCACTGCTACGTGAGAGATAGTAACATTAAATTATAAATCCTTACCCTGTGGGCATGGTGCACATTTGGTGTCCTCTTTCCCACACTCTACTTCTACTTCATAGCCAGCGGGACATAGACTGCAACACTGCCCTGATTCAGTGAATTGACGGCTGGCACAGGCATTTCCAAGGGTAACCTAAAGTAAACACATGACATTGTAAGACAAATACCACCACTGTGCTTTTTAGGACAAAAATATGCCAACCTTTCTAATGTTTTTAGGCCATTTTTATTCAATACTCTGCGTATTTTGACAGTACAATTAAAAAGCTTATATTTAACGGCAGTTCCTTAAAAAGGAATGAACGTTGGGAGGTTTCTGGCATACACAGCTCATGGGAAAGAAATCACATACAATCTATGCCTGTGCAATCACAGAAGCAGAGAAAAAGGTGGACTTTTTCTGCACTCTTTCCATCTGCCTTGGTTTTCACTCTTAAGTGCTCTTAGTCCTTATCTGCAAGTGGATACTGAAGAGCCCTGCTTGAGTTATGACATGAGGAATAGATCAGACATTACTAGCAGTTTGTTCAACATAGTTGGTGCCTGACAGGGATGGCTGGCTTTATTCAGATGACTTTACATCATTGTGATGAACAAAACACAAAGCAGAAAAAAAATAACCAAAAAAGAGGAAAGAAGACATCAAGATGTGCTTCAGTGTTTTCACTCATTCTAAAACCCTTGTGAGTGACAGTGTGTAACTGTAGTGTATGTGAATAGACAAGAGTGCACACAGGAGACTCCAGCCCCAGGCGTGGGTGTTAGTTAACCATGGCTGCCCAGCATGAGAGTGCCCAAGAGTGAGGGGGGGTCTTTGAAGTCATCGGGCCCGGCAGGTGTGTCTATGAAGGTCAGTATTTCACTAACACCCCTTCTCCAGGCTCCATGCAACGGCATCTTAAATATGCATGCATTTAAGGGAGACTGGCCTTCTCTGCCTGGGGCCTGACAAGAGCAAACAGATGTCTAACAACTAACCTCCTGCTGAGGAGAAAAGTAACAGCTAAACAGCCCAATGATGTCTCTCTTTGTCCCTGAAGTCTGCCAAGAAACACAAGTAACGTGTGTGAACCTGTAAAGCCTCCAACAAAAGACATACAACACACACACACACACTGCACCATGCCCCCAGTCACAAAACACTAAAATGTTCCATGCTGATATTAAGGGAGAAATGGCTTTGAAACAGAGCTTGCTTCTTTCCAAAAACAACAGCCAGTTTGACTGTGCTGCTTTACAGAGGAGCCTGATGATATCTGAACGCCAGCCACAGAACCCAGATCAGAGGTATTATGGCATCAGAGTGGTTGGACCCAGCAGGCACCAACCAGTATGGAGTTAGACTGTGACCAAGTCTGGACCATAATAACTTGAAGCAAAAAAGCATCCTGTGGTTCTCTTTATGTGACAGATGGGAGCTCTTCTCCTAACATTTGCTAACCTTTTACCCTTTTGCTATACTTTCACAAACATTTGCAGACACCAGCTCTGTTCTATTTTCACCTACAGTTTGGATTTCTGTTATTTTAAATAGCCTGGTCTGAGTCTGGGCTGGTATAACTCTGGAAGCTTGACAGTTCACCCACTGGGGCCCAGTGTCCAATGAGAGATTTAATCTATGCCCCACTGGAAACAATCACAAACAGTGATCTACTCAACAGAGGAATGACTAAATCTACTGTATATGCCAGATGGAATTGCTCTATATAAGGATACAATTTGGTTTTGCTTCTCGGCCCTTCTTTAATGGTGTGTCCCTGATTGAAAGGTGAATTCCAACTTCTTACAGTTAAATAGGACGCAGTTGTACCTCCAACATACTTTGTCCCGTCTGCCGTGAAATTCTTTTGCTTACCAAAGTATTCTCTAAGGCCACATAACTATATCAGCTAGTGTGTTACTTCTCTGCACAACCTGAAGACAATGACATGACTGTTATGACTCCTTAAGCAAAGTGCTTCAGCCTCTGCATCAGGGTGCAAGGGCCAATCATAAGCTAATAAATTTGAATAATTACATTGGATGCAATAATGAGGATATAATGTGTATACTAAATAGTTTGAAATAGAATTAAAATGAAGAAATTCAATTTCAAGTCTGGGCTTTCTGCTCAAAGCCCAACCTCAGATAAGTAACAGAAGATGGATGGATGGATGGATGGATGGATGGATGGATGGATGGACGGACGGACGGACGGACGGACGGACGGATGGATTTGGAGTTTTATTTTGTATGAGCTTTGTTCTTTGTGCAGTTTGTATTTACATTCAGATTGAATAAATAATTCTTACTTTAATAATCCTGATTGGAAAATTCAGCTCTTTATTTGACCCATCTCCAGATGTACTAAAGAGCAGTTGGCTGCCATGTTTCGACACCTGGGGAGCAGTTGGAGAGGGTTAAGGGCCTTGTTCAAGGGCCACAGTGGTTCACATCTGTTGGCACTCCAGGAACTCGAACCCAGACCAAAGCCCATCTCTGTAACCACTAGGCTACCACTCCGTAAATTTAGTCATTCACAAGACACTTCTATCAAGATTATTTAAAAGTGAGGGAACTACATTCAAGAAACCCTGACTTAAGTAATGAGTGCTAAATCAAATCAATGCAAATGCTCTGACGGTAAAACCCTATATGATGACTTTAAATATCAAAGTGCAGACCCTGCAATCAGTCTGTAGGCAAACCGTGGTGATGTGAATTGGAGAAAAGCAGTAATGGGTTGCCAGTGAAGTTCAATGAGTAGTGGAGTGACATGTGTCCTTCTCGATTGAATGTATTCAGCTAAACTTAGGCTATATCTGGCTTTAATTTTGATTTAATGTTGTGAAGTGCAAAGTGAGATGATCTATAAACAGATGCAACATGGACACAGGAGGATAGCTGATATGATATCCAGGATTCTTGCAACATTCTTTTGAGACGTTGACCAAGAAGCGATATCTATGTTGATAACGAGTTTAACGGACAGGCTGGCTGAGACCATTGAATCAGTCTTCAAGGTGTTTAGTTTAAACTGGAATTCCTTTGTCCATATAGGTTGAAGAGAGACGAGTTTTGAAATTGTGAAGTAATTTGGAAGGATAAGTATAGTTGGGTATTATCTACATAGCAGCGAAACAAGAAGCTGTACAGACAGATAACCAAGCTCAAAGAGGAAATGACTAAAGAGAGGGAGCCCCAGTGCTAAGCCTGTTGTACTTCGGTATATCGGGATGGGGTCTAGATTACTTTTGCCATGATACTTATAAATTTTATCTTAGTTTCACACCTTACTTAATGCCACTCATTGTGTTAACATATTTCTTTTGTTCAGAACCAGATCTGTTATTTCCTTTTTTCTACCTTGTCCTGCCTTCAGGGTTTAGTGTGTGTGTTTGTGTGCATGTGTGTTTTTTAGCTTTTTATCTTCTAGCCAGCTGTATTTGAGTATAACACCTCTACTACCCTGAAATTAAATGAACAGTGAAGGAATGTTAATCCCTTGTATTATTAGAGCCATTGCCTATTATAGCCAGTCATCTTGTAATAAAGATTAATATTCTGACTCAGTCAGCTCAGAGTTACTTTATGCATGAAATAACAAGTACAATGTCAGTTATTTAAAACTCTTTGTTAGCTACATATAAGCATAGCCTCCCTGAAGGCAGAATAGATAGATAATCAAACATAAAGATTTAAATCACTAATATCCAGCTAATGATATTGCATCACATTTCATTTATGTAATTAACATTGGTTTAAATTCTCCACTACATGTTAATTAAACCCATGAAATCACGATAACCCAATCCATGGTGAGCAACAGAATTTCATGCTACATAATATACTGCGATGTCATGTAAGAGTAAAGTTTTACAATGCAGCTCTTACAATTTTATTTGCTTGATGACACTTTTTCATTATGTTCAATTTTCAAGCACAGTTTAATTTGCTGGTCATGACCTTTAGGGTAATTGTCCTTATCTGTTGTATCTGGGGCCTGAAGCCTAAAGGAAAGGGAGCTGCAGTTGCTTTTTCCATTAAGGTAAGAAGCTGCAATGTGAAGGGATTCCCCAGTGAGAACAGACGGACCACCGTGGAGCACTGCTTTCAATAGGCCTCTCAACTCCACGGCTGCCGGAGTCACTCAGTCATCACAGATCACAAACACAGACTCACACACACTTAGGTACACACTTCACTTTAGCCTTCTCAGAGCTTTAAACATTTTCTATGTCCCTCTGAAGTGAGAGCATGTTTGAAGGCTAGAGTTTCCATAGTTAATCTAATCTGCGTGAAAATAAACACATAAAAGGACGCTCTCCCCCTGTGAAGACGCTGACCCCCAAGCCTTTACAATCTGACTGAGGTTTTTGAGCAGCGACAGCATGAGCTGAGGGAGAGCACATCCCATCTGCAGTCATTACTGTCAGTTGTTTACAGGCAGCACAGGGGACAATTGAAAGAACATTGTTTTCTCTTTTTTTCCCAGGAGAAAGTTCAGCTTTAACTATGACCCTAAATCATAAAAGACGGCACAAAGACATAAAGCTATAATCAATCTGCTGATTTACAACTCTCACCAAAGTTTCATGAAATGATTAGTATTTCTAAACGACCTTGAAACCTGCCAACTATATGGAAATCCAAATGACTGTGGTTCCACTCTAAACTATTTCCCTTCATGAACACACATATTAAACACCACTAGCTGGGGGAGAATGATGATAATTGCTTTGCACCGGATATCCCAGAAGTACTGTCTGCTAGACCATATTTCCACCAGGAATTGCCATGAGCAAGAAATGTGGCACTGTGTACAGTAAACTACAGAGAATATGAGCCTTAGAAACAGAGTTAACAATAGAAGATATAATCCACTAACTCTCCACTCTAAATCATTCAATCAAGAGTTTCATTTGACAGAACAAATGATCACTTTTCCAGTCAAGCAACACCACCATCTGCTGACATTAAACCCTTAAAAGCAATAAGAAGAGACACCATCTTTTTAAGAAGAGAATTATCTGAACACTTAGATCTAACAAAAGTGCTCTGACTGTTGAACGAGTTTAGACAGGAATACAAGCCCCACAGCCTTTTTTAGGTAAATGAGTGTCAAATTATTGTCTTTGTCTATGAAGGCAGCGGCTTTCTTTTCACCCTGATCCTGGCTTTATAATCTGGAATCAAACACCACCCAAACTATAATTTAATCATAAAATAAATAATTTATGTCTGTGTGATGCATACTCTTGGTATGCTGTCTTCTCCTGTCCTCTGGCTCACTCTTAGCCACTGCACGTGCTGATGGGCTCTAAATGTGTGCAAATCTGTAAAAAAAAAAAAAATTAAATCAACTTCCCAGTTTGACTTTTGGCTGTTCATGAAAGGATCTCCATACAATTTTGGATAAATTGTGACTGTGAGTTCTTCTACAGGCTTTAAAGGTAGACTAAAAACTACTACTTGGAAAGAAAAATGTCAAAAAGTTCGAGTTAACTTTTAATGAGTCACTCGAGGCTTTGAAAAAAAGCCCAGAAGAGTTTTAATCAGATGTCTCCTCTCATTGTTTCCATTGTAATTTGGCAACAACAAAATCAAAACAAAGACATCAATCAACAGGTTTTGTGTGATACTCTGTAGTGTGGAGCAGATTTCCTTGGGAACAATGGTGTGAAATTATGCGGTTCTTTTATGCGTTGTGTGTGAAATTATAATATATAGGCGAGGCAAAAGAAAAACTTAGAAAGTAAAAAAAAGTACAGCGCGGTCTTTTGTAGGTAAAGCACAGATCATCTTGCTTACTTTTAACACCAGAAGAGCGCATATGATAATCGGTCTCATGTCTTCAGTCTCTACAATCCTCCTTGACAGAGCAGACACCGTGTAGCGTCTCCAAATCTTTGATTGCAGTTTCTTCACAGTCTGCAGCCTTCAGCAATGGCATAAAAAGAGTCAAAGGCTCCCTTCCACAAAAGCTAATTAAAAGCGCCCGCTTCTCATAAAACGTGCTGGTTCCGCATTTCAGTCATAGTCCACAAATCTGGTGTTTTTACGCATGAGAGAGCTGCTTTAAAATGCGTGTAATCCGCTGATTCTCCAAGTAACAGCGCAGCATACGCAGCTGTGTCCTTCAGCGCATTCCTCCTACAATGTAAGCTAAAACAAAGTTCCTTGTGTTTCAGCTTGCAGAACGCAGCCTCTCCAACAGCTCTGTAACAGATGAGGTAAAGGAAACTCCTGCAGGCTCTCCTGAGCCTTTTCTCCTCCCATCTACTCAGCTTTCAGTGAGGCTCCGTGATTGGCTGCATCACTGCAACGCAGTGTGGGAAGGCGAAGGACTCCTGGCTGTCATTGAATGGTAGGATATGTATACCTGTTACCTGTAGCTGAAATCTGATACTGATCTTTAATATGTTCAACATCCATAGAAATTAAAATATATGTAAGTAGTGATGAATCAATGAACAGAGTATCATACAGCTCTGGCAAATAAATGCACATTTCTTGGAGGATGTTCAGTAAGATAATGGCAACTATTATACTTTTTTATTCTTTACACAATATATAATTTAATAGATTTTTTTCAGATAGTAGTACAACATGGAATAAGACATGTCTATAAGTTGGGAGCATTGGGAGCATGTAGAAACTAAATGGGAATATTATGGAAAAGGAAAAACGCATATTATATATA
>JBAMHW010000006.1:17104580-17117080 GCA_037177495.1 Rhadinocentrus ornatus
AAGTCCTCCTTAGTCTACCTGCATGTTTCCTTTCCATAATATTCCCATTTAGTTTGTACGTGCTCCCAATGCTCCCAACTAATTATTAATATATTAAACACATGCACAGATCTTGACTAATTCTTTTGGAAAGAATAGAAACAGTTCTATGATGATTTCTGCAGTTTACAAGAAAGGACCCCAAATGAGAGACTGCACTCTCAGCTGTGATAACCTACGCTGTTTATTCTCACATTTATCATTGTGCAATGCAAATGTCTAAATCCTGGAGAAAATCCTCATCAAATGGGGTTTGTGACACGACATTATTTTACAACCCTTCAAGGCTTCTCACACACAGCAGTGATTCGCTGTTATCTGAAACAAAGGCGAGCATGTGAATCAAACAAGATGCTCCTAAGAGGTACATGTTTGATCTTGGTGATTCAAAAGATTAGAAAACCAACACAGGATGAACTACACACCTTGTAAATTCTAGTGAGTGCATCACAGGGGGGCTGAGACACTTCAGAAGAAAACAAATGGGAAGATCTCTCAGACACAATACTACTTGCACATCAAAGCCTGCTGAGGGATGGGGGAGAAAAAGAGGATGTCTCTGCTCTGATTAAAAACCTCTGCAGCCACATTTTGGGAATAAAAACTCAATTTCTCCCACTCACATAACACATAAAAGGGCTTCCACAAAATATTTGATTTTTTAAAATTTCTTTTAAAAATCAAGTTAACAATTTCTTCACTCCACCCTAAATCTCAGTTGCACTGGGTACATGTTGTGTATTCATGGGCCTTAAATTGTTTTACTTCATTATGTTTCCAATTACAAATTAAAATGGCTCAAGGTGCAAAACGGCTAAAGAAATTGCCAAAAGCACAACATCATTGGACAAAACAAAAGGGAAAGAGAAGACGCTAAAGTAAAACCCGAACTCAAAAATAAAACACTTAATTAACATTCAAGACAACTTTTAAAGAGATCTGATGACACACTTTCATCCAGAGAAAATACCCTGCAGACTGTGGGAATTACATTAGGGAAAGTTCACATACTATACAATTATACACAGACATGTACCACACCAACTTTTCAGAGATGTGCATGGAAATGTTTACTAGTGAAATTATGCTGTCAGGGAATAAATCCCAAATTAATAAATCCCAAATGAAAAAATGTATCTCACTGATTAAGACTGCATCCTGTGAATCCGTGCTCAGCCAATTGGATGCAACATGGAGGATAGGATTTATTTATTTAAAAACTCGATAAATAAGCAAAAAATATATATAAAAGACTAATATAGCCTTTAACCTAATACAGTTAAAAGTGTCCGACTTGTTTTTAATCGTGACTGCAGACTATTTTTCTTTTCTTTAAGTAGGTGAGGTTATGTTTGCTCATTTATTTTGTATTTTAGCCAAGTTTAAGCCTGTGATGAACTGAAGTGCCTGTGCTGTAAATCTGGGTTGACAGATGAATTACTGAATATAGAATAGTGATAATTAGTTTAGTTGTTTTTTTAAAAGAACAGCATCAATTTAAATAAGAACCAAAGAAAATCTAACAGTGAAGGAGACTGTTGTAGCACATAAAACCAGCTACCCTGATTTGAGAATAGTATATAAGTTTATTTTAAAGGCAAAAAGCTGAAAAGTGAAAAGAAGATAATTCTGTTTGTGTGTGGAGGCAAACATTAAATAAATAAATTAACACAAGTTCAACAGAGATCTGACAAATAAACAGTTTGGGTCATTTCTTCATTACTTTTGTCTGCATCCTCTTGGCTGCAGGGGCAAAGGCTCATTATCAAAGGGTGTAGTTCCTTTCTGGTCACACATGAGTAAGGAAGATAAAACCACTATTAGGAAGGATATACAAAAAACACAATCTTGTTGTCTACAGGCCAAAGAGGAATAGACCTGAAGGGTAGAAAAGCAGGGGGGTTGTGGGGTCTGAGGTCGTTTAACAGAGGCCTGTTTGAGGGTTGTTGAGGTTCTTGGCAGGAACAACTTGAACAGCACCAACACTGCTGCATTTCACGACATCAATCCCCTCAGCCTGTCCTCGGGTCTGGAGGGGTCAGAGAAAAGATACCACCAATAAATGGGAGCGAGGCGTTAACCCTTCCCTCCACTTTGAGTGGGTGCACATCAGAGCAACTCCTCACCCTCCTCCTCCGCTTCCCTTATTCACCGTTCTGTGGTTTCTATTTGACTGGAGGTCTCCAGGACAGTTTTACCACCCACCTCACCTCACCCCACCCTACAGAATTGCACCCCCACAGAGGTGTTTATGGGGAAGCTGACAGGATGTTCGGCCCATCAGGAGATCAAAGTCTCCACTTCAAGTACATGCGCTGCTGCTCGCTGTGACCTTTTCAACTCCAGTAGGGTTAACATCACAGACGCATGCAAGGCTGGGATTACAGTGGAGGATCTGGATGATCTACATTGTGGCAGCAGATCAGTTTCCTCCTTGCTGTGGTTCAAACACACACATGAGCTTAGTTTTCAGTAATGGGCAATCATCCTCAGGAGACAGGCTGAAAGGTTCACATAAAAGAGGATTACTGACTGTAACAGCATGGTCACAATTAGATGGCCGTATTGGGGTAATCTAAGAAAGAGGAAAGAAACCTCAGGAACACACAGATGTGGGAAAGAGAGAGATGAAATCTGTAAATTAAGAACTCAGGCTGGATTATATTTTTTTTAAAGTCAGCTGTATTGTCAACACATTCCCAGAACAATACAAATGCTAAATACATCAGGAGAAATGGACCAAGTCCATATTCAAGGCAATGCTGGCCTACACATAAGACATTCCTTTAACATCAGGAATTTGGAAAAACACATATTAAATGCATTATGCACAGCATGACTTTTAAACCTTTTTGATAAAGATAAAAAACAAACATCTAAGCATTCACAATGGTCAGAAGAAAACAGAGTTTGCGCAAAAGCAAATTTCTTAACATCTGCATGCAAACAACTCTTTATGGTCACCGGCTGTCACAGCTGCACACAGTTAATCGTTTTATCTTCATCATACAGTGGTACAAAACAGGAATAAAACATTCTGAATAAAATGCAATATGTTATATGTCAATAACATTCAAATACAGTTTTTTTAATGTTAGCATTTTTTCCCCAATTGCCACTAACAAAGACCAAGTAATTTGCGTGTGTGTGTAACTTGTCACCCGGATACTTCCCTTTGTCTCTCATCGTGACACTGCATAGCAACTACTTTGTTCCAACCACTATAATAAAACAAAGGCAGGAAGTGAATTCCTATAAAGCATACTCACAGACCTTCTGCACATGTGTTTCAGAGTTGTCCTGTCTTCAGATGTTCTCACAGTAAAATACCAGTACAGGCATGTATATTCACCAAGCCAATAGTTTACTGAGGGTTTCATTAACAGCATGTCTGAGTCACTGTCCAGCATTTAGGCTTGTTCAAATTAGAAAAATCTGACATACAGTGATCGTAGAGAGAAATAAATTATTGGAATTTAGCATTTTTACAAGGCTCAAGAGGGAAAAAGGCACATTTCTCATCAAATAAAACAAGGATACAGTCATGTGGTGAACTCTACAAAAAAAAAAAAAGGGAAAACAAAGCATTTAGAAAGGCTTATTTTTGCATAAGGATGTTGAGTTCATTGCACCTAAGCTAGATAATGATTTAAAAAAAGGGAATATATTTCACAAACCTAACCATGAAAGCAAGTTTGCTTTAATTGTAACAGTTTTTCATTGCTTAGAGCCTAAAAGGAATGCAGACTATATAAACTGTGGTTTACACATTTCTGCTGCAAGGATAAGCATCTGTCCACCACTAAAACCCACAACACAGCAAAAGTTCTCCAGCTTCCCTTACGTTTCTTTACAAAGTCAACCCTCTTGTGGTGTTCACCAGTATTGCAGTGTGGAAATCTCAAGCAATGTCTACTGCAGTTTTTCAAGTTTTCAGGAGTTTTAAGAAGATGCCATTGGCAACCAATAGCTTAGGACATTCAGCAGTGCAGAGATTGCGGTTGGGCCTCTGATAACAAAGGAGCCTAAAACTTGGAGCCTGGGGAGTTCACAGCATTACTTTGCTCTGCCTGGGGCTGAGTGTGCATCAGAGAGTGAATCATTCCTCCTGAAATATGACTCAGAGTGCTTGCAGCCCAAAAGCAGTTCCTGATCTCAAACACCAAGCTCCTTGTCACACACAAAACAAGGCCACTCTTTGGAATGATGCTGATCAAAAACAGCACAACTGTAAATGAAATATGCAGTAAAATATAAAATTGTTTAAGAATTTTTAAGAAAAGTGCTCAGTGTATAGGTCGCTCTCTCAGAGAGATCAGTAGCCTGGGAGTTAAGTTTCCCCACCATGTAAAAAAAGGCCTTATCGAGTCTGGTGAACATTCAGGTGGAGCGCTTATCTGCATCCAACAGAGTTCTCAGAGATCCTCCACATTGCTCATCTCATTTGCCTGCATTCTCAGTGGGATTGTACTCCGTTTCACCTGATGACACCTGAGAGATGCGGCGTGTGGAGCCCCACAGGCGACGGGAGAACTGTCCCGAGCGAACCTGTGAAGAGCAGGAAAAACATGTTTGTCTTCTCTTGAGGGCTTATACAGCAGCGAAGTTATCACATGAAAAAGCCTGGTTCTTCAGAAATACTTTGCATATTATAAGCCCCCCTCCGCATGCCTCACTTACAAATATGCACCTACCCCCACATTCAATTTCTTTAGGTTCAGCTACTCACCTCTTCTGGCTTCCCTGCCCCCACCACTATTAACTTGCCGTCTTGTAGTCCCACGAGTATGTGGCTGCACTCTTTGGTGACAGACACACTCCTCACTGGGACCCTCAAGGCCAGGGGTGTTACCAAAGCATCCAGGCTAAGAAACAGACAAGCTTTAGACTGGAGGAGCAAACCTTTGAGTTTTCTGTAATGGACTGCATTGAATTTTCTTTACCTGTATAAATCTCGTATGTGGATGTTACCCTGCATGGTTCCCAGTACGACATATTCAGAAACCAGGTGGAGTGCAGTCATCTGCTCCTCCGTTGTAAAAGAGGACAGCAGACAGCCGTTTACTGAGTAAACATGAATGGAGTACTTGCCCTGTAGGAATAAGCAGAATCGGATGTTGATGCAGTAGACAGACTGTACGTACTTGCATGTTCATTGCAGTGAACTTATTCATGTACCTTCCTATTGGAAGATTCCTCCAGAGACGTCTGCACCACAATGTGGCCTTCCATGCCCACCTGCAACTCAGAGATGTGGGTGGGTTTGCAGCTGTCGCCGGGAGGCCTCAGTGTTCGCAGGAACTGGCCTCGTCGGATTGTGTGGACTATCACAGTTCCATCCTGACATGTAGTAAACACAGCATTAAGGTCATGAAATTACACTTACTTTTGTTCACAGTTTTAGTTATTCATGCCTCTTTATCTTTATCTATTAAAACTCTAAATCTTGAAGCTGGTGCACAATACAATCTAACATCTATCTAATGAATAAATTACTTTGCTTGGAGAATATTTAAGATTTTTTTTTAATTTTTTAGAGAAATGTGTGACCGATTAATCATTTATGCTTTAAAATAACATAACAGGCAATATTGCAACCATTTAAAATGCATCTTTAGCCACTTTGTAACCTGCAGCCAGTAGCAAAGAAACATGATTATTCTTATTTCTTTAACTGCATCTATAGAAAACACCAAAGATCCAGTCAAGAAACATTTAAAAACAAAGTAAGGTGATCCCTGTAGAGCTTTTAGTTTAAAACTTGGTGTATATCAACATTGTGTGTAGTGTGTTGTTAAAAACATTTATAGGACCTGATCAAGTGAAGGATAAAATAAAAAAAAAGAAAACAGACAAGCACACAGGAGGAGGAGATGCTCCAACGTTGCAAGCATTCCCACATATTAATGTGTTTTATAGCTTAAGAGTAACATCTCTAACCTTTGACCCTGAGACAGCCATATCCAGTTCAGTGCTAATGGCCACACAGGTCACCTCCTGGTCGTGTCCACAGAGAATCTGCACTGGCCGCGGGGACAATCCGCTGGAAAATCCACCCTGAGGAACAAAACAAAAAAAAAAAAGAGAGAGCCAATGAAAGAGGGCTTCATTCCAAATATAACAGCGTGTTACCAACATGTACAGAGATAAAGATGCTTGCCTGTTGTAAAACCTGCCACACTATACAGGATGTGTCCCTTGAGCCAGAGATGAGGTAGATGCCACAGAGATCCAAAGCCAAGCAAGTCACAACGTCTTAGTCAAATAGAAAAATACAAATGAATGCCTTGTTGATAAAAGAAGAAAGATTTTAAAATTCATAACAAAGAGCTCACCGATGTGCCGGCAGATCCTGCCCACCAGCTTTCCTTTCCCCAGCTGAGTTACACGGAGACTGCAGTCCCAGTGTCCCCCACTGAATAGCAGACGACCATCGTTGGACACCACTAGCACCTGAGCATTGATCTCCACACCGGGAGAGAAAGGTCCAGTCAAGAAACGCTGAGTCCTGCAAAATACATAGCAGGATAGGAGAAGGTGGAAGGAGTGTTTGTGGGTCTTTGTTTCTGTCATACACATCCAAGATCAGATAAATATATCATTTAAAAAAACAAGTTAATTACAGATGCATTGAAGCTTCAAAAATGGCTACACAGACTTTGTAGAAATGTTGTAAAAATTAGTGTGCTCACTGGGAGCTACATATGGAGTTGATGGTGTATTTTTGAAAAAGTACTTACTTGGGATTGGTTATTGTGGGGTCTTTAACGAATGTAAAGTAGTTGGCAATGTTTTTATCATATGGAAGCCAGCTGTGTGTCCCGATCAAACCATTTGAACTGATGGTCACCTGTAAAAAGAAAGTACAATAGTTTTAAAAACAATAAAAATGAACTATTTTAAATAATTACTGTTGTGTTTTGTTTTAGATTTTGCCATTACCAGAATATCAGACCCCTGGATGATGAAGGTGCGATTCTGGTTCTTTGGTACCACTGCTTGGACTAGAGGAAGGCCATCACTTACCAACTGAAGAGAATAAACACAAATATATAAATGCACTCACACATTGCACAAGATGAAGTATTTACTAATATTAGAGGATGTAAAAACGTTTTAGACCGCACCTCCACAAATGGCCGGAGTTTGGTGAGCTGCTCAAAGATGTTTGGAGGCAATGTATCCAGGCGGGCCTGCCGCCTTGCTGCATTCTCAGTTGTCATTCGAAGAGGATGAGGCTCCTGTTTGGATGGACATTTTGTGTAAAAACCGCTGATTTAAAAAAAAAAAGAGATTAACATAATAATGAATTATGAAAAGGAGCTGAGAATTAGTGATTCATTGTACCTTCAGGAGCTGACAGGGTGTCTGCCCAAAGTTGCTGATCATGCCTTCCAGAGCCTTACGTTCATTCTCATTTGCGATTGCATCCAGATCTACTGCACCTGCAGAATGACCAGATGCATATAAAAAGAGACACTTGTGCAAAGGCGCAGAGAAACATTTACAAGTTCTTCAGATTATTAAGGTAAGACAGATCCCAAGAACACTTCTTTCAATTTTCTATTTATAGAATGCCTATAAAACACCCTGTTTAGCTTTGTCTCCGTTGGTTTAAGTGCTGGACATGCAAACAATTCCCTCCTAAAATCTAAAACTGCCATTTTTCTGTCAGCAAATAGGACCTTTCTGCTCCTCATAAATCTTAGTTAAAACATAGGAAACAAAAGGATTGGCATTTTGCCAGTTGATCTTTTTTCTCTTTTTTTAAATCTCCTCACAGTTCAGAGGTGTCGATGATCCAACACTGCCTCAACTTCAACACTTCAGACCAGAGCTACTGTTGCACATCAGGAAATATGTACATACGAAGTGATATAAAACAGCATTATGTCACACAAATATGAGATAAACCAATAAGATTCCAACAGCATTTTACCATTTACCACTTGGGCCATTGAATTTGGTGTTACATTCAGGTACTCGTCCTGATTTATAGACTAGAAATACTTTACTAAGTACCACATCAAACAAACAATATTTGGAAATATGGATAAATGTTCTGAGCTCCTATCCTAACTGTTTATGAGATGATCATGTTCAATATAAGGAAAGCACTTACTTCCTTGTAACACCACACTTGGCTACAAATCTAAATTGCTTGTTCAGAAATACACAAAAATAAAAATAAAAATTAAAAAAAGGATGCTTTTCTCACATAATCTCACATTGAGCTCAAAACTCAGTTTTGGATTTTATTTAATAAATCTTATTTAATAGGTCTCTTATATATTATAAAAATATATTATATATAAATAAAAAAGCCCTTTTTGATTAATTCATATCCGAAAAAGACATTTTATGCTGTAACCTTACCCTCATAAGTGCAGTAGTAGAAGACATTGAGAGCATTCACTGCCTCTTCCCCTCTTTGCTTGTAACCAAAGATCAGATCAATCCACTCATGGAGGTGACTGGACACATACTCAGATTCCTACAGTTTCAAACACAAGTTCTTTTCATCTCGATTTTAAAATGGGACATAAAGACACAATAAAAAGTTTTATGACTGGATATTTGTGTGGGCTCACCAGAGCTTTCATGTGTTTTCTGATGAAATCTTCCCTTGATGTTGCCCAGCGAGGCAGTACAACATCTGTCACCGGGTCCTGAGATATCTGTAAATGGCCGAGGTCGAAGCCTGCCAGCATCATGCAGTAGTAATGAATTAGGTTCTTTACTTAGACATTTTAATGCAATTTTTATATTTCAAAACATTCCCAAAACAAGTGACCTGCACATTGAATGGTGCACCTTACCATTCATGTTTAGCAGGAATTCTGGGAAGTAGAAGAACTCTGGGATGAGCTCTTTGACGTCAACTGGACTCTCCATACGAGCCTGCCATGCTGCTGCCACCGAGTGGAACTGCCTGTCTGCGACATCAAACCTAAACAGTGGTGACATGCAGCTGTATGACATCGAAGGATAATGAAAAATTCGACGAGTTATCTGTGAAGTAGTCAGAGTTCCCACCTGCCGCTCTGCAACTGGATATGCAGGGTGGTGAAAGGCTCCATGCGGATCATGTAGTGCATGACTCCTGCTGCGTTAGAGTAGTGTGTGCCATAGTGGAATTTGTCAATGGTGCCTGTTGGGTCTTCAAAGCTCTCATACCTGAAAAGACAGTAAAAACATTATACAGAAAATTGTTAACACAATGGCTCAATATCATAAAAACCAAAACGCTGGGTCTTAATGCTACAATTTTGTTGTATTAGTTAATTACTCTGTAACAAAACTACTCACTTCTCTCTGACGTTCTGTGCGTGCCGTGGGTTGACCACACCAATGGGTTTGGACAAGTCTCTGAAAACTGAGGGGTCATTCAGATCAAGGGTAGTAGAGGTGTAGTCACACAGAACCCAGGGGAACTAAAAAGAAGCAGAATACTCAGCTGCACTCTGATGCCTCCTCACACTGTAATTTCACCATCTTATCAGACATGTGGGGACAGAGGCAGCACACTTACCACAGGATACTGCGACAGGTCATTGAAGGTGCGTCCAGCTATGGTGTTCAGCTGCATCAGATACTCAAAGTTGGAGATTTCTCTGCATACCCATTTCTGTTAACGTCAACATCAGATTGCATTGAGTCACAAACATGAGCAACTTCCAGCTCAGAAAAGATCATCTTCATGGTCACATGTGATTTAAATAAACACCTGAGTGAGGCCAGATGCCTTTAGGAGTTCTTGGGGTGAGCGGGAGCCGAAGTAAAACAGATTCGGAGGTCGCAGCCCGAGGATCCTCGAATATACTTTGTTTCGTACCTGAGGAATAAGAGACTTTGTTTCACATCGTTTGAATTTGATGCCACAAAATTGTTGATGTGTGTCAGAAGCAGAGGGTAAAGGTTCAACGCCCCATGGAGCATGGTGTCACCATAAAGCTCAACAATGTTTCTCAGCATAAAATGAGCAGGTTGTGAGATTTTATTATCTACATTACATAACAAGCATATCAAATATTTGAGCTCTGAGACTGTAGTGGAGATCAGCACATGGGCCTATGAACGTTTCTCTAAAGTACTTTCTGTTAATGCAGATTATTGGTGCATTCACAAATCTAAGTTAAAACACAATGTAAATGGTAGGAAGCTATTAAAAAGCGGCTGAGCTGGACTGAAAAACTGTCTGGTGGTGCAGTGAACCAAAATTTATTTAGTAAATGTTAGATATTGTGTTCCATAGGTAAAGGAGGAGACAGAAAATTTGCTTTGTTATCAGTAAACAGTTTAGAAGCAAAGATTTATGATACGGAGGTGTATTGGTGCACACATAAACTACATGTATGTGTGTGGGGATGTTATAGATGCTGAACTGCACTTGGGATATGCATATAGGTTTACTCACCATTAAAAGAGCATTTTGGGGGGAGAAAAGTCTTGTATTTTCATTCAAGTCAATGTCAAACCACATGCTGGATATATTAGAGTAAAAAGAGTCCAAATGTTTAACTTGTCCGCCTGCTGTCCAGACTGAGTAAAACATTTGCTACAAACTAAAATTAAAAATTAAAAAAGGAGGCTGAACTCTAAAACCAAGCAAGAATAGAAAAAGTTTTTTTTTTGTTAAAGAAAAACATAATAAAATGCTTGCAGCAAATTTACACTGAGTATATATATTTGTTTAAATTGTTTATAAATCATTCTGTTTTTTGTATTTTTTACACTGCATTGTAAGTATTTTGAAACAGGTTTATAATCAAACATGCAAGGGAATAAAATTTTAAAATGGCATCACCTTCTTTCTAAAGTTGATAAAGTAGTGAGCCTGGTCAATAAAGAAAAGCTCCAGCGCTGACCGCCGCAGGTTGTAGCGCCTCAAATGAACCTCTCGCAGTTGAGAGAGGGGTCTCTTGAAATCAAACCCGATTCCTGAAGGAGGAAGATTTGTTACTGCCCTAATCCTTTGAAGAACAATGAGTTATTATTTTCTGTCAAGTATTTCTCACCCTCCTCCGTCTCCTCTTTCTCACTGCTGCCATCATAGAAGTACAGGTGATGTGTGGTAACCTCCAGACGACCCGGAACAACCGCCACAATCGTGATGAGCTCGCAGTCTTCAGACAGAACCAGCTTTTCTTTCTGGCTCTCGTCTTCTCCTTCCGCCCTGAAGGCATTGAAAAAAATAAAAATAATAATCTCATTTGATATTTTTCATATTGTTTTCAGCAAATTTGAGAGATGTGATGTAGACATTTGAGACTTACTTGTTATCTAAGAAGACAAGGTCCTCTTCTCCCAGCTGATCATCCTCCATGTCGCTCACTTTTGCTTCCTTAGCAACAGCCAATGGGATTGGTTCGGAGCTGCGGGGACTTTCAGCTCCTGATAATCACAAACACACACACACACACACACAGACACACACACACACACACACAAAAAAAACACCTGTTAAAGTGCACCATTTTACTCTGAAAAAAAAGAAGCAAACATGTATTTGCCATACCCATGTTGTCTCTTAGGGCACTGGCCTCTCTGTGTGGATCATAGTTATAGTTGGGTACAAGTTTGAGGCGCATCTTTGAATATGTCTCTGCATTGGACAACTTCCATTTCACCTCTGACTGAACTCTGATATCAAACATGAGACAAAGGAAAAATTACAGTTCAGCACATTCTGGGGAACAAGACCAAGCAAAAAGAGTACTGTACCTGTTGGCCCATGCTCCTCTCTCACTGGTGAAGAGCCTGCGGAGAGCTCTCCAGTGCTGCCACACCGCCCCCTGCTGGCTGGAGTTCTGCTTCTGCCAAATGAGGTACCTGTTGTTCTCACTCCGGACTCGCTTCAGGTAGGGGTCTACGATCACCTCCTGTTTTTACAGTCAGACATATCACATAACTCATCTGGGGGGTTAAAACTGCGTTTTGTGCACAGAGTTAGTGATGTAAGTGGGGGACTGAGGCAGCAGCACTATAGGTCTATTTACCTGAAACTTAGATTTGCTGTCAGATCTGTCTTTGTCCCGTCTAAATGCCGTACTCATTAGGTCATCAAAGCAGGAGTTCCAGAAGTTGGACATAATGTCATGGCTCCTCCCAAATGTGTCCAGCTTATATTGTTCCATGGTGGGCTGAACCTGGAGGGACATTTAAGGGTGGAGGACATTAACAGAGCTGTAAACCTGTCATAGATTTTCTCAACATAGTAATAAATAAATAATAAAACAACTAAGTGAAAGAAACTAACATGAATTATAACTTGGATAAGAACTTGCATTCACTAACAATTTTCCTTTCTTATTTAATGTACTAAATGATAGTTAAGCAGCTACACGGCTTTTTGTCCCAGTTTTCCCACTTCAGGGTTTAAACATACAGACATACACTTTTGAAATAAATATACAATGTCTAAAAATAAACTTTTATGTCTTCTTAGTGTCTCTGCCTCA
>JBAMHW010000006.1:17118322-17134597 GCA_037177495.1 Rhadinocentrus ornatus
TATATATATATTTATTTATTTATTTATTTATTTATTTTTTTTTTTTTTCTGAAAAAACGACAATATAGCGAGGAGTCCAGCAGACATGATGATAGGGAGCAAATATTAGAGACATTTTGAAAAACAAAAGTCTTTATGGGGAGTTACTCTACTTTGGAAATAAAAGAAACCAGCAGCATATGATGAAATGCTTAGTGACCAAGGCATTTATAACTAATCACTCAATCCCACAATCAGCACCAGCAGTCATAACTTAGAGCGAAGCTACCCTTTAATACAGAACACTCCCTAACAGGAATGACTGCAATGTCTCTACAAAGAAACCCATAGAAGGCATGGTATTCAAAAACGGTCTTTATCTAAGCGCACTTATCAATTTAAATAGGCAGTCTAAACCACCTTAAAACTATCTTCTGCAAAAATCTATCTTTGAGGTGTTGGAGTTGTGAAAGACAAGTACAGTGAAAAATAGTAGATGGGTGGTGTGTATGACTGGTCCAGTTGTGAGTGCAGCTGACCTGTGAGTGCTGCTGTTGGATATACCCAGTGATGATACGCAAGCCGATCTGGGCCATCTCTTTTAGCTCGGTGTTTCCAGGGCTGCCAGGGGTGCTATGCCAAGCCTGTAACCTGTCCAGCAAGTTCACCACCCCCTCAAAGATCTGCAGAACAACAAGAGACTCAACATGAAGGCTAGACCTGTTTCCACACCTTGAAGCATAAGCTACACTTAAATGGCAATTTTGTTGTAACCTACGCCCAACCTTGACTCTTCTAGCTTCTGTAACACGTCAGTAACCCTTGACCTACTATTTAATAATGAAAACACCCACAAAGAAATCCAACTGCTCCAGCTTATTTGTTTAGTGCTCTGAAATACCAGCTAGAATTGCTTAATAATACTACTTAATACTTAATAATTAATACCTGACATTCATACAATATAGACTTCAAATTTTATTTAAGTGGCCCAACAAAAGGCAGTTGCATTTAAATAAAAAAAAGAAACTAGCAGTTTTATTGAAGGGTTTTTGAGTTCATAATAATGTACTGAACAATTTTATGTAAGACAATACGAATAACTGTTCTTTTGGTCTTCAGCTGAGTCACAACAGAAATCAGATTTTTTTTAATGGCATAATAGATTTAAAGACTGAAGTTAGTGAAAGTTTGAAAACTTGTAATTTGGCTGCAATTCAAACTGAGAGCAGAAGGCTCCAATAATTGGGCAGCCTTCCTTAATTGCTATGTGGAGTAGTGAAGCCCTAATCATAGAGATGTAACTCATTTCAGCCTTTTGTGAACAGAAAAGAAAACGTGGAGGAAGAAATACTAACATTTTTACTTTTTTGGAAATAAGAAAATCTGTCACTTACATTGCCAAGCTAGCTAAAAGGTGACAATAAGCAGTTTAGCATGAACATGCTAACAGCTAGCTGTCTGTGTCAAATGGCAACATAGTTAAGTAAATTAAAAAAATAAGTTAAGTTTAATTAATACAAAACATTGTACAGGACATGCAAAACCCTTGTTTTGGTTTTAGACGGTTTGTCATTTTATTTCTTGGTAGGGAGTATATGTCAACTAGCAGCCAGCACCCAAGCTAGTGCTAACTATATTTGATATACGCATTATCAACTCTTGAGTATTAAGTACATTTCCCCAACAATATTTTCAGTCAACACACCATCTTGAGAATATACACAGTATATTTAATTTTATTATACATTTTTAAAATAATTTTCATATACCAGTTAGAGAAATTAATAGAAATAGGTCTTCTATGGGGGTTTATACATAATGATCTAGTACATAACTTTGGATGTCTGACTTACCTATTAGAAAAGGGATGTGCCGAGTTATTTTTGATATTCTGTTTTAGCAGAATGCACACAAGATTCTTTTACAGCCACAGGGCATCAAGATTGTGTTGATGTTTTACAGAAATTGACACAACTGAACCAAAATATTTGGGAGGGGTTTTGGTGACTAACAAACAAATGGCTCTTCAAAACAGTTAGCATTATAATTTTGCTTGGTTTGATACATAGATAGAGTAGCACATCAGACTTTGTAACAAAAAAAAGATTTTTTTCTTTTTTTTTTTTTTTGTTTTTTTAGCACTCTTCTGTAAGTCAACCAGCAGATATAAGGGCAGAGACAGAAATAATTATGCACCCATTAAAATAGGCCAACAGCACAAGAAAATTAATCAATTATACCTTTTCACTCCACAATGTTTGGTTGTCAGTACCCTCTGCAAACAGGAAGTCCTGCAATAGTCTGAGAAGCCGAACCAGACTGGGACAGAAAGGCAGAGACACTCCCTGGGCATCCCTCAGGTCTGATAGGGATGACTCCAGCATCATCTCCAAAAGACTGGAAAACAAGAGTGACAAACAGATTTTGAACACATTGTTTCTTGATACTGTATTTAGACTTTGGTCGACACTGATGAGAGTATAGTTGAGTTTGTTTTTTCACTGCAAGACAGGCTCACAGTCTCCTTTCATTTTAAAATCATGACTGACCTGCGTTTGATTTCATCAGGGAGGCGCACCAGTTGGCAGGAGGAGCCGAGTTTGGTAAGGACAGAAAACACCTGCCCCCTTTCCCTCCACACCACATCTCCTGCCCCTTCTGCCCCACTGCCGCTCCACAGCACAGAGAAAACTATGTTTGTTAGCAGGTTGCACAGCTCCTCCTCAGGGGTCTGCTGAAATACAGAATGAGGTATGAAAACAACAACAAAAAAACAAACTAAAACAAACAATGAAATCTCACCAGTTTTGACACATTTTAAAGATGTGGTTTGCAACATCAGTGATAATTGATTTAAAGGAGCAGAGATACCTGAGGATTGGACGTATTGGAGATTGTGTCTCCTGTAGGTGGGTCTGTCCCATAACTGGTGTCATCCAGCACGTTGGACAAACTGGAGCTCTTCCTAGGTCTGAGTGGGGAAAATGGTTTGCAGTGTTCTAGAGGAGACGGTGTGTTGTTCAGACTCCCTGCAGGTGTATGAGTGCCAGACTCCCCCACCCCTCCTAATTCCAAATCAAAGGGTGACCCAAAGGGTGAGAGCGGCTGGTATCCTCTTCCCTCATTTTCAGGTCGAGATGAGGTAATATCAATTGCACTGGAGATAGAGGATGAGTGGCTCTCCACTTGATCCACTGAATCAAATGACTTGAAATGGAGAGAGCCGCTGAAGTTCTTCAATGGTCCTCCACCTCCGCTGGGAGGTGACTGGGAGAAATCAGAGAATCCCTCAGAGATGTCCCGCTGGCCGCCTTCATCCTCCTCTTCTTCATCTTCGATGTCCTGTGAGTTGTGGTAGTTCAGAAAGATGTTTGTTCGTGTGTCTTCAATGACGAGAGATTGTTCTCTGCGCAGCGGAGGTCGGTAGTTCGGCTCAAAGGAACTATGGGTGTTGGAATCTGCAATGCTGGGAGCACTGAATTCATAAGACTCTTTTACATAAAGTTTGGTCAAAACATCCTGCCAGCCAGGCTGCTTGGCAAGCTGCTTTACATAATCCTCATTAGAGTAGATCAGATGAAACAGCTGTTGTAATTTTGCAGGGAACAGAAAGAGAGATTGTTTTTGTCGCTTAGATTATACATTTAGTTATGATGAAACATTACATTTGAAATTTTACTGACCTTGCGACAGACATCCAGTCGAACGGTGAGTTCAGCTCGATGGGACAGACAAACCACAGCCAAGAGGTCTCTAAAATTAGGACTGGCATCTGTGGGACAACAGAAAGCATGTAGTGTTTATGCATGTTCCCAATAATCAGAGCAGAAAGATGAAAAATAAGCTTTCAGGTACTTTTCAATCTCTCATGAATGATTTATGTGTTTGTAGCTCCTTTAGCATGTTTCTTTATTTTTTTGGAAAACCTTTGCTTCAGTGTCTCGTTCAGTTTTAGAATTTGTTGTTGTGTTAGTTTGTTTCTGCTTGTTTTTTTTTTTGTTTTTTGTTTTATCTTTTTTTGGATTAGTGTTAGAAATGCAATTTAGAATTAACTGTAATTTTCCTGCTTCAGCAGTGCACTGGGTTTGTTTTGATCAATAAAGTTGAACTATTTCTTTATCTGTTTACTTGCCTGTTCAGTCCTATGCTTGGGACCTTCTTCCTTAACCAATAAACTTAAACCAGTGAAGGTGTCAGCTCTAAGCATGCAACATTTGACCCATCTGGATAAGTGGAGAGCACTATGCATATTGCTGCACCAACCGTTGATGTAGGTAGTGTGATGGTGAGGGACTGTTGTGGCTTTGTACGTTCTTCCACATGTTATTGGGGCCCATTTTTGTTAAGTTAATAAATCGTCATATTGCCAATACATTTAGTTTCTTCACAGTTAATCATCTAATTTAATAAAGAACACCAAACGATAGTCAATAGCAGAATAAGCTGTTTCTTGGAGAAAATTTCTCGAGTTTTCATGGGTGCAACCCACATAGTCAACTCTGCTGCTCATTCCATAAAGGCATTTTCCTTACAAATGTTGCACCATTTAGAAAGGAAGTAAACGGGCTGTCCAGCATTATAAGATTTATTACCAAGAAGCAACGTAACAACAATTAAAGAACTGACTAAAGACAAATATCCTTAGATTGTTTTTGCAGTTTAAATGTATCTCTTAACTGTTGATCATTCCAGCAGATTGTAGAGGTCCCTCTACAACAGTTCTGCTATCAATACTTTGACTAAGTCTTTCCAAAAGATTTGCCTAATTCTTTTTCAGTTTTGTAACAAAGCAACTCATGAGATTTCTCACGAGGTGTAGTTCACTTCTTATCCTTATCTTATTCTTATCCGTTTCTTATCCTGGAATGACATTTTTTTCTCTCCAAACATAAAAGTTCTTATTTAAACCACAAATGGATGGATGGATGGATGGATGGATGGATGGATGGATGGATGGATGGATGGATGGATGGATGGCCTATCCACACATCATTAAAAAACTTTTTTGCCTTGTCCATGTGATCTTTACCAAACTAAAAGAGTCAGTAATATTCTTTGACATGAACACCTTTGATGTTCGGTGTTCATCTGATGCTGGACTCACGTATTAACTTAAGCTAATGTGAGGGACGTTTTTAGTCTCTTTGAATTTACTCTCTATTTCTTTGTGAACTAGACTACTTCACATTTTTGTTGGTGGTCCACTCCTGAGAAGGAAAACAATGAACCTGAATTTCCTCCATTTGTACAGTTTATCTGAATATGTATTGACTAATTCTTCAGAAATGTTTTTGCTGTTTTCAGCTCCGAAAGCACCAACAACTCTTTTTCTGAGGTCCTTAAAAATCTGTTCTGTTCATGTATTGTTCATTTTTTCTAACTTTCAGAAATTGGCTTTGATAGTTCTGTGTCTTGCAGAACCTTTGCATGTGATATCCATGCCACTGTCTGAAAACTTCTAATATCATCTTCTGAATACCTGCTTTTCCTTGAGGTTCACATGCTTTTTACCATCACAAATCTGTAATACTGGGTAATTTTCCTCAATTAACAGATACACTATTTCAAGCTTCTGTCTAAATAGCTTTATTAGGATCCACAGTATAAATAGTTTTAGTGCCCTGTTATGTACTGACAACCTGTACCTTGCATCTTGTGTAATAGCTGCTTGGACAGGTTCCAATCTGCATTTAGTGTCAGATTTCAACAAGATTTGTAGAGAATAAATCTATACCAAATTACTATCTAATTACTGAAGTAGTCATTATGATGAAGATAAGTTTGACAGCCCATTCATTTATAATTAAGGATGTTTTATTTCCAACCTAAAGTTTGTGTTTTATTCAAAAGGTCAGGTGTTCTTTGTCATCAATCCTAATTATTAAAGAAAAACAATGTTTTTGTAATACCTGTAGCAAGGACCTGCTCGTACAGACGGCGCACAGTTGTCATGGTTACAGGAATGTCTTCAAGACAGCAAACCAGTCCTAGATAGCCAAAATCCTTCAGCTTGATACGCTGCTTGTTGCGCTCTGACACTTTCTCGCTCTTAAGGATTTTGTATAAAACCTGTACAACAGAATTTGCCCCATTTTGATTATATAACACAAGAGAGGATGCATTATCATTAATTATTGTAAAAACTGTAAACGAAGAGGTCAGATCTGTTTTCCTCACCCTGAATACCCTCTCTCTGGCTTCATCCCCAAAGGTTGGACTAAGCAACAAACAGTACAGCTGCTCCACGCCCCATTCCAGCAGCACAGTCTGCACCTGCTCACGAGGAGGGCTGCTTCTCAACAGCTCAAACAGCACATCCAAGGCCTTCACCACCTGATAGACAGTGGAAGAGCTGATAAATGACTAAAAATGATGGATGAGGGATGGTAAAGTTGTATTCAAAGGAGTCAAGCCAAAACAACAGACTACAGACATAAAGCTCAGATGATCAGGTAGTGTTAAGCTCCAATCTGATAATACATTTTTCCACTGATAAGGAAAGGTGAAATGATGATGATATTAAACTCCTTGAATAAAAACATCATAAAACATAAGAGTATTACCTGTTGCTCTTCCCCAGCAGTCAGAATGTAAGCGAGGATGATGTGAAGCTCCTCTGGTGTGGGAGACTTGACAAAATCTTTCAGCAGGGAAAACAGTGACGTCTGAATGGACTGCTTCTCATCAGATAGAGAGCTGTCATCTTTCTCCACACTGTGACCAGAGGAATTGTAAAGAGATGTAAATAAAACATTTAACCAACTTAGATGTGGTTTAATTTACTTTTGGCTGTGTACATCATGTTGTGAAAGGTTACCTGTAATATGTCCGAATGGTATCCAAAATGAACTGAACTCCATATTTCCTCCTCATGCGCTGCTTGCTTTTGTTTATCACAGATGACAGGTACTGAACATGTGCTTTGAAAAAAAAAGAATAATGTTTTCATCTCCCCTCAGGTTGACATTTAGAAATGTCAAATCATTATGTAAGACTGTGTTGAAGAAGTGCAGTCATTTTCATAGTACTAAAATGATTTGCTTTTATTCCTTCCTACAGCCTGAACCTGAAGCATTAATGTGTTCTATCTCTGCACTATTGTTCCTTATGTTTCCTCTGGCTCCTTTTAGTCTCAGTGTGTGTAAACAACCAGCTTCAGCTGACATGAAAAGCTTTACAGGCGCATTATGGGGGCTGCTTGTGCCTTACCCAAACAAACAGCAAAATGGCTCCTAGTCCAGATGCGGAAATTGAAGAGCAGATGCTGGTAGAGTTGCTGTAGGAGTGGGATGTTTCCCTCATTGAAGACCTGTTCAAGCAGCAGCTGACATGCCATTAAAACGTTCATGTCCATCATATTGCCTGGAACCTGAAGAAGACACAAATATAGTATGATTTATTTATTTGTTTTTTTTGTGTGAAAAAAAAACCCCATAGTGTTTCCAGTTATTTAGTCCCCCCTCTGTACCAGGACTTGTGTGGAGATTATTTTTAGCTATACGTAAAACTTATGATGTGCTCTAGAAATTTAAGTGCATATAAATGTTTGTCTGCTATGGATGTTGTGCATGTTTTTGTCTTTTTTTTTACATCCAGATATGGACACCTCATGTGATAATTTAGACACAGAGTAATTTCCTTACAGAATGCTCCACCTTAGTATACAGTATATTGCAACATATCCTGCTGGTCTAAATGCATATTTGTGCTGCACCCATCCGACACTTGACTGGCTGCAGCCATTAAAGATTTACTGTGTTATTAATAATATAATGGTGTACTACAGCTACTTCAGTAAATTAGCTCTACTGTGACACAACAATGCTTCACACTTCACCCAAAAATTAGAAAAACTGTTTTGTTCACTGCAAAGAGATAGAAGTTTGCCTTTCAATGGCTCAGTATAAAATAAAATGTAACTTTCTACTAGTTTGGATTAAAAGCTTGTCCAGAAAAAAATTGAGTCTAATGACAATTTATCAGCTGCTTAGGGTAAATAACTGGTGTTTTTCATCGAGCAATCGTCTCGCCTAAGAAAACCCTGCATTTCCATCCTAGAAGAGAAGGTGGAGGTTGACTACAGACACCTGGGTGCTCATCTGGACAACAAACTGAGCTGGAAGTACAATAAGAGAAATGGGCAGACTACTTCTTGTGGAACCCTAATTTGGAACCTTAATAATTAGGGTTCGGTGGAGGAGAGGAATCTGCTATGTAACCATTTGGAGCAGCAGAATCAAAGCCAATAACTCAAAGAAGCTGAACAAACTGTCAAGGAAGGTGGGATCTGTGCTGGAGACTAATCTGGAGCTCCTGAAACTGATTAGTAAAAAGGAATATTGCAAAAGCCACCCAAACAAAGAAGTGTGTTCAGTCAGAGGTTTCTTCAGCTCCACTGCAACATAGAACAGAAGAGAATCTTGCCCACTGCTTAAAACAAAGCCTAAGCACTTCACAACTGTTTGTCATTCTACATAAAATTCTCATGAATTTGACTTTCAAAACAAGGTGCCATGTTTTTTGTTCTTTTTTTAGCTGGCATCATTTGTTCATTCAGAGTGAAACCATGCAATCTGGGAAACTGCATGAATTCTCCCACACACACATTTGATACTGTCATTCTGACAGACCCCTGCTGTTTCATCAACACCGACCCATTTATTTCGCAGCAATTATACCACCACAAAAGCAATGAAAAAGGTCAGATATTGACTTTCAGATGTGCTTGTGGTTAGTTTCTGGGACAGGCTGACATGTGGGATACTCACTTTGCTGAGCATGGCACCTATGATGCTGGGCCCGTGGCACTGCAATAAACTCTCCTGATTGACAGGGTGATGACGAATCAAGTTTTTTACCATCAGCAGAAAGGCAGCAATAGTGTTTCTCTCTAGTCGGCCCTCTGAGAGAAAGAAAATAGAGCAAGACAATGTTTAAGATTTCCTGTGTTACCCACAGACGTATTTGCACATTACTAAGCACTTTATAGAAACCATCACACCTCCACATGAGTCATATGTCAGATTATTGTTGCCACTTATGTCTATTTGTTCCCTTTTTGCAACTTTGTTACCATTTACGTAGATGTGCTGAGCTTCTGAAATGATACTCCTCCAGGAACTCAGTATGAACATGCTGTTTCTGACAATTAAGTTCAATTGCATAATCTTTATTATGTGTGTCTAGCAATTTCTGTTTGTCATTGCATCATGACGTGAACAGACTCTAGCTTACCTACAAATCAGCTTGTTAAAACTGCCATGAAAATAATTTTTCACATTTAGCAGACTGTGTACAACACACCAAACACACACATTAAAGAAAAGGAAAAAGTTGTTTGTGATACTTTAAGGTTTAAACAAATTAAATACTCTTTACTGACTGGCAAATATCTAATGTACTTATGAATGCAGATAAGTGTGTCTCAAGATTATACTCTTAGATGAATGAATCCACCTCAGCACAAAAACAGGAATGGTGTTTAATGCTCTTATTATTGAGCAACAATATTGCTATGAGTACAAATCTTTCTAGAAACATGCATCGTTGCTACCTGCTAAGTTAAAAGAGCAGTAAGGAAATAAAAGGAGTATCTGACCTGCAGATTTGTTTAGAGGCAGCAGCATTGCAGCAGGGCCTCTGGAAGAGGTGAGCTCTGGTCCCAGCAAGTCTGAGGTCTCCTGACTACCGTTGTAAACCTGCTCAGCCTCACACACCTGCTCGAGCAGAGGCAGCAAAACCCCAATACCTCCGACAACGTTTACAACATCCTGCAGGGAGGGAGGGGGAGATTATTTATAATCTTCAGTTAATCAACTTTTTTTTTTAAATTAGAAATGGTATTAAAAAAATAAATCTGCCCAAAGAAAAGCAGCAAGACAGAAAAGAAAAATGAGTAAAAAATTGAATGACTGAATGTCCAAAATTTAGTATGAATATCTTAAACACATAGAATTGTATAAAAATAGAGTTCAAAATCTTCCACATCTAACCTTAATGTCCCAATTCACCACTTGGTGTCCTGTAAGTCTGCCATCATATAGGTGATTGGGTGCCAAGTCCAGACATATCTGACTCTTAAATGCCTAAAGAAAACACATACATGTAAACAGGAAGAGCTGATAGTGGCAGAGCAATGTTATGCTTGTGCTTTCCATTAGCTTCATTGAGTCACCTGTGGAGTGTAGTAGAGCAGAAGCTTGTTGTTGAGATCAGATGACTCTCCATCCGGTTTGAATAAGGAAACGTGATTTGGGCCTACGATAGAAAGCCATGCAAGTTGTGAAATTGTGCAAATAATACTTGTATGCAAAGAAAAAGGAGAAAAAAATACTCTTTGTTTAATATGTGGAAGACTAATCGTTCATTACTCGGGCACTGGGATTTTCTTCACAGCTGGTGTGAGCATTTGACTGTGGTGAATGAAAACGTTAATAGTTCCTGGGGTTTACCAACATTTGCGCTGTAGAAGAAAGTGACCAACCTGCAGCATGTAGAGCTCGTGCCTGGGTGAGCTGCAGAGCCTCGTGGCAGATGAAGGCAGTGCCCAGGAGCCCATCCAGAGATGTCGGTGATCCCCATTCTGTGTCCTGCAGTCCAGCTGGGATGGTGTGCACAGGGGAGTCTGCCAAAGACCCCCAACGGCCTCCTGCAAATGAAGCTGGGAAGGACTGGGACCGGATGAGGGAAGGGGCATGGGGAGGGAAGGCAAACTCAGGAGATGGACAGGAGGTAAAGGACATGGGAAGGTTTGGAGAGGTGGTGGTGGTAGTGGTCCGGTGGCCAGCAGAGCCGATGCAACAGGAGGTAAAAGGCTGCAGTGTCGTGAGAAGTGAGTTGGACAAGTTAGATGGACTGGAACATTTCAATAAAACAGGCAGAATACATCAGATAGTGCTTTCTATTACCTCGCTGAAAGATGGAAAACGAAGTTGAGCAGTTTTACGCTGTTCTCCATCAATGTAGATCGTTACCAGGTTCTGACCAAAAGGACGGCGGCCTGGGATGTGAACAATAGCCACTGAATGCTGGAAAAAGGATGATGATTAAAGGTTACACACATTTTAAATGTAGCTCAGGATGAATAAAAATCAATAGTAGAAATTTGGAATACACATCAATTTTCTCCTGAATTAAATCTATTTTCATGTGAGCTAAATAACGACAATTATTAGGCAGAACCTGCCGTAAATGTGTTACATGTCCACACTCACCCAGCATGAGTCCACTAGTGGATACTCTGGCAAAGCAACAGCCATGTAGTCTTTCTTAGTGCAAACAGCCACCACCAGCACACCCTCCATGGTAAAGAAAGCCTCAAGTCCAGTTCCACTTGCTGTGAAGAAACTTTACAAAAGAACAGATGTTTGAAAGTAAAAGCCAACACCAAACTTGTTATACAAAAATGTGTCTTTTTACCTGTAGAGTTGCTTCCTGCGAGGTCCTTTTCCCATATCATGCTGGGTCCCAATGCCAGAGCTGGCAGGTTTTCGGTTGTTAGAGAACTCTGAGTGATGAGATGGGAATTCCATATTGAGGCAGAGCCAAGCGTGAAACGCAAACCCACTGCCTGGCCAACGTTGGACTGTTGGCACCATGATACCTGCCATGGGGGGTGTAAGATCAAAATATTGCAAAGCACTGTCCTGGCCTTCTCTGGCTGCCATGGCTGAGAGCGCACGTATGATGCGAGTACAGTAGGGGTGCACTGTCCCCATAGCCACACCCTTGTCCTGATCCACCCTGAGAAGTCTTAAGAGGCTCTTCAGCTCCTCTGGTCTCAAACACAGAGAGCCCAAGTCCTGC
Source organism: Rhadinocentrus ornatus (assembly GCA_037177495.1). NCBI lineage: Eukaryota > Metazoa > Chordata > Actinopteri > Atheriniformes > Melanotaeniidae > Rhadinocentrus > Rhadinocentrus ornatus. Next base: position 17,130,110 of record JBAMHW010000006.1, read on the forward strand.
AGGAGGCCCAGCAGGGCATCTGCACACTGCTTGTCCAGACTTAGGGGCTGTGAGAGCACCTGCAGCAAAGCCCCCACCATGCCAGCTTCTACAGCCACGGTGCGACAGGACAGAGAGCCACCACATACAGTGGCCAGCCACTGGGCCACGAGCAGCTGAAGGTCTCTCTGACCTGACAGATCAGGCAGCCACTGCAGAAGCAGCAGCAAAGGCTGGTCGTTGCTGATGCCTAGGTGATGAGCATGGGCATGTTCCCCCTCTACTGCCTGGACAAAAGACATAGAACAAAGAATAATCTCAGACATGGTGAAACAATCAGGTTAATTAGGACTAACACAATTTTAACTGGAGCAGGGTCGAATAAGAGAAGCTTGGCTTATAATATCAGTGCACTAAGGGGGGATAATGAGAAAATCTGGGTTTCACCATGTTCATCAGCTCTTGCAGCAGCCTTTTGGTGGGTTGACCTTGACTTTTCAACACATCAAACAGCTGGGAGTAGCCAATCCTCTCCTTGAATACCTCCTGAGAGGAAGGGGAACAGAAATAGGTTGGAAAAACCTGCTCTACAGGGATAACTACAGCAGCTGGCACACTTCCACTTTTTGAAGTGGAAGTGAGCTTTCCAACACGAACATAAAGCAGCTTTCTTTATCAGCTTATTTTAGCGGTCATTGTGAAGGCTGTTAATTTAAGTTGAAAAATAGGAATAGGTGATGAAAAAACAAAAAGGGCCTTACCTTAGCAGAAGGTGAGTTACTCATTATAGCTGTGAGGACGCCCAAAGCATGAACTGTAATACTGTCTGATCCTTTCTCCCATACCTACATGAAAATATGGAGGTGCAGTGGATTGTGGTAGTGCATAACAAAAAACAAGTACTATCAAGAGACATTTCAAATGCATGTAACTGGAAATCATAGACTGCACAAATATTTCACCAAAAAAAGGATTTCTATACTAGGTTATCTGTAAAAGTGCAAGAGGAAGTACACCTTTATTATTGCATCAAGCTGGGTCAAAATAAAGTGAATTGATGCACCAGTCACCAAACAATTACCTCTTTGTTAATTACCGATAGGTTCCAGCATGCAAAAACCAAAGCCAACCATTAAAAAAAGAAAGAAAGAAAAAAAAAAAAAGAAAAAAAGAAACGGAGGCGATTCCCAGCTATTGCTGGAAATGAATCAACATTAAGCTCCAGGACATGAGCCAGATCTTTTACACAAGCACAACCAGTCACATGGAGGAGCAGTAAAAATAGGAGGAAAAGCCGGAAAGACATGCACTGACAACCGTTGCATGCAGAGTGATAAACACAGCTTGCATTTCTTGTCCAGTGTTGTAAACAGGGAATTCAGCCTATAATTGCTGTGATACAAGTCCAAATATTCAAATTGAATCAAAAAAAATTCCTATAAAAAAGTGCTTAGGCGGTAGGTGTGCAGATATGACAAAAAAAAAAAAAAGGAAACATCTACTGGCAGTTATCATGTCTAGCCATACCTGCTTTATTTACAAGTGAGTGTAAGGCAGACTTCCTGCCTAAAGCTTCCTGTTTAAATAGCTCAGAGCAGTTCACTAGTGGAGAGAAGGCTGAGTTTCCTGCCAACAGACCAATAGCAACACTGAATGGGAAGGAAAGTACCTGGTCCATTTCGACATCTGTGAGTAAACGCGTGGTGAGGTCACACTCAACCGCACGCTTCGGCCTACACCTGTTGCTCTGAAAGAGCTTCAGGACACACAAGCACACGGAAGCACACCAAATCACACAAGGCACAAAAAAGACAAACAATTAGACCAAAAAAAAAAAAAAAAAGGCATTTAAAAGAGGCAGAAGAGGCAGGTTTGATGTTGGTCTCTCTACAAGAGGACACAATTAATAAAACAATGAGCTTGAAGCAATTATTGAAGTGGGATGTTTTAAAAACCAAAAGAGGTCTGATTCCAGATGTGGCACCACTAAAAGAAGAAATTGGGGATGACATAAATAAAAATGTGACAGACAGACACAGGTGGGCTAGATGACAGCAGGGCAGATGTGAATAAAAATAAACTGACACATTTTGACGGGCAGTAATCTGACCTTGCTGTTCTGAATCAGTCTGAGGATGTGCTCAAAGCAGTTGTTGTTGAGGAAGACCGCCTGCAGGACTGGTCTGTCAGAGCACTGCAGGATCTCAGGAACAGCAGCTAAAATTGACAACAGAGAAGAAGTTGACTCACCACATCTATTGAACACAATTGATTTTTTTTTTTTACTTCTATTCTGATTCAGAGACATAAAAAGAATGTTTTTAACTCTGCTGTAGTGGACATGCTCTTACTTAACATTTGGCTCTGGAGCAAAATCAGGCTGCCCTCCCAGTTCTGTTTGTCTTCATGTCCAGTGATGAGTGGTCTGTTCCAGTTGAGGAGCAGGAAGTAGCTCTCTAGTATTGTCCTGATCTCTACTTGTCGCTCCACGGGGCTGCTGGCGTGCAGAAGATGGATCATCGTTGTCAGGCACTGCAAAGTAAGCCGCGGGAGTCTGGTGCTCTTGGGTTCAGGGGGGGACCAGCAGCACCATACCCGAAGAACAGAGAACAGGTCCTCAACAGACTGAGGGCTAGTGGAAAGAAGACCATTTTTCTAAAAAATACAAAAACAAAACACTTTATTTCCTTGCAAACTATGTTTATTTGTGCACATGTAGTATAATCATAAGAGATAAAGACTGCAGACCTTTCCTCCACTGATCACAGCACCCTGAAGATGAACCAGTCTGAGTGTGAGGAGCTCTGGGATCTGCTCGCTTTTCTGCAGACTCTCTGTATCAGGAGAGTTAATGTTATTAAAGATACATCAGAAAACAAACACAACATTGTTTATATCATAATTCACATGAAAACAGCATTTTTATGTGTAGCCTCTTTAGATCTTTTGCTGCTTTTGCTAATTAATGCTGGGACTGACATCAGTTTGTTTCCACTTCGAGTAAAACAATGTCCAAGAGGATAACTAGTATAAGAAGTATAAGTTTCAGTTAACCTCAAACTTACTAGAAATATAAAATGTAGCACTGAAGAGAGTTACTAGAAGCAGAACTTTAGCCACTGGAGGATGTAAACTCTGGCTTTTTGCGTCGCGAGGTAAGATGAAACTGCTGCTCTGAGGGGGTGCATGGGTTACTAACACATACTCACATCTTCATATGCAATAGGGAAATTACAACACATGCACAACTCTGGTATTAACTTTATACTTATAGGACTTTAAAAAAAACATTTTGGTTAATCCATTTGGATTTACCATCATTCCATTTCTCCGGGTAATGGACCAAATACCTTGAAGAAGTTTGAGAAAACATTTTCTTAAACACAAAGTGCTTGTACATATAATTTTAATTAATTTCAATTAAATTTTTTAACAGATCTGAACAGCATTTGAAACATGTGATAAATACTATCCAAAGGAAGCCCGTGTCAGTTTTTGATAACATGGATGTACTGAAGTACATCACACTGTATACCACAAAGTGATCAACCAAAGTCTGATCAAAGTCTAAAATTTAAAAATCTATAAATTTCACTTTCAGGCAAATTCATGCAACTAATTATTAAAAATAAAACCTATCAGAGTTTGTGGTGGATGTGATGACCAACAGATTTAGTGGAAAATACATGTCTCCACTTTTCTGAAAATTCTTTTTAAAAAACGTGTGTCTTATGAAGTTGAACAGAATGACATTGAAATTAAAAAAGAGAAGAAGGCAGAAAGACAAAGAGATCGACAGACAGATTTGTGACGAGTTGAGTGAGTGATTGTCATGCCGTGCCAAAAATAGGCTTTAAAAAAATGGGAAAAAGCTCAGAAGAGCTGAAATTTAAAGCAGAAGTCCAATGGAGCAGAGATGGAGATGAATTGAGAGATCCAGTTGGTTTAGGATTGATTCTGAGTAGTTTGAATATTTAGGATGATGTTTAAGCCTGCCTTGGTTTTTGCTAAATTCCTTCTAGTTTATAAAAATTAAGGTGAAGGGAAAGAGAACAAATGAGAGAAAAGCAAAGAAGAAAAGTGGCAATGAGAAGAAGAGAATCCCGGTGAATCAAAGAAACAAGAAGAACAAGATTCAAAACAAGAACAAGAAGAAAAACAAACATTAAGAACAACAATGCTCTTGCAACTTTACCCTTTGAACCCTTATAAATATGTTTTTGACTCAGCAAAAATATCCTCGCAGTACATTCTGTGTCAAAAAGAAAAGTCTCACTAATTGGTTAAGTATTACGTAATTAGCCCTTAACATTTCCAATAAAAGCCTGTTGTTCCAGCATAATCCTTCTTAAAAGTGGACACACTGAAACCTACCCAAAATGAGATTTCTACATGCCTTACAGACTAGTGTTCGTTGATCAAAATGGATTGTAATTACAAAATCTTGGCCTAGTGATTGAGACCTGATGAAAGTTCTTAACCAAAAAAGCACCTCAACTGGAGTAGTTT
>JBAMHW010000006.1:17149254-17159775 GCA_037177495.1 Rhadinocentrus ornatus
GCAGCTTTATTTATTTTATTTATTGCAGGTCATATCGTCATCGCAAGTTTCAACAGTGTTATCGCATATCGCATCTTCTACTGATATCGTGCAGCCCTAGTGTACATAGTTTTTCACACTCTGCATCTGCATGCTGATTAAAGGCCATATGTTTTGATATTTAAAAAATTTCCTGAAAGATAAAGTTGTAGAATTTCTTTTTCACATGGCTGTAAGTGGAGAGGCATCTCTCAAATCACAGATAACAAAAACTTGCTCTTTTATAAGATATTTGAATAAAGTATGTAGCTACACTAGTTCACTTACAAAATTAAAAGAATCTGATTGGGAGGAAAAACGTATTACAAATGAACACACAAAATATAAGCAATTCCCTGTGGTCTGCACTGTTGAACATCATACCCAAGAACAGGATGTTGCAGCAGATTTTCAGTTATTCCTCAATTTGAGCTTCAGTCTGTGTCGAGTCGTTTAAAGATTACACTGTGGCAGCAAAGGAAACCTCATTCAAAGAAGTTAGATCAAAATTTTATCACAAACTACATGTTAAACAGAGTATTTGCTTAGCAGTGTTTGAGAATTGATTGTTGACATTCTTCAGGTCTGTAGTTGTTGTCCTTCTGTACTGCATTTCAAGAATGAGTTAGTGCCCTGAATTGTTCTAGCAGGTGAACAGGAAATCTCTTCAGGAAAATACTACATGGGAGGCGTTCGATTTCCTTTGTTCAAAATTTCACTTGCTGTCAATATTTTTCTTACTTTTTTTTTTCTTTTCAAATTTGTTTCAGGATTTATTCCCCTTGTTTACACATGGATCATTTATAGGAGGCCACAGTCTAAAACACATTGTTGTGCACACAACACGTTTCCAGTTGTGTTTTGACAGCCAGAAAACACTGATCTCATTTTCCTGATTTAGAAGGTCACGTTTTCATTTCTCAAACTACAACTTTCAAGTAGGTCATTCTCATAAGTAACAAAGTTGGACATGTAAATTTTGTATTTGACTTCCAAATGATGGGACAACACAAGCAGATATTCTGTTTTTCATTGCAAATATTGGCCTACTTGTCCACTGCACCAGTTCCAAAATTATCTAAAACATAACCACCCATGTCAACTCTCATCACTGCACTCCCCCTTTATCTTTGTATTGACTAAGAAGAATTATTTTTAAGTTAATTCCCATGTCAGAAAGCTGTGTTAGGTTTTCCTGTTTCTATTTTAAGAATACTACTTTTCTAAATTCAAATAATCTCACTGATTGTATTGTGATAATCTCACAGGGCCAAGATCAGGAAGATGGGGAACCAGAGAATAAAAAAGCTGCACTTGAAGAGACCACAGAAGAAAAGCACAGGTTGGTTTGCTTCACTATCCACAAGTATGCATGTTGTTTGCTTGTCTCTTTTAAATGTTTTTCATATATTTTCACGGGTCTGTGTTTGCTCACTATTGCTTTATCTGAGCTCTTTTAGGTTACACAAACAAAACCAAAACTCATGTGGAAGTGCATCATCAGAGCATTTATCTGCTCCTTATCTGACACTAGCATATGTGTCAGTGTAGGTTGTGAGACGCAATGTTTACACTGGGCTGGACTACAGCCTGGTGCTCTCGGCTGCTAAAAAATCCTGCAGCTTGCTCAGCTTTGTGGCAGTTGGTAGGAGGGAGCAGCCATCTTTCCTGTCCTACAGGACTTTTATTTTTTTTTTTTTCCATTGTTTATATTTAATGACTTTGCAGGGACTGCACCTGAGGGAGTGCCTCTGTGTTTCCTTTAGTACAACAGAACAGATTCCCCTCATAAAGGTAAAAATAGCTTCAGGGTTTTAAAACTAATTTAGTTGTTCCTGTATAAAGACATTTGTTGGTCTGCAGCAGGGTGTGAGTGTAATGTATCTTGTCAATTGCATTAAAATTTCATAGGAGATCAAATAGCCAAATGATAAAATAAAAACAAAACAATGTTTTTTATGAGGCTACTTTCAGTCAAATGAATAAAATGTTGACGTTTTCAAAACACATTGATCAAATAAATAGCAAAAATCACACCATGGGGATTTTTCATGTTGTGGTAAAGTTTTCTTTTTAAAGATGCAGAGAGAGGCTGGTAGATTTCAAGTCCTTTCAAGGGTCCTTCAAAATTTACAAAAATATGGATTTCATGTGTTAAGTGCTTGAAATCTTGTGTAAATGAAAAGTCTGATGGTTGCCTCAGGGTTTTTTTTCTCTGGCACATGTACAGGTAGCTTGATTTCATTGTAAACATTTGAACACTTTGCTGCTCCTGCTCCTTAGCTGTTCACTCTAAACATTTAGGGAGGACCACAACTGGTTCAGTGCTCTGAATTTATCACTGGGTCACTCTGATGCCGCACTGTGCTTGAAGTGGAAATGTGTAAACACACCCCAAAGGTTTGAAAACGCTATACTAAGAGACAGCTAAGAACATAAACTTTTGAAGGCAGAAAATTTACAGGCAGTCTGTTTGTCCTGTCTTTTTTTCTACTAAATGTGGCACTTAGTGGTGATGTTTTCAGTATCTTTCTGTCCATCTTTGTCGTCAACAAAATATCTTAACATTTGCTGACTGAGAATGGTGTAAAGTTCAGCTTAAATATTAATGGTTACCAGAGGACAAATCCTAATGAAATTGATGACTTGTCTCCCAGTAAAAGGTTAAAACTTTCTTGTGTGGGTGATCTTATAGTCTGCCCATTTTCTTTGATATTCATTTTCCTCCTATGACATATCACAGTGTTTATGGTGTCCTTTTGACATTTAGTCCTACTTTCTCCAAATCTCACAATCTAATCACTAGAGAGGCATAAAATTAGCATGTCATTTACCTCTCTCAAGAAACTTTATCAGATTTTCATGTTTTGTAATGCCTTAGTTTTCCACACCATCTTTAGTTCATAGATGACAATTAAACCTGCTCTAGATATTGACACTTGCTGTTTTAATAGTTATTTGGCTTGTTTCTCATCAACCACACATAATTAGAATTTCCACAGATTAGATTACATAACGTCATTTAAGAATTTGCTTGCTACAGACAGAAGTAAACTTTGTCTTCTGTAGACAGATGGCAGAAAATGTGAGGACAGAAGGGAGATGACAGGCAACATTACAGGTTAAACTGTGGATGTTACTGTACTCTGCAGTCATTAAAGAATAGCCTGTAGTCCCCTTTTAAGCAAGGAAAAATGCATCTTCTGCTTGTCTGTGTAAGTTAAATTGGTGTCATTAAGGTACCAGTGCTTCAGTTAGTCCTATTTTTCTTTTTGGGCTTTTTTTTTGTTTGCATTATAACTGGCATGAAAATGTCTAAATTTGTTGAACAAAGGGAATGTTCTCCAGGCAAAAGTGCCTCTTCAGAAAGTGATGCACAGGATACGGACCAAGACACATGTGAACTAAGATTGATCCTGAGCCAGCCCACAGTAAATCCTGTCTAGCTTCTCTGCCCATACCCATACAAGGCATTGGTCTGTCTTTTAGGCAGCAGGAGTGTGATGAATTTATCAGGAGTGTATTTTCTTGAGCTGCATCACAAATCCATGTTAAGCTCGGAACAGCTGATAAGTCTTCTGGTCTGTGCTTGCTCATACAATAGTTTTACCTCTGCCTCTGGACCCTCAGAATGGTATGCTGAGATGTCAGCTAAACTCGCCAAGAATTCTTGTTTGTCGATGTGATGAAAGATGGCATGATTCAACCTTAAGGGAAGAATTCCTCAGCTGTTTGCTGCTCTTCTGAAATCTGTGCCCAGGAGCAGGTGGAACACGCTAATCCGACATGTTTGCAGGAATAAAGGGGGCATTATACCCAGACTTCTTTAGACATTAGATGTGCAGCTGTGAAGGGGTTGCAGATGGTCCTTTATGCATTCAATTTATGAAATATATTTGTCTACACTGCCACCTACTGGGCTGTCAAGAGGTGATGTTTATAGTTCCCAACACCATCAGACTGAGATTGTTCTGGTTTTCTGTCCCCAGAGAACTGAAACTGAGGAATTACACTCCAGAGGATGAAGAACTGAAAGAGAGGCAGGTTCCTAAAGCCAAACCTGCATCAGGTAATGACTTTAACCAAAAGAAAGAAAAAAAAAATATCAGAGCATTTGAACTATGCAGGCTTACTGTTGAAGTCTAGTTAATATCATAATGTAGCTGCACGGCCTTCACAAAGGTCATGCTCCCCATTAAAAGTATTACTCTGAGTCTGGCCAGCTGCTCTAATCACAGATCACATTCTTTGTTTTCAGTGGAAGATAAAGTCAAAGATCAGCTGGAAGCAGCTAATCCAGAGCCCATAATTGAAGAAGTGGTGAGTACTTCTTTTGGCCTAATTGTAATTTCCCTGATTCAAACATTTTCAGCTTTCTCAATCAAATGTTTACTTTCCTCAGGATTTGGCCAACCTCGCCCCAAGAAAACCAGATTGGTAAGACTATTTCTAACATAATTTTCCAGGCTTTTTTTTTCTTTTCCTTTTTTCCAGTTTCTTACTTTTTTCTTATCATTGTAATTCAAAATTTAGGGATTTAAAGCGTGATGTGGCAAAGAAACTGGAGAAACTGGAGAGGAGAACACAGAGAGCCATCGCCGAACTCATCCGTTAGTATTTCCCACTTCGTCTTTTTGGTTTTTATTGCAGAATGTTTGTGGCATCTCTGAGATAACCGGCATGAGCTGGGCGCGAAATATTAGGCTAATTGCTTTGGGGCTCCCAGATTACGGAAGCTTGAAGCCATCTGAAAACATCAGCGGTGTGATTCCTCCACTGATGGGTGAGCCACATTCTAAAAATAGATGGAAACTTTCAAGGGAATTAAAGGAGGGAAAAAAAACCATTAAATGCAATGGGAGTTTTCCCTTGTTTTCAGGAGTCAGTGATAACCTTTATTTAAAAAGCATAAATTGCATGATTTTCAGGCAGTGACATGCTTTAGTTGTCAAATTAAAACTTTGCCTATAAACAAACATACTTTCTGCCAGCAGGATGTACCATCTGTGATCAGGACATCATACGTGAAACCAGTTACACCTTTTAAACGTAGAAATATTCCTGTGTTAAACATTTGTCACAAAACTGAAGCTCGTGGTTACAGGATGCATTGCATAGATGAATCAGACTGATTGTGAGAGCTTGTTTGATTCCATGCAGGGGATCGTCTGCGAGGCCGAGAGGAGGAGTTAGCGGGAGCAGTGGGAGCGGTCGGAGTGGAGGGAGGGGACTCGGATTGAATACAAAATACGAAATGGGGAAAAAAAGGAGACTTAACAGGGATGGCCTCAGTTTACTGGGATAGTACAGCCACGTGCTGTGCCAACAGAGAGAAGTTCTATTACACAAAAAGATGTTTTCTGTCAGTACAACATGTAATATGAAAGTTCTATATATGTGGTTCCTGAAGTGCATTGTCAATGTAAACAGCAATGTTTTTGTTATTTTTTTTATAAATTTTTGAAGTAAAATTGTTTATATCTTTGCCTATTTTTTTCCATAAATTCCAATCCTTCCTTTTTTGCTTATGATGGCAGACTGTTATAAATTCTCTATCATGATATAATGAAACATTTTACTGATCAGAAAAGAAAGAAAAATCTCCCCACCTGGATTTTTTGAGCAAGCAGATAGCCTCACTTTAGCAAAGCACCTTGGTGATGAATAAGTTTCCACTGGCAACAATGCAGCAATGCAGTTTCTCATTCCTTCAACAGCCCTGTTGGAAGATGCCCTGCATCATGCAAATAAAACTGAGTAGATTGATGAAACTTCTAAAACTTTAAGAGCGGTTCTGATTTATTAAAACCTGGAAGGATAGTGGTGAGCCAGTATATTAAAGAAAGAAATGAGGTCAGAGGAAAATCTTGAATGATCACAATCAAAGATCACTTACATTTGGTGAGATGAAATCAGAAAATCAACAGAACTCTGTGTTGGGATGTAAAATACCAGAATTTACACAAACATAATGCAAAGAGATCCCAGGAAACCGGAATGGCTATGTAGCCTTAAAACTACATATAAATTCAGAGTGTTTACCTTACACTAGAAAATATTACCAGTCTGATGAAAACCAGACTTAATATGCTTGTAACATATTAGTTCAACTGATAATGTATGAAATCAAAATATTTAAAAACCAGACTATTAGTCAGACAACTACATACATTTGAAACTGGATAGGAGACCATTCAGACTTCAGGGTTGCTTAAAGCATCGAAACTCCTGCTCTAATAAAATTATTTTAAATCTATGATATCTGATAAAACTTACCATTCTAAGTTAAAGACATCTATGAGGTGATCATGTCTTAATGACAAAAGAAGAAACCGAATGTCTTAAATTTTTTCTTAGATTCCACTGTGTTGCAGGAGCAGGCATACTTTGGGGAATTGCTTGATGACCCTTTTGTGCATGTTTATACTGGGACAAGGGTGGTTGTCCAACTGAGTGGCCAGGTTGAGCTATAACCCTTGCTCAACTCAAATATCCATGCAACTGCAGTCTGTAGTAGGACAGCTAATTTATAAAGTCTTCATTTACCAGGAAGCAACACGATTGGACCTTGGAGAAATTTATAAATATCATGTGGTTTGATGAGTCCAAATTTATCCTGTTCCAAAGTAATCGGTGCATCAGGGCAAGAAGTGGGTCAATGAAGTGTTATGCTTGCTTCATTTCTACATACAGTCCAGACAGGGCAGTGTTATGGTCTGGGGTTGCTTCATTTGATCCGGTTCAGCAACATGTGTGGTCAGCTGACTGCCTGAACATGCCGACTGGCCAGATGCTTCCAATAATAGGCACAGATGGACCTATGTCAGAATTTATCAATGAATAAGAGGTTCACAGAGCATCAGACATCATTTTACACATGGACTGGCCACCGCAGAATCCAGACTTCAACATCATAAAAGTTCAGGAAATGCTGGGAAAAAAACTTGAATCTCCTCATCATTACTTAAAGATTTTGGTGAAGAACTAATGCAACATGGAGGGAAATAAAGGATTCATTTACCTGAGCTTATCTAAAGATTATCATGGTAAATGTGTGCATTAATTAAAGCTAAAGATGATATAGTAAAATATTAGCATGTTTTTTTTTGACAGATTTTTATACAGAAAAAAAATATTTAAACAGAATAAGATGGAAATAAAATTCTTTATAGCACAGTACAATAATTATCAAAACATGTTGGGACAAGTTTTTCCCAGAGCATTTACTATTTTTTCTAAAGTCCCAACAGGAAATTGTACTTACCAGTTGTCTTCTGCTGAATTCAAACCACGGATGTCAAGATAAATTCCATGTTTAGTCACTTAGAATCCAATGAGACATAGTTTTAATACATATTTATTCAGAAAATTACCTGAAGGTTCTCTAATAATTATTTAGTGACCTCTAAGCACTCATAGTAATTACTGCAACATCAATGTCTTGCTACATTAGAATCAAAAGCTAGTTTTGATTCAATGAGTGATAAAGAGGAACAAATATGAACAATAAGCTGTATTTGGTATGACATTAACAAGTGATATCTATTGCAAGCGCTTGAACTGAAAGGCTCCTGTTCTCTGACATTAAAGTGCATCTTCTGTCCGTAGACCCAAACCGTCACCTTCATGAGAATATTGCACATTTCAAGACATACAAGTTTCTCTTACATCTTACTTAACATCTCACTTCTCTCCCCCAAAAGGCAAATGATCAAGGCTCTAAAGAGAAACTAAGCATTTAGTCACTGCTCTTCTGAAATTTTCAAAAACTACATGAATATCTGACATGATTAGCTGCTCACACTTACACGATACAAACTTCAAATATATACCACAGTGCTGATGAAGCTCACAAACTACAGACATTTATAGAAGGATGACTCATACTACGCAAACTGAAGGTGGCTCTGGAAGTTTGTTGATCATGTTTAGCCATGATGCAGCTCTAAAGGCTGAGAAGATCATTGAGGATGTTATTTGTCCTGGATTTTTCTTTTCAATAAAATTACTCTCAGATACAGTGGTTCAAGGAAGCATCAAATTTTACATCACTGAGGGTCAGAAGACGTGTTGGCACTCCGAGTGGAAGAATAAATACTCTTTCATGCAGGTTAACAAAAGATAAAAGGTTATTACTAAACAGAAGCAGAACAGAGAAGGTCTGTACTTGACCCAAGCTGCAGGTTGGTATCCGGGAACCCCGCCGACCTCTACTGAGTTAGCCCTTGATCAGGATTGCAGCTGATTTTGTTGATACTTCAGCGTAATAGTTGGCTGGTAGGGTGGCTGATAATCTGATTCATTCATGGCTTCCTGGTGATTTAAGACTGTCAGTCACATGGTGATCCAGCAGATTCAATCTTCCTGGCTGCAGGACCTAGTTCCACCTTGCACACTCTCTGTGCAAATTTCAGAGAGCACAATGTTTCTCCTACATTGCTTTCCAAAGCGGACACCTTTAATGGAACATCATAAACAAACTGAATCAGTATAAGGGTTGGCATTCACTGTAAAGTGGCAGTAGTGGTAAATATGTCTGGATGAATAATCTCACCTGCACCACCATGACAGTCTTGCTGCCTTTGCCCAGGGAGTCTTGTAATAAGTAAGTTAGGCGGGAGTTCCTGAAGGGGATGTGAGTCTGCCGAGCCCGAAGTGCCTGAATGACGTCTCCCAGTGCCAACAGGGAGCGGTTGATGTTCTGGGCCTCTTTAAGCCTCTCTCCCTCTGCTCCAGACTTCCAGACCCTCTCTGAGCCAGCCAGGTCCACCAAGTTCAACTTCCCTGGTGAGACAACACAGGCAGTCATGATCACGGCCACTAAAACACTCTTCTTCTCTTGCTTCCTCTCTAAGCCTTTCTCAGCGATGCCCTTAGGGACAGTTTTGATTTGCAAATTTCAAGCCTGACTTAAGACTCTCACACACTCTTCCCCCTACAGAAAGAAAATAGATGCATGACCAACCTGTGGTTTTGGACCCAGTGGCGAGGTCAGTGCCCTGAACGGTGATACACAGCAGAGCGTGAGAGCGTGAGCTGTGCTGGTTCATCTGAGTTCCAAAGGTGATCCTGTTCCTTCGGGCTGTGCCTAAAATCTTTAAGATTTAATCTTTTAATTTTCTTACTGACTCTATATTACTTAGTGATCAATAAAACAGTTTGCAAACATCTAATACCTTCTTAATATGCTGAAAGCTCTTAACTTCAATAACCCTGAGGCCTGGTACATGCAGCTGTCCTGTTCCATCCGGGTTGATCTTTATATCCAGTTTATCTCCATCTTTACTCAGGAGGTCTCTGAAAAACAAAATATGACCAATCATCTAGCAGCAGTAAATTAGGTTTTATCTGGTTAAATGGCTGCCTCGTCCAGACCTCCTACTGTCTGTAGCATGACTGACCCAGTATCAGTCTCTCAGCTTTTTGAGGTTGTCCAGAAGTTGAGGCCTACCAACTGTTCCAGCCAGGGTACTTAAAGAGGCTTTTGACACAGTAGGGCTATGTCTCCTCTCTTTTTTCAGCAACAGCCTGAGGTCAGGTATTGTCTCAGCTGTTTTAAGCAGGCTGTGGCCAGGCAACTAATTTAAAAAAACAAACAAAAAAAAACAAAACAACAAAAACAAACTAATCTTGCCCCTTCAGTTCTCTCAAATTTCAGACCAGTGTCCCATCAAAAGCTTGTCTTTACACAACTACAGTCATTTTTTGATCAAAACCACATATTCAAAAAATTCCAATCCAGTTTCAGATCTACTAAAAGTGCAGAACGACTTCCTGTTGTCCTTGAATGCTAAAAAACCTGTGCTGCTGGAAATGCTTGAACTTACTGGCCAGGTCATACCTAACAGATAGAACTTTCTCTATAATGATCAATAATTTCTCCTCCAGTTTACTTTCTCTGGTGTGCCACAGGGTTCCATTCTGGGCCCTGCTCTATTTCCCTTGTACATGCTGCCCTTAGTTTGTGTGATATCTTATCATAATGTCTCATTCCATCTGTATGCAGACGATCTACAAATCTATCTGCCGGTTGCCCAGAATTCTCCAGCCACACAGTCCGTCCAAACATGTTTGCATGACATTGAACAGTGGTTGTCACAAAACATCCTCTGTCTGAACGAGTCAAAGACTGAATTCAACCTCCTTAGTGCCTCCAGCTCTACAAACATAGCTCCAGATCTCACACCTCTGACCACCCACCTCAGACATGCAGTCAGTAATTTGGGAGTGACTTTGGACAAATGGAAAGTTTCTTTCAGCTTCACCTTGAAAAAACAATCCACGCCTTTATCAGTTCACGCTTTAACTATTGCAATGCCCTCTACATAGGAGTAAACCAGGCCTCACTGCACTGTCTACAGCTCACGTAGAATGCAGCTGCTTGGCTCCTCACCGAAAACCGTAAACATGACCACATCACTCTGTATATACTGTATATCTTTAGTTCATTGCTATTCACATGGTTTCTCTCTGTCCCACTTCCTCCCGGGGGAGTGGTTACTG
>JBAMHW010000006.1:17173247-17196345 GCA_037177495.1 Rhadinocentrus ornatus
GAGCTGGAGCCTATCCCAGCAGTGTTTCAGGTGAAGGCAGGGTACACCCTGGACAGGTCACCAGTCCATCGCAGCCTTTTATTTACCTCTGAACCCTAATGTTAGCTATTTTAATGACCATATCAATACCTTATGGTTATCATGAAGCATAGAGGCATTTAGCTAAAGTCAGTGTTATTATGAGCAATAAATCAATCTAGTTGATATTTAATAATGATGCTTTGCAGGTATTTGTGGAAAATAAGTGGTTTTGGCACTAAAAATACACACAATGCACAACATGACAGTTGTGAACATGCTGTGCAGTAACATAGTGAGCTCAATCAAATCTTATTTTTTGGCACTTTAGGCCACATAAAGACTAAAGCTACACATTGATTTTACTTGTAGCCACTGCGTGCTCAAGTTACATTTGCTATCTTGCTTGTGATTGGCAGAAGCAGTGATCACAGGCTGGCTTTGGTTGACCGCTTGACCAATAGGCTTTCCCTCCCGACTGACTGTGAGGATATTGTATTAAACTTTGTTGGAACAAATCATGGTGGCCAAAGTAAAATAATTTCTGACTCTGCACACAAGGAAGAAAAGGGTAAGATGTCAAAATTTAAATGTTATTTTTTTAAAACCAATCCAGCTGAATTACATTTGTTCACATTTCAAACATCTGCCTTCTTTTTCAGAAGCAAAAGAGGAGGGTTCAGAAGATTTTACACAACAAAGAAGTTCAACTCCGAAACGGGTGAATTTAATTTCCATGTCAAGCAGTATTACCTGCTGTTCATTTATATTATTAAATACTTGTTTCACTTGTAGGAATCTGCTAAATCCATCCTCAGGCATACCGCTAATAAAAATTGTAAGTCTTTTTAGAGTTGTTAAACAAGTATGTCAGTAATTTCATAGGAGAATGTATGCAGTAGCAAGTTTTAGTGGTACCTTTTTTCTACTTTAGCCATAGAATTACAATTTTTTAGTAACAGTAAAAATTTAAGCTTTTATAACTTAAATTAAATATAGGACATTTAAGTCGGGTTTGGCTCTCATTTAACTATTATGGTAGCTAGCTCTTTTGTACCAAGTGAATTTTTTTCTGTGTATTGCAGAAGCACATCATTACCACTAGGGGGAGACAGAAACCATGTTGTCTTTATTTTAAATACTGTCTCCAGTCAGTTCATATCTGTGCTTGTTTTAAAATTTTTGTAATTTTCCAGATAACACTGAGTCCAAAGGGCCGCAGATGAATGAGCTGCTTTACAAAGTAAGCTTTACCTCACCCAAAGGTGCTGAAAGACCAAAAGTGTCCTTTGACCCCTACATAGACAAGCATCTACCTGTTTCTGGAAAACAAAAGCAAAAGGAACTCTCCAAACAAACCAGACATGCAGCCAAAGGGTATTTTACTCCTAATCCTGGTAAGAATTGAATTTCTGTATTGTTTTAGTTTTACATTGACCTTTGAATATTAATGCTTACTTTTCTTGCAAGTTAGTCATTGTGTTCTTAAAATATTTTTCCAGATCAAAGTCAGCGTCATGTCTCCTCATTCATTAATATCCGGCCTCCCAGTCCACTTCGTCCTGGTTTAAATCTGTCTGATCCGTCTAACCCCATCTTACATCCTGCAAGACTCAGCTACTCTAACTTCAACAAGACAGAAGGGGGCAGTAGCTTACAGCCGCAAGCTGAAAAGAAAAAAAAGGTTTGCAATTAATTTTGTCCTAATTTTAACAGTTTATCATGCATTCATTTGCGGTTCTATCTCTTTTCATATCAGTTTACATCATCTCTGAAATTTACTCTCAGGGTATCTATAGGAAACCCCTTGAGATGCTTCTCAATCTGGTGGACAAACACTGGAGAGGAGAGAGATCACTGCATCATAACAACAACTTCCTCTGTGAGTTGAAGTTTGGCTTGAGGAATGTGGTATATGATTTCAAGATACTAGGATGACGAATGGCTTCTCATCTCTTCTATTTTTGGCTCTAGCCCAGGCGATCCAGATCCTCTCGATGATGGAGAGCGATATTTCCAGTCGGGAGGCTGAGGTCAGGACCTTAAAACGGGATGTTGATGCACTCAACTTTCAAGCTGTCGCACGAGAGAAGGAACACAAAACTGAAATGCAAAACCTCTCTGCTCGGCTAGAGGAAGCTCACAGAACAGCAGTAAGTTAACACTAGGAAAAAGAATTTAGCTTTATGAGATCAAGCTAGAGCTAATGTGCACAACATGTTACCATTAACACAGGGTAAACTAAATGAGCAGCTGAGGATTGTCTTAGAAGAGAATGTCGCTCTGCAGAAACAGCTCATCAAGTTAGAGCGACAATATCTCAAGTCTATGATGAAAAGTTCTCCAATTACTCAGATCAGAGGTGGGTGTAAATGCCAGCAGGAAATCCATATGACTAAACATTTGGCTGTTTAACAATAGTGGTTTGTGTTTGTACATTCTTAGAGGCTCAGACAGAAGTGGAGGAGCTGAAAAGAGAAATAGAAGGGCTGAAGAAGAAAGTGCAAGAGGCTGAGAAAGTCCAGGAACTCTCAAATATGCTGCAAGAAAGCCACAGGTAGGAAGAAACTGCAGTCTGTGCTGACACTTGGGTCTGCTGTATATACACACCCACAGTGTGGGTACAGTGATGCAATCTTGCATCTAAATCAGCTGCCTTGTTGGTTGTTTATATGATTTGTGTGTGTCTGTGTATGTGCTGCAGGTCCCTGGTGGCCACCAACGAGTGTTTGCTGGCTGAGCTGAAGGGAAGTGGGGAACATTAAAGATAAATTTGAATAAAGAAATGTACACCGGGATGAAATATCAAAGCAAAACTATGCCAATCATCATATCAGCACATGGTCCAGCATTGAAGTTTATTTATTTATATCACTGCAGTATACATTTAAATTTTGTGTATGCCTATTTGAGGAAGGGTTTCTTATTTTAAAATAGTATGTACAGGCTGTCTACCAAATGTAAACAGTAGCAGGGAAAAGCCATTCATCCATGAAACTTGTATATAAGTGTCTGTCAGGGTTGTTATGTTAAATGATTTTAGGGGGAAAAATGAAAAGGTCATAATGTGTTTCCTGGATCTGTAGCAAGATTGTCTTTTTTTTTTTTTTGTAGGTCAGTTGTGTCTCCATCTGCTTTGTACACTGCAGTGGAATGAATGCATCAAGATTGCAGCTGCACTGTGACTTTATTTATGTCTGCCTCAGGGCTGGAGGGCTGCTCTCACACATGCACTTTCCTTTTTCAAACCCTGATACAAGACTACCAGCTTAGAAAATGTATGCTACACAAACTGAATATAGTTTTTGCTTTTTCCTGAATGTTACAGGTCAGTGATTTGTGCTACGGCTTTATTTAGTATTTATTAAAAATAAGGCATAAGAATATAGTTTCACTTATATCTACTGAGCAGAGGCTCTGAGGTGTATTTTCTATTTTTTTATTTTCAATAATGCAATATAAATCATGAACACGCTTCAAGAAGTCTTGAAACAACAACAAAAACCACTGCATGCACTGGGGCATAGTAATACATCAAAGGTTATTTGAAAAAGAAGACTGTATTGTTCCTCGACATTAAAGGTGCACAGTATTTGGCATTAAGCACAGAAAAGCATACTTAAGCTACTGCAGCAGACAAAAATACACAAAGAGAACTGCTAGTTTTGCACTTACTGCATGATTCTTCATCAGCTGAGGCTACAGGTAGTGTGTTACACACAAAACATCATGGAAAAATATTCTACAAAAGAAGTACTTGCAGATTTCCCTTTATCTGATACATTATGTCCGTAAATATTAAAACCCTGCTTTTGTTTTTTGTTTTTTTCTTTTAAGTAAGATCTGTGCCATAGATGACAGTACCACACATAAAAGGTACAAACAAATAGAATAGCATTAGAGGATAGCTCACTGTGTACACGTACAAGTTGATACATATTGATTTCAAGCAATACAAGATTTTACCATGATCCCACAGTTTCATTACTAGATACGTTTAGCAAGAAAATTGTAAGTCTGTCCTCACAGCAGGCACGGTAGTTATGGAAAGATAGACAAACTGTCATCTATATGCCTCTGAATCAAATGCAATATACATCACATGCACAAAGTACAGCAATACAGAAAAACCCAAAACATGAAGTAAGTGTCTTAAATTAAGCGACGTGGCTAAAATCTTTTAGAATATATACACAATCTTACCACAAATATATTAGAACTACTGTGTATAAATCTGATGAAGAAATAATGTAAGTAAAATGTTAAAAATACAATCTTGTACAACTGAGTTCATCTAATGTGCGAAGAGGTTCTGCTTTCGGCTAAATTCACCAATTACAGAAATGCTTCAGAAATGCTTGTTTTCCAAGACATTTGGCTCTATACAAAATATCCTAAAACGTTTGGAGGAACATTTAAAATTTGTATGGTCAGACTTTTGTTCATTATTTTTCTCTCTTTAAGAAAACCTTAAGAGAGATTTTACAGCAAACTGACAACACTCAACACATTTATTTAGTCTGAATTTAATATCAAACTGTATGAAAGCCCTGAGAGGCAACTTAACATAAAAATGATGCTCAAAAATTTATATTTTCTTTGTATTTTTTTTTTTTTTTATATATATATATATACAGGTAACATTGAAAAATTAATAGTACTTTTACACAAAAAAAAATTTGTTAAAGGAGAAAAAGAGGATTAGGAAATGTGTTTCTGTTTTAATTAGCTTTCAGGGCTTCCGTACCAGAAACATTGGATCATGAAACAATTTAAATTCTGAACAGTAGATTTTCAACAGCTGACAAGTTCAGATGGCAAACAATAATAAAGATGAAATCAAGGGGTAAAGTAAAACAGAACCAAAAAAAAAAAGTGTGCCAGTCATCTTTAAAACTGCAGAGCTAATTAATGCCTTCAGCTAAATATGGTCAAAGAAACATTTCCATTAAAAAGTGCATCGTTAATTCATCAAATTTTTGTCCCACTTTTGCTTTTCTTGGCGTGTTCATTGTGCTTGATAAATATTGTAAGGTCCTATCATAACAGTTTCAGTATTCATGGCAAAGCAGTTTCTCTAACTTATTCTCTTCAGTGTTTGGCAGTAGCTCGCTAACAGACAGGAATGTACCAGCTAGTGATGACTTTGTCAAATACTAGATGACTTTGTAAAAATATATGTAAACAGTTTTCCAGTTCTCACACAGAGAGGAACTCAAAAACATCTCTCTTTCACACTCACACACAAACACACCAAATAGATGGGCAGGAAAATATATGAAATCCTATTCTTTTGTGCTTTCTATGAGTACTCTTAATAGAAAATCATCCTAGTAGTTGATGAAATGTTTATTTTCTCTTTTTTGCCCTCACATCGGTCTGCCCTCAGTGGGATTATTCACTTTCTTTTCATATGACCCTCGATGTTTATATCCCGAGACGTATCCAGACGTGTCAACTATGTCTACCCGTCCAGCCTTCCCCTTCCCGCGGCCGGTCTTGTCAAAGCGCTCCTTGTGGGATCCTGTAAACTTGGTGGTGTCTGTAAGACGACTCACTGTCGGTGAGGCCACGGCTCTCTGTCAGGAAGTTTGCAAAACGTGAGCTGTAACTGTGATCACTACTAAAACAGACACAAATCTAGTTAAATATACAAATCAAAACTTACGGTGACTCCTGCGATGATTGGCGCCTTCCCCTCTATCAGCTTGAAGACCTCGGCCTCAGCCTCCTCTTCCGTCTTTTCTTTATATTTCTTCCTGGAAAGCTCTCCAAGTGCAGCCTTGAATTCATCAAACGTGATGGTGCGACAGGATTTTTTCCTGAAATGTAAGAGGGCAAGGAGCTTAAGTGTAGGATAGTAGTTGGTGCACTTTAGAACCTAAAACCTCAAAAGATAAATCAGCCTGCTTCTCCAGAGACTAAGACTCTGCTTTGAGGCATGCTTTATCAGCAGCAGGCCCCTCTGAGAAGTTTATTCTGTTAGTCTGAGATGTGCAATGAAGAAAATTTCACTTCTAAGAGCGTTTCAGAGCAACTAAAGCTGAATATTTGTATTCAGTTAATCTTGTGCCTTTGATTTCACTTGAGGGTGTTGAATCATTGTATTCTCATTTATCAAATCAAACTGTGAAAATACTGTACTGTAGCATCATCATCATAAATCCATCTCCAGTTGTTTAACTGGCCTTTTGCCCGTTTCACTTCCATGTCAAAAGTGCTTAGTAACACAAACACAAACAGCCATTGCTGTGGTGATAAATCACCAAAACAACAGCCTATAAAGCCTACAGTCTCCCCAGGCAACTTGCTGCCATAGCAACAAGCTACAGTAAACACAAGATGTTTGGGTTTATTATCAATTTGACTTGTTCGGTGTCCAGTTTTGTTTGGGCAATCCTTCAGTGGTGAACATATGAGTGCTCCATTCCTCTGCGTCTGTTCCATGCTGTCTATTGTCAGAGGGGGAAGTCTACTTTCAGCTGCTGCCTCTGTCCGTGAAAGATAAGTGTCCTTAGCAGATTTCCCCAAAATGACATAATAGCTGTGTAAATAATCACCAAAGGAGGTGGTGATAAGGTTAAAAAGGACAGAAGTTAGAGCGCAAGTAGAACTTGTTTTAGTGGTGGATACTGCTGTCGTGGACCTGTTTTTTTTTACGTTCTGTAGTTAAACCATTTGTAGAAGATCCACATAGATCTGATCTGGTCATGAGTGCGTCACAAAAATATGCTCCTGAACCTCGAATTATCATGTACTCTGATGTAAAATACAACAAAGCCTGAATGTTGAGACTAATTAACAAATCCACATCAATTGTTTATGCTGTGCTGTTCTGGCTCCAAGCATGCAGATAGCACAGTAGAAACAGACCTCCATACCCAGAATAAATACTGACTCATTCAGCCATGCTGTGATTAGCCAGTGCTCATTAAGTTAAATTTTTTTCGTGTGCAAGCAAAAAGCTTTGACACTGATTAAAAGGAAAGTTGTGATGTGCATCTCTAGCATGCCATCCCCCACTCGGTCATGCCTGGAGTCAGAAACTACTACATAAAAACGAGCCCCTCCCCCAGCACTGTAACTGTCCTGTGGGTTGCTCTGAAGTGTACACACACCACATGCTTTGCTCAGAATTTACTGTACTAGCATCCTCAACATACTCCAGAGCCTGGTTGAAAATGTGTATTTGACTATGTGGGACCCAATGTAGATTCTGCAGGATCTGGACATAATGTACACAACACTGCACAGATCCACCACTAAAAGCATGTGTAATGTGCAAAATGTGACTTTTTTTCTCACTTTACTTTTACAGTGATTGCACCATGTTGTTGGTGCTTTTCCTAAAATTGTCCACTAATAGAACAGGATGCTTTCATGTCACCTCAAAACCGTAATCCCTGAAGGTCTCTTAGTAGTCTTGCCAAGAAAAATTCAAGCAAATATAAACAGTGATCACCATGCCAACAGTCATGGTGCTGATGCAGTGACTCAAAAAACAGGTATTTCTTTGACTTAGCAAACATAAAAATAGTCAAAAGAAGACATCAGTTTTTTTAAAAGTTGGGAATTATAAATGCAATATTAATTATATGAGAACTGATCCCACATAGAAGAGCCCAGTCAGACTTATCAATATGCGGCTAAAATATGCAGTTTTGATTTGTCAAGTTCCATGGTATTGTAACATGGAAAATATGACCACAGAAAATAACACGAGTTTCATATATTATAACCTTGACAATGTGAATGCAAACAAATAAATAAATAAAATGCAAATAGAAATAATACAATTTTATAAAATAAACCTAACAATATTTTTTTTAAATTATTGAATGGATAATAAAGTTGCAATAAGTCTAAATAAACCATTCAGAGCTATGTGTTCACATTTCTTAAATGACTAAAGCTTACCGGTAACTACAACTATGTGCAAGACAAATATGGAAAATCACAAAATTAATGTGAAATTCCCAAGTGGGCTTTTTTCATAACCTTTCCACTCCTGCAATAAGATATGGTGATGAATGACTTCTATCCATACTCTGTTATTCTAGTGCTGTCATGCAGAATAATCCTTATTCATATCATTCAACAAGAACAAAAGAATTCAACCCTAAGCAGCTCTGTGCATGAATGAAATCTCTAAAATAACCACGCTATAAACCACACAAATCCAGCGTGAGAAGTCCTTGTCCTTTTACACCTGTTTATTCTGCGCCACTGCATGCAGCTGCATGCATCTCACTATGTATGAGCAACATTTTAACAATGAAGTTTCTTGTGCATTATGTGTACACTCATCTGTCAAGGTGAGATCACCCTGAATAGTTTACAGATGTTCACTGCACATGTGCAGATGAAAAGTTTTTATCTAGTGGCCAAAGAATATTGAGGTCACCGCTTATTATTGGGCTGAACATCCTTGAAATCAAGCAGTAGAGGATGAATCAGTGCAGCCCAAGGAAAAACGACATGAGCCATGCTGGCCTTTTCCTCCAGCTTCCTTGTCTGACGGACAGCATAATCTGTACCAATAATATCACATTTTAAAATTCCTAACGAATGTCCTGTGTGCTTTGTTTTGTCACAGCCAGGCATATTTGACTGTGTGCTTAAACAATAGTGTGAATTACGGTAATTCTCTGACCTCTACAATTATAAATGAGAAATGGCTTTGCAATTAATTTCTTCAGCATTTTCATTTACACGTGTTCCTGCAACCACACTTCTACTGTTGCACCATATTTATGGCCATTTGGACATACAAATTCATGTAGCAAACCTGTGATAAAATCTGACCAAGATGTTGGTGGAATAAATTATCAAATGGAACTATGGCTATAATCTAATGTGATATGTTGTACTAGGGCATGACATAAGGTTGGTGCTGTTCTTACTTGACTTTGCTGAAGACGATGTCCACGTCAGTAAGGGTAATGTTCTTGCCATCAATCACGCCACAGTCTTTGCAGAGCTTGGACCAGTTTTTGCCGTGCATGTCCTTGCCGGTAGCACGAGTATCACCATGGATGGCGAAACGGCGAAATGACTCCTCCAAAGCAGTCAACTCCACTGGTGTGGAGGAGCCCACACCACCTTCACTGGTTCCATTAGACTCAGATGAAAGCCTTTTGGACATTCTGTCTTTAGACTGTTCACTAGGCGGCCTTAAAGGGACTGAGCTGATGTTGGGGTGCTTGGCTGTTTGGACCTTAAAGTCATCTATGTTGTCTCTGCAAGAGGAAAATATTCAACTTCATTTGCTCAGCTGTGTGATTTGCAAGGTAGGGAAAGGTGCAGAAGCTACTCTTTGAAAACAGAAAAATATTCAGATAGAAAAGATTTATAAAATAATGATTGTAATATTAAATAATGAAACCCCGCTCACTCCAGCATAAAATGTTATTGGCTGTCAAACAGTAAAAAATAATTTATATCAGGGCTTACAGGAAAACCTTGATGGTTTCATTCGAACCAGGTGACTAAAGAGAAATACTTTTTTTTTTTTTTTTTTTTTAATTACAGTCTACACCTTTAATGCCAGAAATGTTGGGAAAGATTTTCAGCAGAAATATGTCATCTGATCGCGTTCTGCATGACTTGTATCTACAACATCTTCTTTAGTGTGAAAATGGTGAATCATGCCTTCAGGTTGAGACACAGCTTGCTAGTTTGCTCTTGGCTGTCTCCTTTTGTAAAGTTAACTTCTATACTGCAGGCAAAATTAGATATAATTCCTAAGAACTGATAGATTTCTTATGTGGTCTAGCAAGAGATTTGAGTTACAAATGGATCTTTGTAGAACTTAAAGACAGAAATAAAAATAAACTTCTGAGTAAATTTATATTTGAACATACAAGATATGAGCTGGAGGCAGGTGTAAAGTAGGCAGCTACTAAAACTTACTTCTGGTCTCCCATGGTTGAGCAGGAATTCGGTTCTTTCTGTGAAGTTCTTGAATTTGCCAACTTGTGTTTTCTCTTTGTGCTGTGGAAAAGATGAGAATGGAGGCAAGTAATGTGAGAGCTTATGCCTGTTAAGATTTGAGTGCCAGAGATATAAAATAAAAATATAATAAAATCAATGACAGGAAGTAACAGCATCATTCCAGTATACAGGTCGTCTTTATTAGGGCTGCAAAGATAATGAAATATTGTTTTCCAATGAGATTTCACGTAATTGTGATGAACATAACATTTACATAAAGTAAAATCCAACTTTACACTGCAAATTAGATGAGTCATCTACACACTGAATTATTGTGCTCCTTTGTTTTAATATACAATTATGCCACTGAAGATGCACATTTAAGTTAAGTAGTTGGCTTTGAAAAAAAAAAATTAAAAGTAGCTAATTGAAAGTTAAAAGCATTGAGATAAATAGTCCGGTGAAGTCATTGCAGAGGAGAGGGTAAAAGGTGGGAATTAACAAGAGAAAAAGTGATGGAAATACAACAGCTGTTAATTTCCTGCTTTTTTTAATCCAACTATGTGGTAATGGTGCAAAATTATCAGCATAAATAACTGAGATTCAGCAACTCTGGAATAATTATGATAGGCTTATTGCCGTTTAATCATGCGCCACAATTGACACAATAATTATGACATAATGCCTAAACCAGACTGACACACACATGCAGAGATGCATTCAGCAAACACTCAAAACCGATGGCTTCAAAAGGAAGAATATTAAAATAACTTATTGGTAAAACAATAACTAGCTTGACATTTTGTTAGCTGCTGTTTGTTATGTGTGATTTGTTGTTTCACATCCTTTTAAGCAGTATTTGTTTCTGACTTAATTTCTCTATCTTCATCCTGTCTGAGCTCAGGAATTTCTCTCTAAACACATCATCTTGATTTGCATCTAAATATAAAGAGCAAACAGCAGCCTCAGTCCTCCTCATATCAGCTTCAAATAATCATACTAAGTATGAAAATTATGAAGTAATCCTGTTTGCAGTATATCTGTAGTTATGCACAGCAATATTAAAAGGATATTTGATGGGTCTCTGCTCACCTTTCAGCTGTTCCCATACTCAGCTTAGCATCCTTACAGAAAGCAAGTGTCACCTAGAAAGAATCTCTAAAACAGCCAATAGATGCACTCACTACAGCTAAACAAATACCTAAAAACAAGATGCAAACCAAAAACAGAAACGTGTTCTGGAGATTAAACCATCTGCTCTAGCTAGCAAAGTTTTTACAGCTCCCGCCAGTAAAGTTAGTTGACTCACCCCTGGTGGCAGTAGTAATAGCCAAGGGTTTTGTTTCCACAACACTGTGGCCAGCAATCACCAATGTGACCTCACTACATACAGTTGACACTTAAATACAAAAGTTCACGTTTTCAAGTACAAAAGATTGACAATGCATAAAGCCATTATAATAAGGATGTCAATTCATGGAGAAAAAAAAGAAGAGATTATTAATGTTTATGAATAATGGCATTCAGAGCTATGGACACTGGGAACCCATTGTCCAATGCAAGTGGCTTCTCTGTGACCCATGCCCATTTCTTAACACATACACGCATGGTGACATCGCCGAGTACCACTATTGATGGTAGGGGTTTCTGTAGTATGTCATCGAGTACTCATGCCAAGACAATTGAGATGGAGTTATTGAGGTCACTTAGGCCTCAATGTATTAGAAATGAGGCACAATGTACACCATGAACAATAACAGAAATCCTTTTGTATTAACAAAAAATATAAATCCACTGAAATAGACTGAAAAAAGTTATTTAAAGTGGTGCTTAGTAAGAGTTCACTGCAATGTCCTCAGTTCAAATAAGGACAAAGAAAACTAATAGTTTACAATAAAAGGGGGATTTAAAATCTCAAATAATTTTTATTTTGTGTCCAGTTTTTAATGATTTTAACTCTTGACCCTCCAGACTCTTATTGCATGACACTTTTCACCCCTTCTTTCTTTCCTATCTGTATCCCTGCTTATAAGCAAGGCTTTAATGTGGCCCTATATATGAGTATACGTAGAAGGCAAACTCAAATTTTAAATATGCTCAATGATTCATTAAGAGAAACGAGAATACTCTCAGGGCTGACTCACTGACAAGAAAAACATACAAAGCAACAGCCCCACAGACTTTTGGAAAGAAATTAAAAGGCCGAACAGCTATAAAACAACTTTGCCAACAAATATTGATGGCATAAGTGGAGCAGAGCAGATCACTAAGCTGTGGCAGAAACTCTACTATGACACTGTCAATGCTGGTAAAAGTATAACATTGATTGTAGGCAATATTAATAAGAATTAAGGTTTGATTGTGTCCCCACAAGAGGTCTATGAGATAGTGATGAGGTTGGATAACAATAAGGCTTGTGGTGCAGACAAGCTAACTACCGAGCACTTAAAATATGCGAGCAGGAAATTGTATCGTCTGCTTTCTATTTGTTTCACAGGATTTTTAATACATGGAGTCTTACTCGTCTGATTACAAGTCTGATACGTTATTGTCTGTCATTTTAGTCCCAATTGTAAAAGATTAAGCTGTTTAAGTTAATAGCAAAGAAACTATAGGCCCATAGCTTTGGCCAGCACTTTGTCTAAGGTGCTGAAGAGGGCTATTTTGAACAAGATGGGAGAGTCTTTACTGATCTCTGACGACCAGTTTGGCTTCAAATGCAAACATGGAACAGACATGTGCATCTATGCTTTGAAATAAATCTTAGATTTGTTATTTCTAAGTTATACTATGTTAGTAAAATGGCAATGGTACTATCAACCACTTAATGTACGCAGATGATCTTGTCATTTTTCTCCTTATAGTGCTGGTCTACAAGAGCTGTTGCAGGTGTGCTCTCCATATGGAACAGACTTTAATATATAATATCATTTAAAGAAAAGTGTCATCATGATGGTTCGGAGCAGAGATGATTCAAAGCAGACATTTTCTGACTTTGTTTTGTCTGGTAATAGACTGAATGTCAATGATGAATGCTTTGTGGACAGGCCAATAATCCGCAGGTTTGGAATGTGCTAATCAACTGTAAAGATTAGATGCTTTAAGGCCTGTTGCACTCCCCTGTATACGGCCAACCTGTGGAGGCACTACGAAAAGAGAAGCAAAGACTCATTGTGGCATACAATGATGGTAAGCGGGTGCTGTGCAAGCTGTCACTCTGTCAACAGCATCTGTCAACGCTACATTGACGTATCCCGTACCGAGCTCAGTGCGTTACTTTTCTGTTGTATGGACTTATTGACGTTTGAGCCTATATAGAAAAGCATTTTAATTGTTGTGTGTGTGTGTTATTTAAAATGGACTGTATGTTGTGTCTTATATTGAATTGAATTGAATTATATTTCCAATAAAAGGAAGACTTAAATATATCTGAAAAGATGTGTTTTGAGTCAGGATTCAAACATATGGACTAAGAAAGTGGAGGCAGGTGTTGTAGTGAAGAGAAAGGAAGAAGATGATGCAGGTGGGTGTGTAGATGTGAAGGACTTATGGAGGGAAGTACATGCGTGATGTAGAATTGTGAGATCAGTACAGTATTTAACAGGTTGGCAGCATTAGAAAAGAGTCTGAAGGACGAGCATCTTTTATAAAGGGCTCTTAGTAATGATTCAAAGATCTGATTTGTGGATCAGTAGAGGTTTTTGTAAAAGCATGAGAGGAAAATCATAGAAAATATTGTTAAAATAGTGGAAACGGGATGTAATCTGAGTGAATTTGAGGATGTCAGTGTAGTTAGATGGAAGCAACAGGCATAGATTATATATATTGTGTAGATTGACGCATGCAGACAAAGTTCAATTCAGACAATATCATGTGTCTGAGACCATTAATATTCCAGAGTTTTCAAAAAATTAAGTATCTATAAGAGGGGAACATCTGTTTTATTCCTCTAATGACTGAAAAGAACATGTTAAGTCTAAACCTTAGAAGTAAGTTTGGTAGGCAGGTAGATCTGCATGTCTTTTGAGCTGCATTATAAAAAAAATTCACTATCACTATACTGAAAATTTAGCCATTTATTTGTAATATAAGACAAGCAGTGTATTGTTGCACATCACTGTCACTTTGCACATTCTGGCCATACTTGCATTACATTTTGAATCTCTCACGGTATGTACTCATTGTTAG
Source organism: Rhadinocentrus ornatus (assembly GCA_037177495.1). Lineage (NCBI taxonomy): Eukaryota > Metazoa > Chordata > Actinopteri > Atheriniformes > Melanotaeniidae > Rhadinocentrus > Rhadinocentrus ornatus. Next base: position 17,187,387 of record JBAMHW010000006.1, read on the forward strand.
CTTTTACTAGCTTACTTTTTTATTATTTTTTTATATGGTCTGCTTATGTTTTTTGTAATTGCACCAAAATATCACATTAATTTCATTTTATGTGCAAACCAATAAAGAAATATCTGACTATTTTTCATGGAACTAATTTTATTACATCAATAGGTTTTTTTGTTAAGGAACTCCCATTAACATAATAAACTAGCAGCAAGTACATTTTTTTTTTACTTTATAGGAACACAAACTTTAAAAAAAACCATATTATTTAATGTAAATGCCATGTGAGATGTAGGTTTGACCTCTCAATTAATTTTAGTTTTCCTTTTTAGTTTCTTTATAAGATGAGAAATAAGGTATAAGTGGGTAATTTTTTTTTTTAAATTTTTTTTTTGGGGGGGGGGGGGGGCTGACTTTGTGATAGGTTAAAGAGCTAAGAGTTTTATTTATTTTTCCAGATTTTTGTATATTATTGCAATGCTTCCTTTTCACCTCCATCTTAAATGTCCAATTTTAGCTCCTGTCCCTTTAAGGGCCCCATCTGAAAGGCCCAGTCTTCTGTCGCTGGTCAACTAATTGATCAAGGCAGGTGTTCATTACTTGTAAGAACTTGCTAAGCTACCCACTAAACTGGAAATGATACTGAAGAAGCAGTATTACAAATGAGACTGGACCTCTGTCCTCTGTGGGACAGAGTAACTTCCTTAGGTGTGATATTGGACTTGAGCAGACATTTTTTACATACAGAAAGACATTTTCTGTTGAGGGACTAATCACAGCTCTAGGCATACTATATGTCTTTGAATCATCATCTTTAAAGAAGCAGCTTGCAACAGTGTTGATGTTGTAGATTAACTACAGTTTCATCATAATTGAAATAAATTTTTTGGTAAGGAGTCACATCTCTTTAAAAAAAAGAATAGCTGCTCACTGTGCATTGTCCTCTATGCTTCACTGACAATGGCTAAATCTAAGAGAAACAAAGGACTCTTTTCACTCTCCCCCTACAATTTATTTTCAGTATTTTTGAGTGCCTGAGTCCTCAGTCCAACAAGCCTCCTCCAGCGACATCATGTTCAATATATAAAAAGATCATTAACGCAGAGTTCAGGGCATAGTGCTCAGATTAAAGCAACTGTGGTGCTTTTTCATTTGACCAGATTTCTATTGTGATACACAAAAAAATTAGACCAACACAACCATTATTTCAGAACTGTGCTGTTTTTTTCTGCTCCACTTTGCCACATACAAATGAGAAGCCATTTGGTTAAGAGCAGATCTCCAGAGACAAATCTGTGACTGGATGACAGCATGCTTACATACACTTGCCTCTTGGCAATACACTGCACAGATGAGTGCTTTAACTATAAATTGCCCCATTTTGAACTCCACCTATTCATAGCAACACTAGACTACCATGACTGGAACATTCTATTCATTCTGAAGGGGTGGAGACAACATGCAAGCCAAAATACATGAAAAAAAAAAAAAAAAAGGTGTTTAGCTGTTACTTTGGCAGATGGTGTTTAGCTCATGAAGTGATGTCACTGCTGTCTGAGAGATGTGTGAGTGTTTGAGTGAGAGGACAGTCTACTTCTCCATCATGCCATCACGGTGAGTGGGCATGCTGAGATCCCGTCTGCTTTCTATCTGCACCTCTTTCCTTTCCATACAGATGCTCTGGAATGTGACCAAGTCAGTTAATCATAGATTTAAAACAGAGACCAATGCCTCTCAGTAAGACCCACATGGTCTACTCATCTGTGTCTAGTGTACAGTACTTATTGAGGTGTGTTACTGGGAATGTACAGCTTTTGGTTAATAGTGAATGGTTCAACCAAAGTAGCTGATAATTAACACTCCCATTATTTCCATGAAGAAAATACACCCTAAAACGTCAGTAATTCAGTATTTTTCTTTAGCTTACACCCCTAAACCTCTCTGTATTTTGTCCTGTTTGCATCTTCAATGTAAATGATACAATAATATTACATAACAAATTACTACGACATGGAGCATGGTGCGGTCTGTAGCTGAAAATAGTCTTTAACAAGTCACTTTTGATTTTGAACAAAAACACAACAGGGCCAGGCTTGTCTCTAAATATGATTTTCTTAACATCAATAAATGTTACCCTAATGTCCAGTTCCCAGTTTTATCAGTCCCCAGTTCTCACTCTCCACAGAGCAAAAGGGAGCATGGTATCAGTATGTCAAGCCCCAAGTATAAGGTCATCACCACACTGCCTCTATCAGTCCCTATCTCCTGTCACTCAAATTGCTCTGTGCCTCAAGTATGTTAGCAAGCATTGGGCTGTATAGATGTTTTAAACAAGCTCCAACAGTTATCGTTGACAGCAGCATGCCAAGAAATAGAAGAAACAACAAGAGGGCTTAGGGATGTATCCTCACAAGAGAAGAATATATTATGCTAGTGACAGCACAAGTGTCATTGACATGATGGAGGAGGGCCTGTTAGGCTAGCGGGAAGTTAGCTCTGACTATAGTAGTTAAAAGATTTTTAAAAGGCTGATACTGGTGTACAAAATGTGCTGAATAATAAATGCATTTCAAGAGTCGTGGAAATACTACCTAATGTCTCACATGAAGAAGTAGAAAAAATTAACTCACAACGTTAAGGTCCATGTGAAAACCAGTGTTTTCCTTTTGGATTTGAAAAAAATAAATAAATTTGTCCACAACATGCAGATCAGTCGAAAAGCAATATCTTTATTCTGTAAAACTGGAATTTGAGCCATCCCAAACAGAATCGGATAATTTACACTCTGAGGTTAATTGTTTATGACAAAACCCAGAGGGTCTTGGACTGGTGTAATCAAACCTTGAGCAGAGAAATCTGGGACAGACTGTGTCTTCATCTCAGGCATACCTAATTCAACCTATGGGGAGAACATGGCAGCAGAGCCATTCAGTGAGGAAAAAACAACATTACCTTGTGTTGGACAGTGGAAAATACCTTCTTTCCTGTTAGTGTCAAAGCCAAATCTAATATGATTTGGAACAAAATAATTTTCCTGTCAGCATTCAAAATGACACAGTGATATGAACACATTATTTACATTTAATTTTAAGAGGGACATATTGTACTCCATTTCACATTTCAGAGGAGCTCCATTCATCGTGAGGCTAGTAAATGAGGACATAAATCTTTTCATTTTTTTCAAGACTAATTATGTAACTACCTACACATAACCCAGCAGCTTGGCATAAAGATTGCAGCTACAGGCGCAGTGCCTTGCCAGTTATTTCTCTCTCAGCATGAGAGAGGACCTTTCACTATTGTTTTATTTAAACCACTTACAAATGAGGCAAAAAGCTCGTGTTTATATTAAAGAATATTGCTGCATCGGCTGGTAAATTCAGTGTCTGAGCGCCTTTCATGAGCGAAGCATGTTACATAAACTTGCAAATGCAAGATTCACACAGTCCACGTGATCCGTTTGTTACTGTCAGCCCTTAATGCAAGCTTGTCAGTGCAGAATACTGTATAAAAGCACACGAAGGCATCCCGTATTTTTTAAAATCAGTAATAACAAGAGGCACGCAAACACCGTCAGGAATCAGCTGGATTCTGCATGCAAGTCTACCCTAAACCAAAACAAGCGACAATTTCATTCTTCTCATAAATAGGCTAATGTGGTCAAATGTCGTTTTAATTACCTGATGACGCAATCCTCAAACTCCTCGTCAATTTCACAAAATCATAACTGCGTCGAGGAGCCTTTAGGGCTGTTTGCTTCCCGCTGCCTGCGCTCAAGTAGCTACCCGATGGTTCAATCCCTCCGAGATGCTGAAGAGAAACCAGGCTGCTGATTGGCTGCCGCCGTGTGAGACGAGCTGTTTTCTTCTTGTGTCGTTATTGTAATAACCTGTGGTGATAACAACGCTGAGCTGATAAGCAGTCTGAGCGCTCAGCGTCTTCTGGTGTTTTCGGAGGCGGAGATGCGGGATGGCTTTTTAGCTCAAAGATATTTGCAGTTTTTAATAAACAGCTTCAAGAGCCTCAAAAAAAGGAAATGCACGAGGAAGCCACTGGTCACTTACATTAAAACGAAAAATTTTAACTCAGTCCAAATGGATACTGGCTTCTGTTCAAGCACAGGATGTCCTGAGGTCCTGATGGTGGGATGGACTGTGGGTTGCCGCAGAGAATTGTCCTTTAATTTTTATTAATATTTGCAGTGACACTACAAAACCAAAACTATAATTTCATACCCTTTGCGAATGATGCATCCAAGTCTGTCCTCTGAACCCCGCTCTTCTGATGTTGAGTACTAAGGTGTTACACAATCAAAGAAATGGCCTGACAGGGATGCGCATTATGTAATTTTTGTAGTCTCGCTGATGGCTCAACTGAAAAGTATTACCAGTCTCGTGGATGTACAATTCAAAGTAGCATACATGAACTCAGAATAGAAATTTAGTTGATCATGATGAAAGTAGGCTGAAAGGAGTGGATGACAATAGTTTAGCTCAAACTGCTTCAATTGCACCACTGCCTGGTTGATACTGTAAAAATGCACACAGACAGACAGACAGACACACACACACACACACACTGATGGAGCAAATTGTGCTACATCACTTTACAATCAAACTGAACCGAAGCTGCTTTACCATTTATGACAAAAATTAATTTTCTTTACAAACATTATCAGTGTAAATAAAACGTGTTTTTCTCTTCTTTTTTTTTACATTTACTATTTACAGTTGTGTACATGTAAATTATCCTTACAAAAACTTGCTGGTACAAATGTCTGCAGAGATATTGTATTTTATCTATTATATTACAATTCATTCAAGATGTAATCAAAGCCCAAGCAGCCCCTAAACTACTTTTCATACAAGTTAAAATTGCACGAAAATCATCTACTTAAATATCCTACCAGATCAGAACATTTCTACTGAACTTTTCTATAGTTTATATAATTTTTTATCATATTTTATTTCTGTATTTATAAGACAAACTTAAACTAAATCAGAATTTACAACATCATGGTCTCAGTTTAAGAAGGAAAGAAACAAAGTGGCAGAAACACTAAATCGCAGTAAAGACTGTTTCATATTACTCTAACAATGACAACTGCAAAACAACAACAAAATGGATTCACCTGTAAACAACTAATAATAAATAACACCCTGTTCACATAGCAACTTAAAACCACAATCAGTTAGCATCTAGAGCCCTCTAGTGGTTAACAGTATGTGAACTGGCAGATATAATCCCTATCAGTAGTCTAGAATAAAATATTTTACTTTTTTTTTGTCCCTACTGTAGAACAGAACAGATTCAACACAGTTGTCCCGTATTATACAAACAGGACAGGCAGCAAACATGAAGGGTTTGTAAAAAGAATAACAATCAAAAAAATACCACTGAAGACAGAAATGCAGAATAGTAACAGTAAACATTTGATGGGTTTCCTACCTTCATATCAAACTGAATAAATGGCAGCTAGCTCAGTGTGGTCCGCTAAACACCACTTGTTAAGTTGTTATGCGAGACCACCAAATAACATGTCAATGATCAAACAAAAAGAGTGAGGCTCAATGCTGGAGGACTGACACTGGAAGGTTACATTGTTTAAATCTGGGATGTGCCACTTCATTATAAGGTAAGAAATAAATTATATCTGACCTTGACTACACTAGTCATTGTCAAAAGATTTATGTTTGTCAACCATTTTTGTTGTCAAACTTTACGAGCTCAACTCCTGGTAGTTTGATTAAGACCAGCTAATAGAGATGAGTACCATTTTATGGTGTAGTCCTGTCCATGAGATTGAGATTCAACAATAAGCATCACTTTTAGAATCACAATTACACCACAAATTAATTTAACTTGAAAGAGTTTTTTTCCACAGTTTGTGTAGTTTTAGATTAGGCATCAGATTAATCTCCATCTAACCTGTGCTCTCCTCAACTCATATTACTCTGCAGTCAAAGCTTAAAAAAGGAGAGTTCCTTATCTTTTGTTAATTTATTTTAGATTAACTTTACCCCAGAGTCCTTATTCAGTTCTAGCAACTTCCTGTTACCCTACCTAGTCTGCAGCTGATAACCCTTTGACATGATAATGTCACAAGAAGTAATACATCAAATATTACTTTCACTTGCATAATTGGTACTGTAGCTGGCAAATATCCACAGCTTTGAAGTCCCAAAATGTATCACCTTGCATTATTATAAAAGCAAAGTGGATCCCAGAAGATGTGACTTACATTACGGACATTAACTACAGGCACGTATAGAGGCTGAAGGGGGCCTAAATTTAAGCTTCCTGTCGGTGTAACCTTGTGACTGAGTAAAACACAAGAAATGAAAATAAAGGAGCCATTAAATAAATATATTCTTTAGTCAAATTAAAGTAATGTATCTGCTGAACATGGTCATTTAGTTCCATTGCTTTTAATGAAACAAAGCATTTGTCCTCATAGTGTTATAACTTTAATGATTAAAACAATAAAAGAAAAGAATAAAAACCAACGACTAATAAGTTAATCAAATGTTACAGTATTACAGTATCTGGAAAATTAACCAAACTTTTTGTTTGATGTGATTTTCAAGAACATGCTGATATGTATCCATCTTTACACAGTGGGATAAAGTATGGATGGGAAGTGGGCTGATTATTGGATCCTTGTATAGGTTCGTGAAATAAAATAATGCTTTCAATATTTAGCATATCTTCCCATGAGTGGGAAAATTTATCCTAGTGCAAAAAAAGAGAAACTAAACCCAACAGCACTCCAGGTTTACATGTGGTTTACATAATGTCCTAAAGCCTTGTCCACAGTCTGGAGTTTGATGACGTGAAACTGTGTCATCAGGTCAAAGACTTCCTTGTCCAAGTGAAAATAATTGTGGTCCAGTTTCTTCAAACATTTTTTCAGAACACTGTTAATCAGAGTCACTAACACGCCATGAATTAGTAACTTAAAATCCCTAATATCTTCAGAAACAAATGCCAATTTGCACATTTTGTTTAATGAGAGTATTTTAAATAAATGTCTAAAGTTATTTAAAATGCTTAATATAATTAAATGAAAATACATACAAAATGTATTTGTCTACGCACAATTATTGACACCATTCGGATTAATTATAATTAGTTTCTCAGAAAAAACCCCAATTCATACACAAACAAGGGAATTGCCTGTTGTCTTGAAATCCTAATCTTTTGTAATGTTTAAAGAGGTTTTAGTGTCATATTGACACATCCAGGAGACGGTGCTAAGAAGAAACTTAGTGGGTAAGAACATGCTGGAGCAAACTGTGAAAAAAAAAACTGGAGCAATCTGGATGATAGTTTCAGAGGCTGAAGAGGATACCACTACTGAAAAAAATGCAATTTAATAGTCAATTTCCCTTCTTGTTTTACAATATTTTATGGAGAAAGTAATACATAATAGAGCTCTTTGGTAATAGTGATTTGCTGCCTCTTGAGTCAATAAATATTTTAAAGGAATGATGAAATCTGAAGATAACCAGGATTTTTAAAGCTAAAGTGGTATCCATTATCAGAAAACTTGGTTTGTGGTGAGAGTCTGGGGAATTTCAGCAGGACTTTGCCATTCTGATATACATCTTACATTGTTTGGAGAGAGCTATTGACCAGGGCTACTTAATTCGGTCCTACGAGAGCCACAGTTCTGCAAGTTTTCAATGTGTCCCGAGTGGGATGTTTAACCAGGTCTTCTCTTTAACACCTGCCCTATCAGGGGGTTCAGCCAATGAGCTTGTCACTAGTTTTAATGCTAAAATGTCAAGTATTATGGATTCTATTGCTCATATTAAGGTGAAGGTTGTCTCACAGAGGAAGTCTCCATGGAAAAATTCCACACTGGTGAAAAATGGAAAAAGAGAGTGTACGAAAGCCGAGTGCAGAGGGAGGAAAAACAAATCTACAGGTTTATTATGACACGTATAAAGAGACACTTCATTCTTATAATCTACAACTGAGCAACACAAGGACGTCCTATTTCTCTGACATTATTAGCAAAAACTATCATAATGCTCGGGCCTTATTCACTATTGTCAACAGATTAACAAATCCTCCTGTGTCAATAGCACCTGAACTTTGTTCCACCAAGGCCTGCAATGAGTTCGCCAAAAAAATCCAGAGCATCAGACAAACAGTTGGTTCATCAGCAGCAGCAGGTTCAGGAAATGTACTGTGTCCATTGAAAACCAGTTTAAACACCATGACACAGTTTAATCCCATTAACAGCAAAGATCTAGGCAATAACATATGTGAGTTGAATTCCTCCTCTTGCTGCTTGGATATCCTGCCCACTGGCCTTTTAAAAAAGGTCTCAAGAACTCTGGAGCCAGATCTGTTACAGATTGTTAACTTATCTTTAATTTCGACGGTCTTCCAAGAACTTCTTAAAACAGCTGTAATCAAACCCCTGCTAAAAAGGGACAATCTAGACAAGACACAAATGAGCAACTACAGACCAATCTCAAATCTTCCTTTTCTAAGTAAGATTACTGAAAAAGTTTAAAAAAGTAGTTTTTCATCAACTAAATTACTTTTGAACAAAAAACAACTGCTATGATGTCTTCCAGTCAGGTTTTAGACAGCACCACAGCACCGAGCATACTCTGACCAAAGTCGTTGTTGACATATGTTTGAATATAGATTATGGAAAAATGTCTGTCTTATTCATATTGGACCTCAGTACTCCATTTTATACAGTTGATCACAATATATTACTTAAACAACTAAGGGAATTACAAAATCAGCCTACTATCACCTTAATAATATATCAAGGGTAAAAGATCTGATGTCTCAGCAAGACTTGGAAAAACTAGTCCATGCTTTCATCTTTAGTGAGCTTGATTATTGTAACAGTGTCTTCACAGGTCTACCTGAAAAAATCAATTAGGCACCTGCAGCTGATTCAGAACTCAGCTGCTTGAGTCCTCACTAAAACCAAGAAAGTGGATCA
>JBAMHW010000006.1:17196445-17229979 GCA_037177495.1 Rhadinocentrus ornatus
AGGTTGAAGACCCACCTGTTTTAAGCTGCATTTCAATAGTTCTTACTAGGAGTCCAGATCTGCAGCTGGTTCTTTTACACTGAAATCTTAACCTAATTCTTTAGCTGAGCATTTTCTGTTTTTATGTAATCAATTGTATCTATTTAATCTTTGTTTTTCTAAGACACTTGCATTTTATTTCTGCACCTTGTTGTAATGTTTTTATGTTTTGTGTGAAGCAGATTGAATTGTCTTGTACATTAAATGTGCAATACAAATAAATGTTCTTTGCCTTGCCCATATCTAAAGATGTTTCATGTTCTGTGCTTATAATTTAGGAATCCCATTAACTCAGACCAGTTCTGTATAGTTTTCCTGAGAGCAGTATATCCTGATCCAACACTTCTCATTGATCAGTTAGTGTTAAGTGTCGTTTGGAACCATAACTGAGCTCCCCAGAGGGTCCTGTTCCATAGGAAAGGGCTTCACACTTGCCCTCTGAGACAGCTCATCTTTATCCGGCTTCCAGTTTTTGATGGCACTCATAGATATTTCCCCTTTAACACATAAAACAAAAGTTACGTTTTTTTTCTACAAAACATGCAGGCTAATGTACGGAAGCGTGGAGCTGTCACCCAAATAAAATAAAAAAAAACGGGGACCTGGGACCTACGTTTCACATTTTAACAATAAACTTATCATGTTATAACGTGATACGTTTCACATTTTTACAATAAAACTATCACGTTATAACGTGATACGTTTCCCGTTTTAACAATAAAACTATCACGTTATAACGTGATACGTTTCACATTTTTACAATAAAACTATCATGTTATAACGTGATAAGATCCCAATTTTTTTTATATTTGGGTGACAGCTCCATGCTCTGTACTAATGTTATTACGTAATCCATACCAATAAACATTATAAATGTAGTCCTATTATCTGTGTGTGTTAAACTCATAGGCAGCCTTGTAAAGTAAATACAAAACAGAAATCCTGACTCATTACAGTATAGAATAAGTAACTGTGAATGACAGTCATAGGTTATACTCACTTGCTTCATTTTCTGTGGGATTTTCTGTGCCATAATGGAAAGTATTCTCATTTTCTGCTGATTTCTTAAAGTTGTTCAGCTAAACAAAAAAAAAAAAAAGAAAAAAAATTATCAAAAGGTAGTCAATGTTAAAATATAACAGGAAAAAACAAACAAAAGAGCTATGATGCAATATGTATACCTCTATGCATATGGACTCTGAGAGTCGGCTGGTAAATGGGGCTTCACCTTTAAATCTGCAGGAACTGCAGGAAAGGCAGAATTAATTAATCTTCATTCTCTACAAAACTTGCTTTAATCATGCAGTCTGGAACTGTAAGGAGTTATTACCTTGAACTCTGCGACAATGCTGGCTCACAGTCAACTGATCCTTGTCTCTAAAAAGGAAAAGAAAGTTTTTAAAAACAGAAGACTCACAAATAACAATAGGCATAAGGCAGATCTCACTTGTGGAGTCTTGTAGGTTTTTGCATCACGTGGATTTTCATCTTCATTGTCCAGATTTCTGGCCTCTTTTTGGCGCCGTCTCTTCACATAATCAAATGTGCTTATGCCTTTATAAACTGTAAAGTTCACAGGATAACAGAGAAGAGCATACATACTGAAGAGGAAGTTGCAGAAAAAAAATTCTATGATCATATGACATTATCACTTACACAGGTAAAGGTGAAAGCCAAGCAGATGACAGAGCAGAAGCAAGCATATGGTGCTCAGCATGACCGTTGTGAAGGCCAGTATGAGGAGACTGGCTGAACTTGTCTGCATGGGAGCTAAAGGTAAAAACACCAGCCATGTTGTGTTCCTCAGGACAGCTTTAAAAAGAAAAAACAAACCGAAAACACACAAAAAAGAAACTTACAATGATGCAGTTAATGAAAATATAATCAATACTTTGCTAATATTCTTAGAAATGCAATCATGTGAAAAAGAAAGTACACCCTCTAGTGATTCTTAGGTTTTATCTATCAGAAAAAAGTATAGTCCCTGGACCCTTAAATGAGAGAAATACAACATTAAATAAACAAGGTATAACATATTACAGCAAGTCAATATTTAACAAAAACTAAGCCAAAATACAAAAGTATTTACCTGATACATAAAACCTCAGAATTTAAAAAAGGGTGAACTTTCCTTTTGACTTGACTGTGGGTAAACTCACTGTCAAACTGTTGTGCTGTTCGTAGGCTGTGTGGATCCAGATAATGTTGAATAAATATGTACAAGATGATGACAATGAGCAAAAACACACCAAGGGTAGCAGAGACAAGTGCTAGAAAGAAGAACCTGAACGTAACACAAAACCTGATGTTATTTTTCCAGCATGACATGTTTTATTTGGACAGCAATCAAAAAAAATCTGTTTTAGAAACACCACTTATTCTTCCAGAAATGTATCTTACCGGTAGTTTCTCCCACCCACACAAGTGTTCAGCCACTTGCAATGGTGGTCAAAGTCTTCCACACACTTGTTGCAAACACCACAGTGTTTTACTTTGGGGCCACTATAGGGATATGTTATAACATCATTATACTCAATCAAAAATATTTTCTGAATTAAAAAAATGTATTTTGTTTCCCCCCTTTTGAGTGTTTAGTTTCTGCTAACAAGCTAGTCCTAGCCCACCTTGTGTTTCTCCACTTGCAGGATGCCCCACTCTCTTTTGTGGCTGTCCTTGATGCCATTGTGTTTTCTCAGAAATAGGATTATTTAGTTCCACTATCTTAGGCTGCAATTGGCAACAAGTCCCCATATGCAGCCTTGGGAAAGCTTGGTACGGTAGAAATACTGCAAGTTCTGGTATGAGTGGTCATTCACTTCTCAGCAGATCTAATAGAGAGGGGAGGACTGTCACTGTCAGCTGCAAAGAGTCCCTCTTATGATGAGAAGCTCATTGGATAGGCAACAAATTGACATTAATTACAGCCAAAACAACTGTTTGACAAGCCTGAAGGTAGGAGAACATAAGAAGGGCCTGGGCTTACCTTGTTAGCTGCAGTTCAATTGCAATTGATTGCAATCAATTTAAACTTCTCAAGACAAAAGCCAACAAGAGCTTCTGGTGTGGTAACTAGATATGTTGACACCTGATTAATATACAACCAGACTCACTCTTTCCCATTCCTGTCATTGTTTGAATACAGATATCCCTCATTAGCCCTTCAAAAGTATAAGTCTTTGTCAGATTATTGCAAATGGTTGAGACATTATTTTGGCCAATGCTTTTTTTTGTTTAACCTCCTTTGCTCTTCTTTACACTGAATCCAGCCAAATTAGCTAAAACATGTTGCTGTTGCTAGTCAGTCTATAAATTAAAGTCAGATAGATTCTGTTGGAAAAGTATTGTGCCTTGCTCACAGATAATGCATGTTCATGTACAGATATGTGTTTGTACATTTAGCTTTTAAAATATTATATATACAGCATCTTTTGGGGGATACGTACACCTTAACATCACATAAATAGCAATGTAGATCCTGAATGACATGTGGCTGCTTTGTCCGGTCAAAAGATGGCAATGGACTGGAATAGTTCTTTTTGGCCCGCACACTGGCATCTGCCGGATCTATTGACACTGTCGCAATGTGGGTGAAAAAATGTACAATAAATGATATGCCTGTAAGCTGTGCACAACAGTCAAGGAAAATAGCACTAATGTCAGAGGAGTACTGCGATATTTGATAAATATAAGTCACACAAGAACAAGAAAGTGAAAGCACAGTTGTTCAAGACAAGCACATTCTTTCTGTGTGAAATAAAGCCCAAGGACATAAACAGTCCTTATGGCTGAGAGGAGCTTTGACTAAATTAACTAGTGTGTTGACATCATGCAGCATTTAACGTGTAACAAAAGGACCACTGATTGTGTTGTTATGGCTCAATGTAGAACACAGAAAAAGAGTCATGTCTGGTATGACTTGACCCTATACAAGCAAGCCACACAACAAAATCTTTGTCTTGTCCAGCAGCTAAAACAAATGCAAAGCAGAGACAAACATTTGCTCCATATTCAAATATAAAAAGACCCACATTTGCACACTTGATAGACAGCTAGCTTTCTGCTATGTGTTAAGGATACAGTATAGGCCACTTGGTTCCATGGCCGAGGCAGAAGAGGGATTTGGATACCAAAGCTGACTATGGCGAGGAAGCTGTACACCAGCCACCCAGCCACTTGGAAAGCTTGTGGGGGCCACGACCATCCATTGATCCTTGGAGGCTTGGAAGGGACAAGCTCATTTTTGCTGCTGCCAAGCGCAGGAGCCGTGCGCCTGAAACTCCAACGGAAGCAGTTCATCTGGACAGTATGAGAGGAGGTTAAGTAAAGACCGTAGTTCACACAAGTTCTGCTTCAATGGAGTATGAGCACATTTGCTGGGGAAATGACTTAGGGAAATGAGCTGAAGATAAAGACAATAACTGTTAACCCAAAAACCTACACTCATACTATGGTAGTTTCATTCAGCTGCAATGGAAAGTAAATAAGAAAGAAATACATATTGAATATTATTTCGATCTGACTAAATAATGCTGATTTCGTGTTGTTGTTGCTAAATACAAACGGGCATTAGGTAATTGTCTTCCCGGCAGCATTTTGTTAATTTAATATTATTTTTGTTTATCGACTTTGCTTGACAACTAACTTAAACAATGTTTCGTTCGCAAACAAACAACTTAAATAACTCAATTTAAGTAAACTGTAATAAATAAACATCTGCCTTTAAAACATTTTTATATCAAAGGTCTTTTCCATAATGAATTACTTACTTTTGGAGGAGAAACGGCACAGAAAGCGCTCTTTCTGTTCAACGCAAACGATTCCCCGCATATCTCAAAATGTTTTATCAGCCGAGCAGGTGGTTTACATATTTACATTAAGAAAGGCGTACGGCATTGAGAAGAAACGATTAAAGGCCATTTCATATTCCTGTTTTAAAAAGTGCTAAAATGTCCTTGTCTCTAAAGGACGTGAGTCAGAAGTTGAAAAATCAACTCACTCAGCAGGTCTGTTGTAGTGCTATGGTAACTGTCGCACTGCGCATGCGCACCTCAGCTATTCTCAAGATACCAAGCTTCTTTATTACAGCCCTTCTCTTCTGAGACTGAATAAATAAGTGTATGCAGCCTGGATACCCCACCCCCCACACACACAAACATTAGTCGATGCTCTGTTCCCACAAGAGAGAGAGAGGAAACGGCAGAAAATTGCTTCTGCTTTCTCAAAGAAGTCTGTCCTTTAAGGTTATCTTTAGCTTTACTTTGCTTTCTAACCCAACATCAACTTCATGTAAAAGTATCCTGTCTGTGTGTAGACATATTAAAAGACCTTACAAAAGCACGCATGAAAAAAATAAATAAAAACATGCATTTTACAGTTAAAAACTACAGATTGAAGCTAATTTCTGCAAAAATATGAGGACTCGGAGCACTGCATTTTCACAGCAGCTGGATTGTCTTATAAGAATATTTATCTGTAAATGAACTATTTTGGAATGTGTACTGCTGTGGGACAGTTATAGCATTCACAAATCGGATACAGATGTATAATTTAAAGGTTATCGTTTGTTAAATATTATTTAATAATAAAAACTTCACACATTTATAAATACAAACGCACATTTTTATTATTTAAGGATTTCCCTGATACAATTACAATACAGTCTGTACACTTATTTTCAGTCTTTGAAACAGATCTGAGGATCCTGGGGTCTCCACAGCATTTTAAATGTCCGACAATGAGAACCCTATGATATTAGCACTGGGATAACATAATGGCTGTGTGTGTCGTCAACTGTTAGCTGTGCCCTCTGGCTCCGGAGACTGAAGAAACTCATAGGGATCATGAACCATTTCAGACTGGTCCCCAACACCTAAGTGTGATGGGCTCCCTGTGGAGATGAGAAAAAATGGCTTTTATGTTGTGTCATTACCAATGCATGCAATGTAATGAAGTTTGCACCTTAGAACAAAAACTAAAGACTGATCCTGATGCTCATACCTAAATGTTGTTGGTCCCTTTCTGAGGCATTGGAAAGAGAGGACAGGTTGGATGAGGGTCTGGAACAAACTCTATCAACCTGAGCCTCCTGGAACTCCTGCAGAAGTTTATCAGCATCATCAAAATGCTGGTGGCTATCCTCATTTCCTGGCTCTTTCTTAACTGTTTTACCTGGTGAAATAACAGGAGTGACATCATTAGATAAAAACAATAATTGAATGAAATTAAATAAACAAACCAGCACGCATACACATTGAAGGAACAAAATACACACAAAGTAAGATTCTGTTCAGTTTATATTGTTTGCAGTTGCATAATAGTTCCCAAAGAAAAACTATTCAAACAATTAGCACCAATTTAAAAATGTAGATAAAGTGATATATTAAATATATTACATTTTTGTATTCTAGACAGCCTTTCCCACCCTCTCCACAACATGCTGGAAAACATCAAGAGCACATTCAGAAGCAGACTCATTCCCCCACGTCACAGGAAATTATTCCTTTCTGTGGCCATCAAACGCCATAAGTCTGGACTGAACCAGAAGACTGAGCCATAACCTCTTGTAAATAGTGTAAATGCTGTAAATATTAATCAATTTCTTAATGTCTGTTTTATATATTTTATTTTCCTTATTTTTAATATGTTTTATTAAATAAATTTTTTTTTATTTATTTAATTTCAGCACCTTATTCTAATTTAACTTTTCTCTCATTATGTCATTCTTTTAAGGAGCACTGCAATGCAGCAATTTCCCTCTGGGATTAGTAAAGTGTTTCTGATTCTGATGTAAATGTAAATGAAGTAAGCTGATAGAAGATAATCACCTAATGGGTTCAGCATGGAAATATCCAGAGACATATCAGGATAGCTCTTCAATGACATAAAGTCCAGCACCGAACTGCTCTCTCCCAGGCCAGTGCCATCTGACAACTGAATAAAAGATGCGCAGCATGAATCAAGTCAGTGAGAACAAACAGAGCCATTACTATGTTATAAGCGTTAAAATACAGGATAGTGTACCTGCATGTCACAGATGTTAGACTTGGTTTCATCAGCTTTCAGCATTATGTTTCTCTTCTGAAATGTTAGTATCACACAAAAAGCAGGACTTCATCAAACAAACCAAACTGTTCAAGAGATCTTAAAAACCATATCTACAGCTCAAATCAGATGCTGTACCTCTCGAATTTGATTTACAGCTTTTGAGTGATCGCCTGCTGTCATCTTATCCAGAAGTCCGTCGACCCAACACTTGGTGACACTTCCACAGCCCTTAACAAAGTCCTGTATGCTAAAAGAGATAAAAAAAAATGTAAAAGTTGAAAAGCCAACAGTAACTTTATTATAGTTTCACCTATAATAAAACTGCTAACTTACCTAAGAGCACACTGTACCCCAGTGTCATCTCCATAAGCTGAATACAGCATGTCCATCTCATCAGATTGCATGTCTGGAAAGATGGAGTTCTTCTGAAGGCTTTGAATGTTGTAGGCACTGCTAAGGAAAGTCACTAAAAAGAGCAAGAAAAGGCTTAATTTAATAAAAGTCAAACATTATGTTCATATTTGTGAAATCTGTGTCTACCTTTGTGCCTCCTGTCGTCTTTGAAACCTAATGTTGTTAATCCAGGCAGAAGCTTATTTGACAGAGAACTCAGGTCCACTTTATGGGTCTCCTCTTCTGCAAAACATAGATTTAAAGAACTTTATATTCTCACATCTAGTGAATATACTGATAAAAAGTAAATGGAGCTTAAATTACATTTAACAGAATGTGTAATGGTAGCATACCTTCTGTATCCGGATCAAGCTGATTTACAACGGTATATAGTAGAGAGCCATCCGGTTCTTTACGCAAAAAGCCCATCTGAAAACAAAAAGCAGTAATAACATTAAGTCACTGCAAACTTCCCTTAGAAAAGTTATGGCGTATGCACAGCTGTTCAAACACCACAATTAAAAAGTTCACTTGTCACACAAACTCGTTTTAAACCTATCACAGAAATTTACAGTTTTAGACAGAAACATTATGCATGTGTGGGAATTTAAGAAGTGTTAGCAAAGGGACACCTTGGAACTAGGCATATATCTGTTAATGCGGTCTCGAGCTTCATCTGCAGAGTGTTCAACCAGCGCCAGTACATGCTCCTCTGCTGTGCTGTCCGTCAAGCTGCAAGCGTTTCCCTCTGGTTCAAAAAGGTAACTGAGATGACAAAAATAACAGTGTTGGACTGTTACATAGGAGTCCAAAAAGCATCAGATGAGAAGATTCTCGTGCTGACTCGAAGCCACTCCGTACACATAAACAGAAATTCAGATTTATTTTCAGTACAAATGAGGAATACCTGATGACTTCCTTCATGTCTTTAACTGGTTGTTTTCTAGATTTTTTTGCAGAATCCATGGGGTTGGGGATCGTCTCTGGAGGAGGGAGATCAGCTGTTAGGTCTTCATCTCCCAGAATGGCTGCCTGCTGGGTGAAATCCATGTCCTGCATGAAAGACATGCTGCGCTTCAGAGCCAAAAGCCGCTCCTAAAAAGATAAGAACAAGAGAAAATCTTAACTTCATCAATTTAATTGGGAATCAACAGATAAGAAATGTAATTAGATACAAAGGGTGGTACAAAGATGTTCGTGCATACAATGATGCTTGACCAATTTACCTGCCATTTACAACTGCCTCTGCTGAATTTGTTTACATAGCGACATCTCAACAAGTGTTATTTATAAGTATGGCTCAAACCATTCAGCTGTGTCATGGTCAGATTTTGACTTTATTTCTGAAGTCTGTTCTGTGCTCACTCAAACTTTATTTAAATTCACAAATTCAACTTAAAGTGTACCAATCCTGCTAATTACATTTTAATTATTACTAGATACTTTGATGTCTCTGCATTAACATGTGTTTTAACTTGGATCCAATGGATGAACAGCACTGTATGGCTCTTTAAATTAATTTTATGAAACTATAAGACAAAATAAACCCCTACAATAATTCTGTCAAATGCATGAGATACAGTAGCTTGGTTTTAATATAAACAAGTTATAGGAAATTTGCTTAGTTTTTAGTTATTGCAACACAATACCTTGCTCATCATCTTGAATCCTGTATGAAGCAGCTTCTTGGCAGCCTTGTAGTAGACTGTCTCTGGTCGGTTGTAAACCATGGCATTGTCACACATCAGTTTAAAGTCCGCCTAAGAACCAATAAGTGTTCAGTCATGTGTGAGAACTACTACACTGCTTTCTAAAACTCCAAATATATATTCACCACTTCAACCTTTGAGTTTAAGATGAGGATGTTTTCAGAGGTATCCTTACCTTGAATTCTGTTACTGTGTTATATTCATTGTTTCTAATCCTGTCTTTCATGGTGCTGAAGTCCATGGGATGTTTGATGATCGATGAGTAACCAGGAGCAATTGCATCCGTTACTGGAAATGCAAAGAATCCATGGGGATCTTTCCTGAAAAGACAAATAATGCAACATCCCTTTATTTTCCCGGCCAGCAGCAGCTTTTAGACTTGTTTAGACTTTTGAGGGTGGTGTTCTCATATGATCGTGGCACAGCAAATTATCTGCATGGTCAATATGTATAATACGCGTGTTGTGTTTTGATCACTCAGAAAACATAACAATGTAGTCTCTTTTGTATTCCAAATTTTTTAATTTAAAATATATCACAAATGAGCATATATGTTGTCATTTTACACACAATAACAGCCCACATCTGTGTTTGCTTAACACTAAAATGTTTGAGAAAAAGAACTGAAAACCTACAGCCAATGGTTTTATTGAGGTTTTGTTTATAACAATGTACAGCATTTTAAATAGGTGATGCAAGACAGTTACAAACTTAGCTGTTTTAAGGGTCCCAGGGGCTTGAGGAAAATATGAAAATCAACCATGTTATTTCTCTCAGGAGAATGTACACATTTAATTAAATTTGTGTTGATCTACTGGTTTGACCAAGACAGATTCTGGCATTTAGATACAGAAAGCGTGTTCAAAATTAAAAGATTTTATTTAACAGAGAATATAATTGTACTTCATATCTTTCGTAGTAATGTACCTACAGTATATGTTTTGTGTGGATGTGCTATATGCAAGAATGAAAAGAACGCTCTTAGAAAACATCAGGATTCATCCTCAAGTATCAACCTTAAACTTCTCAGTGGGCTGGACTTGTGTTTGGAATAAGTTGCCAACCTTTATTTAGTATGCTCTCAGACTTTTAAAGTAGATAAAAACTCATCAGGAGTTGCATTAAGTTGGAGTGAATCAGAATTCCTCACCTCTGCAACTGCCTCAAAAAATGTTCCAGGAGTTGTTGGCGAGGAGTAGACTCATTTTCTGCAGCGGGTAAACAGAAGAAATAACATAAAATAAAATAAACAGGTACTTACACATTTACAGGAAAATAATCCAAACCATGTGATGTGCTGATAGACATGCACTCTTACCTTGTTGTGTGCGGCATGCTCTAACTGGCCTGTCTCCTTGTTGTTCTACCTCCATCTTCACACTGTGATGAAACTCTTCAACTTCAGGCTCCAATTCAAACCTCTCTTTCTTCTTTTTCTTCTCCTCTGGCTGATAAAATACATACATTATATAAATGATCTGGCAATGTGATAGTCAGGAATTTATGGCTCAAAATCTTTCAGGTCAGGTTTCCTCACCTCTAATCCAATACTTATATTTTTCGACAGTGTAAATGGTTCAACAGGCGGGCCGGTACTTGCAGCAGAAGCAGCTGCTGCCTCTGACTCATTCTGCTCTCGTTCTCTCTTCTTCCTTTTTTCTTCCTGTGAGGCGAGACATGATTTTTCTAACTACCCTACCAAGCAAGGCATGTACCACGTAGATCTTCTGATCACTAACCTTCCGTCGCCTTCTGTCCTCATCATCCACATATTTGTCTTTATCTTTTTCAGACTTTTTCTTCTTCTTTTTCTTCTTCTCTTTGTGCCGTTCTCGCTCGTGGTCCGACCGATCATCGTAGTAGCTGGAGTCATGGCCTGAGCCAGAGAGCTCTGTCACCTCACTCCCTCCAACTTTGAGCTTGATCTTCAGGGGCTTCTCAAGAGCTTTGTCCTCAAAGTCTATAACAAACAAACAAAATAAAATAAACAAATAAATAAAACTATTACAATAATATTTGAAAGAAATATAAGGTCATAAATACTAGTACTGTACAGAACTATTATTTGAAAGTGACTCATTCGTGAGCTGTTTGCCAAAGGTGGTGGACTTTTCTTTTCTTGGTTGAAAAGCTTTAGTCTGTTATTTTAGATTAGATGTAGATTATTTGAAGGGTTTTATATATATATATATATATATATATTTATAATTATTAATATTATAGAAGGCTTGAAAATATTTGCAAGTTAAAGCTTTGTAGAAAAATAAATATTGTATGACTAAGATGTAATGTGCTTTGTTGTGTTGTTTGATTGTTTAAAATCTCAATAAAACGAAGTTTAAATTAAACTCCTAACTGCAGTTGTAACCTCACTAACTCAGTGACTTAATTTTAATGTACTAGAGTTGCTGATTTCCATTTAAAAAACAGATTATATTGTAATGTGACAAGTGAGTTTGAGTAAGCAAATAAATAAATGATGCACTAAGCAGGATGCATTTTCTGCTTTGTTTTGTTTACAACAGATTGTTGTAAGATAAATATTCAACTGGAGACATCACAATACCACTCAGAAGTTTGGACACATCCATCCATTTAAATAAAATAGTGTGTCCAAACTGTGGATTGGTACTGTATGTGTTGGATTTAATTTCATCTCTGAAAACAATTATTTGTGATAGAAATGCAATCAATCAATCAATAATCCTGTATAAAGATTTCTTTCAAAAATATTCAATAGTAGCTATTTTCATCCGTTTTTCTTGTCTGATTCTGTTTTCTGAAAGAGCATTTTAGAAAATAAATTCCCGAAAGAAAGATATTCTCGTTAAAAATGTGTACATGTTATCGAAATGTTTGTTTAACCGTGACTTTATTAATTGTTCAGATTTCAGCTATGGAGATGTAGCTTATTAGAGTTCCAGGTAGATATCTCATAGTTTAAATATTAAGCACATCATTTCAGAAAAGTCGTAATGCAAAAAATAACGGTGTTTTAACTAAGAAGACTTTGTTTATGTCCATCACTAAAATAACCTTTTAACCCGATTTTTCCTTTCGTGTACGTTTCTTGCAGAAATTATGCAATCTGTATTTTTAAGCAGATCTATTTGCATGATGTCAAAACACAAGAGTTGACTTTTACAAAGAGCAACAACAAATCAGCTGTGCCTACTGAGCCGTCTGGCTAAACTAAGCTAGCTAATATTTAGCTAGCTGGAACAAAAGTGATACGGCTAAAGCTAACAGTAAAATATGTAATCAGGTACCACCAACTGTTATCCATTCGGGTTTGTGTTTCTTGTGTTTTTTCCCCATCTCTTCGTTTATGCAGTCGAAGTCTTGTGTTTATTCCAGTTGCACCACAACTGTTCGCTGACTGTAAATAGCTAACAGTTTGCACCAAGAACAAGGAGACGGATGTGAAATCCAATAACGGGTGTTGCATTTCCGGTGTATAAAATCAGCGCGCTGAATTTGACTGCCTCGGGTTTCTGACAGGACAGTACACTTTCGATAGGTTCAAGGATTTTGGTTTTGCAAGTTGACATTTTTTGCTGTGTAACTGCTATAAGGTATGCTTTGTATTTTTGTGGAGGTAAGGATAGATTTTATTAAAACTCACCCGCTGCTAACAGTTTTCATAGCACAGCTAAGGTTAGCCAGTTAGCCAGTAAAGTGAAGATGTGTGACTTTAACGCGACATACACGGAGCCCTGTATCTGACTAACGCTGTTGTTTAATCTGACACAGCTCTACAAGAATGGAAGATGACAGAATGGAGTTGGCAAACCA
This sequence comes from Rhadinocentrus ornatus, assembly GCA_037177495.1. Classification (NCBI taxonomy): domain Eukaryota; kingdom Metazoa; phylum Chordata; class Actinopteri; order Atheriniformes; family Melanotaeniidae; genus Rhadinocentrus; species Rhadinocentrus ornatus. The sequence continues at coordinate 17,209,426 of JBAMHW010000006.1, forward strand.
ACACAATATCAATGTGGAAGTCCACATTAAATCCTCCAGGTGGGCTCAATGTGTAAATTGCGATTAGGTGTAGAAAGATTTTTCTGTGTACTGTCTGATTTAATTTTCTTTCTCTCTCTTTTTTTTCTTTCTTTGTATTTCAGCACAGTTAAACTGTCGGATGTGAAGATGCACGTTCAGACTCTACTAAATCGCCACAGCACGGTTTTTGGAAACTTCAGGTGGACGGAGTTTGACGAGGACTTGCTGCGGAAGAATGTGGAATCTGTAGCTATAGTTGATCACGAGGAAATGATAACACAGGTTTGTGTATTTCAGTGTTCTTAAGACGCATTTTAATATGTTGTTTTTTATGTAATTGCAATTTTCATTCAAAGGGGTAATAATTAAAGCATAGAATAACTATGTTTATTTGTTTATTTAATCTCTGTTTGCGATTTAGCCCATTGATTTAAAGAGCTGCTCAGTCTTCATTCACATGTTCATCCTGAATGAGGATGGACCCAGCATGCTCAGTTTGGAGGAAGATGAAGAGCTTTCAGCAGCTAATCATTGGCTGCTGCCGGCAGGTGATACCGAATATTGGAGATTTAAAATAAATCAATTAACTACAAGTATCTGTGACTGCAACTGGCAGTTAGATCATCCAACTAATTTATTTATACACTAATTTATTTGAAAACATGATTTAATTTGTTTTTGTAATCAATGTTTTTCATAGTATATATACATTTAAACCTTCATTTCTACATGTATTTATTTCTGTATTTCTTTACTGTATAGTAATGAAATAGGCATTTCTAGGCAGGTTTGGGTGCTGTTGAGAAGCCACAATGAAAAGATGTGTGGAATGCACATATGGAGTAGTTTAAGATGTTTCTCTCAGACTTTAGTCATTTAATGCTGTTGTAAAAACATAGTTTTTGTGAATTCACGTAAATCCAGCATGAGCAAAACTTATGTCCCTATTACTTAACTCAGCATATTTGAGAAAACATTTTAAGCTTGCAAATAGCAAGTATTTCGTGCCATTTTCATGTCACTTAAGTGTTCGATCTTTTCTTGCATATATTTTACTATAAACTGTGTATTTATCAGCATTGTAAAATCATGTACATCATGTAGAAGCACCTTCTTTTTTTACCTTTTGCTCATTAAAATTAAAACTTTCCTTTTTTTTGACAGCGGAATTCCATGGGATCTGGGAAAGTCTAGTATATGAGACTGGGGTCAAAACTAAGGTAAAGTAATTAGCTGATGCTTAGGAACGAGAGCAAATCATTACATAACTTTACCATCATACAATTTTATTTGACATTGTTGATATTTTCTTTCAGCTCCTGGATTATGTCACAACAACAATATACTTTTCAGACAAAAATGTGGACAGCAACCTCATTTCATGGAATCGAGTCGTGCTGCTTCATGGTAAATTAGTTGGTTCTATTACTTGAGATTGTTTCAGATAACAGGTGTGAAATAACCGATTCATCTGTTTTCATGTGCACATTCAGGACCTCCGGGCACAGGGAAAACATCACTCTGCAAAGCTCTTGCCCAGAAACTGTCAGTCAGACTGTCAAGTCGGTAAGACAACTGTCATCTCAGTGAAAAGCCTTCAGCTGTGACTAAACCGGCTATTTTCATTTTGAAACCCTCTCATCTCCCTGCAGGTATTCTTATGGCCAATTCGTGGAGATTAACAGTCACAGCTTATTCTCAAAGTGGTTTTCAGAGGTGCACCTGGCTTTTGTGTGAAATGCTTCATTGTGTTAAATGTTTGTTTTTTAAGAGAGTACTGGTTATTTTCGAGCTAACACTGTATTTTTGTTAGAGTGGGAAGCTGGTCACAAAGATGTTTCAAAAGATTCAACAACTGATTGATGACAAAGAGGCGCTTGTGTTTGTTCTGATTGACGAGGTAAGATCTGCTTTATCGGACAGAGCCTGAAACTGAATTTCTCGTGTATTTTTGTTTGTTTTCATATTCATTGGCACAACACAGACTTTCTTGTCCACCCACTGTCATGCTGGGATTGGATCTATTTCTGATGAATAGGTGGAGAGTCTGACGGCAGCAAGGAGTGCCTGCCAGGCGGGAACCGAACCTTCTGATGCCATACGAGTGGTGAACTCCGTCCTCACACAGCTGGACCAGATCAAACGGTTGAAACCACAGGAAAAAAAGTCACATTTTCATTTAAGTTATATGAAACACTACCTGAGATTCCACTAATGCTTTTGTTCATGTTTATATTTGCTTTGTGAAATTATTGGTCTGGTTTTTAGACATTCCAATGTAGTGATCCTGACAACCTCCAACGTGACGGAAAAGATTGACTTGGCATTTGTGGACAGAGCTGACATCAAGCAGTACATCGGACCCCCATCTGAGAAAGGCATCTATAACATCTACGTCTCCTGCCTTGAGGAGCTGATGAAGGTGATCATACAATTAGGCAGGGGTATTATAGTTACTCATTTATTATCCAGCGCACACTGACTTTTAATGTGTGTTTCTAAACTTTGGGATACGTTTACCTCCCAAAAATTATTCAAGTAGGAAATGAGTGTCAGTCTGACACAAGGCAGTATGGCAGCCATGACGTTTGCATAGACTATGAAATAGATGGGCATGATGTAGTCAGTGGACATCTTGAGTTTTTTTAAATGTCAAGTTAGCTGCAGAAACTATATTGAGAAGTAGTTTTCCTGTTACATCACATAGCTCTGCCCAAGTGCACATGTTTCATATGTTTTACAGTCATTATGAGCTTTTTTTTTTTTTTAAAGCGTTCATTCTCAGTTACATTGTATAACAAGTGAAACTAACATTTCACACCATATAAGTATCACAGAAGTGTTTACAGAGGTCACAACTCAGGTGACAAGAAGGTGTTTCCTCAGACATTTACATCAACATTTCTTTTTGCTCTGCTGGCGTCATGAACATTAGAAAGAATGCAGGTTTTCACATTAGATTAACTTTTTAAACTAGATGTATTTTCCATCTCATTTGTTTGGAGGTCTTTTCCCTCAGCAGACAATCTGAGTAAAATATTCTTTATTCATGAACTCACATTTTCCCCGTTATGTTAGCTTGAGGCCACTAGTTGGTGTGTGTGTTTAATAACTGAACTACAGCTAAATGGTCATTTAAATCAAAGAGGAACATTAATTACATCAGTGCAAACCTTTTCACAGAAAACAGCATTAAAGAATCAACATAAAAACAGTAACAGAAGTTTTATTATCATGTAATAAAAGTTAATAAGGAGCAGTGTAATCCAATAAGTGGTGTTTTTACCTCTGAATTTCCTATGTCTGTTTGTCATGATGTTGTAATATGTGTAGTGCCAGATCATCTACCCGCGGCAGCAGTTATTCACCATGTACGAGCTCGAAACTATGAGCTTTACAAAGAGTGAGGTGTCGGAACACAGTCTGAATCTGAGAAACATTGCTATGTGAGTACACAGTTCAATAATGAAAAGGCTCTGAATCGCACCATCTCTGCACATCAGACCATCAGCTGACAGTGAGAGCTGAAACTGCAAGAAGCTAATGTTTGTTTGTTTTTCCAGAAAAAGCAAAGGTCTGAGTGGAAGAGCTCTCAGGAAGCTACCATTTCTAGCCCATGCACTCTTTGTAAAGGTAAGAATTAGATTGTAGTTTAGCAGAATAAACTAAAGATGTATTGTTTTTAAATGTGATTTGTCTGCAGACACCAACAGTAACTCTTGAACTGTTTCTGGAGGCCATGAGCAGAGCGGTGGATAAACAGAGGGAGGAGAAGGCGAATCTGGTCAACGGTGTCTGAACTTATTAGTTTTCAAGCGCTGACTCTTGATTGTTTGTAACTGTATCTTACCAAACAGATTTTTTATTTTTTTTAAACAATTAATTTGGCAGTTCATTAAAAGTGCCAAAGATACTGTTTTAACAAGCACTATACATAACAGATATTAATTCATTTTGTTGGTGCTAACATCTTAAAAGACCAATACAATGTCTGTCAGTGCAGAACTTTCTGTTTATGATGTGGTTCCTGATGCTTGAATGTTCTCTGCACTAATTAACTCTTAATTTTTTCATCATTTTCTGTTGTGATGTTTTCTATTAAACCTTATTACCTTAACAATCCCAGTGTTTGATTTGTCTAAAGGGATCATTTTTATAAAAATGTTTGCAAGACTTATTTGTTATTAGTTGCTCAACGTGGCATCGGTGCAAAGACATACTGCATGTTCAGTCAGGCGTTAGTTTTGGTCGACATATCTCATTTAAAATGGTTGCAGCTCTTTTGTTGAACAGAAATAAAACATTAAAAATGTGGTATATGTTTACAAAGTTTGTTATAGAAGAATAACTTTAATTTTTTTGTTTTAGAAAGATGCTGCTAATTATGTATCTTAAGATTTAAAAGAAAACATTCCCCCTAAACGTGCCATTGTTTTCTACATGCTCTTTTCAGGAACATAACTTTTAAATTACTCATCACTTCTGTATTTATGGATTTACATGTTCATTACATGTTTATATATAATGCTGTAATAAATGGTTGTGTTTGGCTGGAGTGTGGTTTTCTAATTACTGCTGCAGAAGTAGTTGCATTTTGGGGGTTTTAACACTCCGAAGCCACCACTTGGAGGCGCACATGCGCTGCCATGCAGAGCTATACACAACTTTTTTGGGGTATTTTATGAGTTGTTTGATAATTACAGTAAGGGCAATGAGTCAAAACGGCATCAACAATAAAAACAGATTGCAGTTTAGCTTGAGTCCATCACATGTAATCTGTTTCAACTGTGGTTGTTTTTCAAAAAAGACCAGCAAAAAGCATTATTCAAGGTTTGACTTAGTTCGAAGATATGAAGCCACTACAATAGTTCTTTATGATTCAAACCTCTATGGGATTCAAAGTGATATATGACCATATAAAGTCTGGCAGTGAGTGATGGGCAGTTGAAAGATGACCGTTTGAAATGTGTCAGTCTTGTGCACAGTTTACATGAACAGATCAGATGCCCCATTGTTCATGTGAACATGTTTTGCATTCTGTGAATGCACTGATGCTTTGCATGTGAGCTGCTGGGTTCAAACAATGCGCCTTTTGTTTGTTGTTGGCAATACTTTTTCATTCCACTTCAAAGGTGGATCCCGTGGGCTGTTCCTGAAGGTAAAAGGAAAGCAAACATTGAATTCATCTTTATTCACACACTTCATGGCTACTGAGCCATAGCACTCATCTCTCTGACTTTTCTTGGGTGATTTGTGTAGCTTATTAAGTGTACTATTGGTGTATTAGATTTTACTGTCGCAAGACTATCATTAAAATAAACCAAAAGATACATTCCCAACAGGATTTCCCCTCATATGAAGAGTGGATTCAATTTACATATAATCGCTGTTTCTGTTAATTATTCCTTAATAATTAATTATGCCAGAAGTATATTTTACACCAAAATAATGGCGCCCACTGTTTCCATTTATTAAATAATTGTTTTTTATGTTTGTTTTTTTCTTCTTCTTCTTAGTGTTAGATAAACTACACAATGAGGCTTGGCTTTTATCTGATCAATAGTCACAAAGTGGAGAGAAAAGGAGAGCTGTAGGAGAAGCATGGTAAATAAAACCATAATTGCTCTGTCTAGAGGCCTTTTTCTTTAGACTGTAGTCTGTCCAAAAAGCAGGCAGCTGTTAAAAGGCAATCAAGTCGAAGAAGGAAGAAAAGTCAAAAGCCTTATTGTTGCAGGATTTTATCACAGTTTCAAGAAGCTTTAAAATGTCAGAAAACTCCAAACAAAACAAACATTTTGATGTTTATCCTTTCAACCCTTGTTCAGGTACATTGCCGAAAGCAATGGAATATCCCTGCATGTGCCAACGGTGTTTCAAATAAAGAATGGATTAACTTACATACTTATAGCTGTGCTAGAAGGTAACTGAGCAGAGGTGCAAACAAACTATGGAAACTATCATTCATTTCTCTGAGTTTTAAAGTAGTTATAGTCTACATTGTTGGCTTCAAAGCTTCATACTGCATTGATTAAAACAAGTTTAATAATACCCTTCACTTTTGCTGGCATTATGATCCACATCTTCTGCACAAAAACATAAAACAAGCCTGTAAAATGTAAGCTGTCAGGTTTTTTTCCAATTCTTCATCTACACAAAGGCCTTTGATCATGAACCATTACATGTATGAACATTGCCCCTCAAAGACAACCACACTGATCTGTCTGTTTTCAGTCCAGCATCTCCTGTCAGACATGGATGTTTCTTAAGTTTGTTGATATTTCGTGATCCCATATGTTTGCAGGCCATTTAGGCAGGATGTTACAAGGTGTAGGAGAAAGAGGCAGAATCCCAGGAGTCAAGCTGCATAAAGAAATTGTGATAATTAGGCGCATCAAGTATGATCAAAGACATCTGCAATGAATGCATCTGAATTTACACGAGGATTCAGCAGCACAGGTAACATAAGTCCTTCAGCAGAGAGCTTAAGGAAGAAAAATGAATGATTAAAAATATTTCTCAAGACAACAGTGGTGTAGTTTAAAGTGTAAAAAAAAATTATTTTCAAAGATGACACGCAAAGATAACATCTCCCCTGAATTTTAACAGAAGAATTGTTATGTCAAAGTACTAATGACACATTTATTGTTGATCTTATGCAGTAGGTTGGGATAGTAAATCTTTATTTTTAACACTTGGCATGAGTTGTGAAACTGGGCCCTGTCTTAATATCCTGCCAAAGAAAGCAAACTATAAAAATGCAGAATAGCTTTGATGTTTGACGAGTTAAAGTAAAACAGTCTTTCCTTGTTCAGTTCAATAAACAATAGTTTATATATAGCATTTCTCGTGTATGTACCAAAAACTAGAAACAAATCTGGGAGCTTTTAACGGACAGCTAATTTGCTTCCTCACTTAAACAAGAAATATAATTAATTTCTAGATTAGATCATGCCCTCATTAATTGCACATTTCTAGAATCTGCAAGCTAACTTACTCCAGCATTAACGATGTTTCTCTGAGTTTCTTTTATATAAGATCCTTGATCTATGTGGAGGTACAAAGGTTTTGGCTTTAAGTAACCGTTGAATTTTAGTTTCACTGAGAAATTATTTACTGAAACAGGTATATTAAGTAACGCAAGGGACGAATAATAAAAATGAATAAACATAATATTAATGAGAAGTACTACTCGATGTTGAAAACCATGAATGAAGCAGTACAGACGCTGTTGCCAACAGAGGACGCGGTTTTGCTCTCGGCTGCAACAGAACTGCCCAACTAGTTATCGATTTGTCAAGTTAATCAAAACAACCGGAAATTAGGCGAATTCACCTGTCAAAATAAGTTAATTTGGTGGAAATATAAAACAATTTGAAAGAATTTCTTTTTCTATGACAATATTTAATACAGGTAGAGAAAATTAGCTATTTTCTAAAGGGAATAAATTAAATACGTAATACATCAAAATATGATGGTTCTGGCTCTTAGAAACTTGAGTAAATTAACCAATTCAAAGCTGTTAATCAAACAATAACCAAACAATAATGCTTATACAAAATGTACTCATTGCCTTAAAAAGTCACAAATATTTTGACACTTAACTTTGGCTTTATTTGAAAGTAATTTTTTGGACATTATTTAATGCTCGAATGAGTGTTTGTGAATAAAAACAAACAAATGATAAAGATTAGGAAGCATAAGGTGGTTACCGTAATGCACAATAAGAATGGTTAGATTGAGTAATTGTGAAGTGCTGTTAAAAATAAAAAATTTAAATTATGTGCTACTTTGTTTATAGTCAGAGTGGGAAGCAGCTATAAGATCATTTGTGCTTGTGTTGATTGGTTGTTTTTTCAGTGTGCTTACTCCAAGAAAGAAAAGTTTTGTAATTCTTAGAATCCTGCAAATTAGGTGCTTTTCTAAGTTCGTAGCTTGTAGAATAATCCTTTAAATCTGTTAACAGTGTGTTGTTTTGATATCGGAAAGGTCTCAAAGCTGTTATTTAAGGATTAGACACCAGAAAATCCTTGCATCTCACACAGTGATTCTAACCAAAGTTAGCAATGATCCTATTGGGCATCATAGTTGGTGATATCAGGTCTATTGATTGGCCATCACACTAACTTCTGTCTAATATTGGCCACCACTCTAAAAATGTCCTGCATATGCTACTGTTCATGAGCTTATAACGGCAAACTGTGTGTTTTACTTTTAAAATTCTCTACCGGAAGTGATTCAGACCTTTATTAATGTAACACTTGTTCTTCTGTCTGCTGCGTTAAAACGCTTTCACAGCAGTTAAGACTGAAGTGAAGTCAGAAGGCAGACACGGCGAGCGCGCCCCGTCTCCCTCATAGAGCATTTTACAGACTTTTCCTCTATGGTCTCATTTACAATCGATCCTTCAATGAATGAGCAATTTAATCGCCCGCCTTTGGATGAAGTTGGAATTTTCTTCTTGCAAAACAAAGACAATGTGACCATGTAGAACAAGTGACTATCTTATCCCTGTCGGATTTCGGACTACTTTTACTGATCCAAGGAAGAGGCACTTAAGAATGGGCAAACTTCAGTCAAAACATGGTAAGAATTGTCTGAGCTGACAGAATCACAGCTTTATAATATAATATTATATATATATTAAAAAAAAGCACAACTAACGAATATCTGTTTTGCATCCTTGTTTCAAAGCGTGCAAGCGCAGAGAAAACCCTGAAGGTGAGGATAGACGCATCTTTTTGAATGATGAAGGCTTATAAATGACGATAACGTGTTAAACCACGTGTTAGAAGTCTTCACTTGAACATAGGTGCATGCTCTTCATGTTCCAGGAGACAGTTTTGTGGTCAACGCCTTCCTCCGGAGAGGGATGGAGGAATGTGAGAGGTACAGCGCAACAGATCACAAGAGGAAGAACATACAGGTATAGACGTTTTTATTTATTTATTTATTTATTTATTTATTTATTTATTTATTTATTTATTTATTTATTTATTTATTTATGTATTTATTTATTTATTTATTTATTTATTTATTTATTTATTTTATAACAATTTCTATAACTTTCATTTTAAGGTTACACATATAATATATATTTTGATAAAAAAAAGATGAAATCATGATCACAAAGCATTTAAAAGAGTGGAATTAAAAAGTATTTTGGCGAATTCTTTGATTTTCTGTTAAAGTTGGATTTTTATCACATAAACCTTCGTTTTCCTTTGTGCTAGGCCGTGTAGACTGTACATGTACATGTTTGACACTTGCAGAAACAAAATTCACTACTATAAAGAAAAAGATGTGTCAGGTGTGTGTTTGAATTTGCTGATGAAATAAGTCTGTCAAACACCTCTAAGTTGTCTAAAAGAAGCTGTTACATTGTCTTTTTTCTGAAAGTTGATCTGAGAACTTGTTGACCTGAGTGGAAGTGAACTGTATTCCCAGGCATGCATGAGGACATGCTGATGTCTTTGCAAAATTGTAGCTTGTTGTTCTTTCTGTCATGTCTGGCTCCTGCACAACACTGCAGCGGTTATTCCCCCGCCAGCATCTTTGGATGGGTTATGACAGCTATGAGTTTTATGTGTGTGTGTGAGAAGCAGCTTGGCAAAGCAGCACACACACAAAGACAGAGGCAGGATGGAAAGGTAGTTATTTCTTAGACTGAAGGATATAAAGTTTGCTTTTGTGGCTGCTGGCATCATGACTCAGGGCTGTGTCTTTTTCCTCAATGCCTCCCATTCTAGCTCTGCTCCCAGCGGACAGCCCTCTGTGGCATAACATTACATCACTTCAATTAGCGTGTCGTTTTAAGGGGTGCTGGACACTCCAGCTCTAAGACAAAAAATTGCTTGGAGGTTCACAGAGAGTTACTGACAATTTGTGAGGTGGGTGGTTGTAATAGTGGAAGAGTTATGGATTATATCAGGGCTGTAAAACGCCCACTCATGGCAAATTAAAAGAGAACTTCACTCTGCTTCAGAGTAGTCTGAGTTCTCATTCCCCTGAAGGAAAACCACGAAAGACATAAGTTTGGCAGTTATTAGTCGGCGGATCCCACCCTCCATTCAATCAAAGTCATAGACCTGATTTATTTTGTGTCATTAATTGGTTTCATTATAGCCTGCTATCAGAGCAAAACTGGATGACAGTCAGAATTTAACAAACAGACATGCTTCTTATCCTTTTTTTGGGGGGGAGACAAAGTGCAGTAGCATCTGTTACTGCCATATTCATCTTGCTGCGTCTTTGTGGTAAATTGTTCTAGTTACTGTAAAAAAAAACTGGTATTTTTTTTTACATCAGAACATAAATCTAAAATATATCTTTCATTCTTATTGCAGTGCATTTTACTCTGACTTAGTTCTGTGGCTCGGTTTCTGTTGTAAATGAATATGTTTTATTTTAGATAAGCCAGAAATTTGTTGTACACAGTTTATAGACAAAACTTTCATTTAATGAAACAGTTAACGACTTATCAGTAATCCAAGTACTGGCTTACTGCAGCCCTCAAACAGAGTATCAATGATCCAGACAAAATGCATATTTGCTCACTACTGTCTTGCAAAGATAATATGCAACTTCCTGCTTATTTACAGGGACTTATTTATTCATACTGTAGTAACTTAAAGAAAATAGTCCCTGAGGATCTTTGAGGCGTTTATTTTCCCATCTAATTAACAGACCTTCAGTACAGACAGAAAAAAACACACAAAAAAAATTGTTTCCTTGCCTGATCCTACCTTCTCTTAATTAATTCTTTACAAGGATTAAATTACTTTCTTCAAATTTCCAGATATAATTATTGAATTATGGGATCTCAGATGTCTGGCAATCAGACTATGACAAAGCAGATCCAAGTCAAACAGCAAAGAGCAGCAGTGCTTTAAGAGACTTGTGAGTGTTTCAGCATTTGGCCCTCACCGGATTGCAGTTCCAACACTTATTCCAAGTTGATGAGCTGCAGACACGGTTAAAAATACTTATGATTTTATATAGGAGAAGATTAACCTAACAGGCGGTTTAGCTCTGACCACCTTTCCCCCGCCTTCTCATTGTCAAATGGGGGAGTAGGATTCCTGAGTTGTCTGGCCACGACTTCAAAGCACAGAACTAGGAGTTATAAAAGGGCTCTGATAACAGTGGAGGCTCCGAACCCTCACTCCTCACGTCTCTATCCACCCTCTTTAACCGGGGGGATGGGCTGAGGAATAGTGTTCTAGTGGGGTGGATCCATTTGCCCACATTTTTTCCATTTCTTCAATAAAGCAATCATTTTTATCCAACAATTCCTGACTGCTTTGCTGTGTTGTAGCAAGAAAAAACAACATTCAAAAGACCTGGTTAAATATTGATATTACTGCAAACCATGATTCAAGATTGCAGCTGGAAGGTTGCCCTCACTGTGTAATCTCATTAAAATGTGTTATTAGGAGGCAACCAGAGTGTGATTCAACTGGAGGACTTTGCTTATCTTGGCAGCAGTCTTCAAAATTTTAACATTTCTTTGCAGGTGTTCTAAAACAAGTTTAACCTGTTCAAACACCTGGTGTGATGTTTAAGCGTTACAGGTGAGATCAAAGTGGTGGACCAAGGTAAAGCATCAAATGACTAGTTATGAATATGTGTAATTTTCTTCAACCCATACTTATTGGTGAACAAGTTCTGTGAAGCGTCACTGTTTCACCTCTGGAAACTGCTGTTCAAGATCCTCACAAACAACCACGGCAGCTTCATGCAGATATGCTTGAATGCCCAAATATTGACAGGGTAATTCAGCCTTTCAACACTATCTTTTGACTCCAAACTTCCCACAGACCTGGCCTGTGAAGAGGGAGTGTGTCAACATTTTAAACACCACAACAAAGACCTTTATTGTTCATCTTTGCAAGGTTAAAGATATCTCACTTGAAGTAACAACGGGGCTCAGTAAGGGATTTAGGTGGATGTAATTATGCGCCAAAAAGCTTCAAGACACAAATTTATTATTTATTGAGAGTTACATAGCTTTCACCACCAATAATAAATTAAATTTAAGAGCATAGTTTCCATGTAGCTCACTAAATTAATTGTACGCTAATGTGATTTTAACATTCATTTGGAATCTATGAAGACTTTCCCATTATATAAAATCCTCATTCAGTGATCCTGCTCAAAATAGATGTTTTGTTTGGACAGTTATGCTGCTGGACATTTGGGTATATCATCTAGTCACCACGTTAATTTTGAGTAAACAGTATTTAATTTGGATCTGAGCCTGGGATATCTGTGTAATCTTAAGACTACACCCCGAAATGACATTTTTAGTTTTTAGCACACTGCTGCAAGTGTAATACTGAGATCCTTTTTGTTTAGTTTTGAGTTGTGTGTGCACTGGATACAAACTTGCAGCAGTCTTCGACTACTTCAAGACTTCTTTCAAGAAATATTTTTGTCTGCAACATCTTGTGACTTTTTACTTTTGGCTCATCTAAGACCGCAAATGAAAAAAAAAAAAAAAAGCATCCTAGCTGAGGCACTACCCGGGAAACAATGCATGGAGGAGAGGAAACAAAAAGGTATGCTCATATATGTACTGCTTTTGATGAGACTTGAAGGCATTTGGAGAGTTTGTTTTTTTCCACCCCTTCTTTTTTCCTTTTTTTGAAATTGGCTTCACAAGAAGGCGAGCTGTGAGCCTTCATCTCTGAATGAAAAGCATGTGGCTGGCATCCAGAACAGCGGGGTCTTTCAGCACGGCCCCGGCAGACATCTGTTCCTGGTTTGTACAGCAAAATCCTGGAGCAGAGAGAGGGGCTGTGGTGGGAAGGGGGTGGCGAGGAATAGGAAAAAGGAGGAGGAATGGGAGTTATGGTGTTTTTTAAATTTATTTATTTTCTAAAGGGAGACTTTGAGGGTTTTAAAGATAGAGGGGAAGGGTCTCATCCAATTTTTTCAATGTTTTGTGGATAGAGACAGAAGCTGACATTTGACCTGGTCTCACCGTAGCTTCTGTCATCTTGTAGCAGCTGTTACACATGCAAATCAAGCAGCTTTCTTGGATTTCTTTCAGTCATTTGTGAGCAAAAAACACCCTGTCAGTGTTAACATCACCTGGTTGTCTTCTACACTTGTTACAGAGCCTGAGATGCTTGTTTTAGTCCTCTTTTCATGTTCAAATTCAAAAGTGTGCATCGCCTCTAAGTCGGATGTTGAGTATTTTAGTCTGTTCATGTGTGAGTGAATGAGTGAGTGAGAGGTACAGAGTGGTTTGTGTGGCCTCTGCCTAATGAGGAGAGACATTAGAACAACTCCAACAAGATTAAATGTTTATTTTTCTCAGAATATTTATACTGTCTGAAGTACTTTGACGCAGTTTGCCCTCTTTCACCCTAAGCGCCAGATGACTAGTGCTCATGAGTCAATAGCCAGTCAGATTATACGGGGAACATGTTAGGGCACAAAAAACAAAACAAACAAACAAAAAACAGTGCCCTTTTTGACCTTCTCAGCCAGCAGATTTTTATTTTAATTATCAGATTTGCAGCTGCAACAAACTTCTCTTAATGTTGGATATATGATATCTTTAGCTTTGCTGTAGCAGCAAGAAACTCTTTTTTGTAACAATATAGCAGAATAATGGGGTCCTTGCCATGGAAAGTACTCACTCTCCTACTGTGTGTGTGTTGTAATCCAAACTCCTCTGTTTTATGTTGCGGAAGTTGGTCTGACCACACCTGCATATCAATGCATCAACATCCTGTTCCATCTGAAGCAATCAAACTTCTAGATTTCCAGAGATGAAGTTAGTTGATATGATAAAAAGCACTGCAAACTGCTGAAGTTTGACCTTCCTTTCAATTTATGTCAGTTAATTAAGAAACTCAGTAATGCTGTTTTTATTAGCTAAGTTAGCTCAAATTTGTTCAAAAGTAAGAAAATCTGCTTACAAGCAAATCTAAAGCTGCTTTCAGGCTATGGTTGTAAACAAATAGCCTAGATTTGATTATATAATTAAATCAGATTGTAAGCATTAATGTCCCATTGAGGGGAAAAAAGAAAAAAAGAAAAAAAAAAGACAGCAGTTATGCAGCTGTCTGGTTCTCGTGATGTATGGCATCACATTTTTCTTAAAAGATACTGATGGGCAGAAGTCACACAGAGTCACTTTTGGTAATTGAAACTAAAATGTGGGCCAAGCTGAAAAGACTTAATAATTCAGCACAGACTGCTGTGCAGTTATTGCCTGGAGTTCACAACCAAATCCAGCTGCAAGGAGAGTGATTAACAATTGGAGCAATAAAGAAAGGCTCCATTAGGGGGAAAAAATAAGATCTTGGTTGGTAGATAGCAGAATCATCTGAAAAACTGACAGCCATAGATAGTCCAAGCTTTTAGTAACAAAGTTATTATTTGAAAAGCATTTAGTTACCCAGAAGTAGAGTTTTGAGGAGAGCTTTTTTTTTTCTAAATGTATCTATAATGTCAATTCTCTCTATGTTTTAGAGAACTAAAATAAACATTTTAATGGCTTGAATGTATTTTTTAAAACAATATTTAAGCATAATTTTTCGAACAAATTTCGAACTGATGATAGCCCTGTGAGACAGACTCGCCATTTGGGGATCTCCCTATAAATCCCATTTGGTGCCGACCTAAAATTTTGTGTCAAATTTATGTCGCTTAATGAAGTTAATGTGTCACCAATACCTGAAGCAACACATTTAGACCAAAGTAGCAGATCTGCATTGATAAAATGCAGAGGTTGTTTTAAACTTTTGAACTTTAACTTTATCTCATTAACCAATTTGTTTCTCTGAAAAGACACTGCTTTTTGCCAAGAAATGTCACGGGACAGATAAGACGTGATGTATTTTGGCAGGATTCACATACTGGCACTTCAGTACGGAGGATCAAAACGGCCAAAAAAAAAAAAATAAATAAAAAAAAAAATACAGAAATATAAAAAGGGCTCAATAGCAAAACGGTGCTATGTTGTGCCAAACAAATTTGCTTTGCCAAAGGGACCTTTATGGGTATAAGGCTCCTCTTCATAATCACATTTTTTTTTCTATATTTTTAAATATTTTTTTTTAGCTAATTTCTTTTGATTTGTGGAATTTATGTAATCTTCCTGGACCTGACCGGAAAAAAAATAAGGGAAGTAAAAAGGGAAGTAAACAAAGGAAGAGGAGACACAGTAGAATCAGTAGAATACAGTAGATACAGTAGAAAGAAGCAGCAACCCTTCAATTTAACCTAACAGCAGACAACCAACTGCTACACCTGTACAGAAACACAACAGAATTTCTTACAGCTTTTACAAGTAATCTAAGCTGACAATCATCAGTTTGTTAAAAATAAATAAATAAATGACCAAAACAGCAGCAACAAGATGTATCACAACAACAACCAAAGTATCAAAGACACACACACACACACACACACACACACACAAAAAAAAATCTAAACAAAAGTAGCTCTTAGTCTATAAACCCACTGGACAACTCAGTGACTGTGTCAGCGTGCAGAGTATAAGGAATGAGGAGTGAACAGAGATTAGTGTGAACATCCAAATGTGACCGAAGTCTCTACTCTAGAGGCAGACTAGGGTGGCCCAGGCAATCAGCAGCAGTCCCGGAGCACGAACTCAAGCCACCCCACCATGAAGACCACCCCGGCCAGAGCCCCTTGCGGCCACGGGGCACAGGAAGCACTGCCTCATCATGTAAATGAGGGGGGTGGCCTTTGAAGGAGGGTCTTGGGGGCAGATCCTCACTTATTGGGCATCAACACTGAACAGATCACAGACTGTTGGTGCAGGGAGGATAGGACTGCACTAGCTAAACATGCTTGAAAAAATAAACAGAGGAAAAAAATTCAAGCATGGAAATAAAGAGGACGTAAATGTTATTGTGGAGAAAAAAGTGTCAATAAATAAATAAAAAATAAATTAAATGTTAAATTAAAATATAACAGAAATAAATCATTTTGGGGCTAAAAATGTAAAAAGAAAATAAATGCAGAAATAAAAATGGAGGAAAAAAAGTTAAAAAAAAAAGACAAACAAAAAAATGAATAAATTGAACTAAAATTACATGAAAAAGTAAAAAAAATAAGAACATTATACAAAAGTTAAATTAAAAGAGTTGAAAGTACAAAATAAATGACAAAAAAAATATATAAATTAATTTCATGTTTTAAAGGTTTTTTTAATGAAAAAAGCTATTATTATTAAATCCACAACATTGTTCCTGTTTGACAAGCTGTGAATTATTTTTAAGATTAAGTAGTTGTAGATGGCCAAAACTCATCTTATCCTAAGTCTCGGATGTCAGGAAACCTGATTCTCCAAAATGAGAGCACTTTCAGTTCTTTCAGTTAAATTTAAGACACTCTCTACTCATAAGTTATTCACACAACCCTACTTTAAAGAAAACAATATAATTTAATGCATGTTATACATTTAAATCCCACCTTAACTAGCCAGGCCAGTTATAAACCTGTTTCCATTTTTGTAGCTAAGCTAATCTAACCATCTATTGGCTCTAGTCTGAAATTAATATCTGTGTTTATTTGTTGTATTGTTTATAGTTATGTAAGTATACCTTAAAAAGGGTGTCATCAACATGTATCATCAGTTTTCATAAAACAAACTGATTGGTGCTTCTTGATAATTTAGTTTGGTTTAATGACATTGTGACAAATTTTGTCCATTTTATGGACATTTAGCTTTACCACTAGCTTTAGCTCATGGAATCAAGATTCATGTAAATTTCTTCTGCAGAAGAGAATAGAATAGAATTGCACAAGGTAAATGACAGTTACTCCACCTCTTTTATCACTGGTGCGTCTATCTATAGACAGACAACTTGAAGCTCTGTTGCCTTTAGAGATATCTCAGCCTCATCATCACCACTTTGAAGTCACTTCAGTCTTGTCACTGCTTTCATGATATTTATGAAATATCTGTTTGTGAACTTCAGACATCAGCATCGCTTCACAGGAGTAGATGACAGCAAGTCTTAAAGCACTCGTGTGAATATCTCAACTTCCAGATTGGAGCACATTCTGTGTCCTCAGTGACACTTCATGACCTACATCTGCGTGGTCACCGATGACAGAAGGTGGGCCTCACTTCCCCTGCCTTCTTGGTGTGGTGGTGACTGTTTGGGGCAGCCCCACTGAGGGTTAATGCTGGTCTGTGTCTTTACTTCTGCTCCCTGCCAGGGGAAAGAAAATACCTGAAGCTGGAGTCCAGTGCTTAGCACTGACTTTTTTGGCAAAGGCTGCTGGATTCAAGTCTGTGTTTGATCTTGTGCTCTCCCAGCCAAGTAAAACACCGGGAGACTCAAAGGTTATTACATTTTAGTGTGTAAGGTATGTTTCCACATAAACCCCTGTTCTTTTCCAAGTGGACTTCATTTCGCAAGCCTCAGAGCAGCCAGGGGAATATTATATTTTTTTCAGTTATGGTTGTTCGTTTTGTTATATATTGCCATAGCCAATGTTAATTGATCACATTGTTTTCATTTCATAATCAGTGAGAGGAGTGCTGGTAATAAGCTAACTGAGAACAAAGGGAGCTTTCAAATGGGTTACTTAAACATTATCAGAGGAGACACAGAAGATATGTGATCATTCAAGATGTTGATGTTTGAAATGTTCCTCTTTAGCACAAAAATGTGTTATCAACTGAATTCAATCAGTGAAAACTTTAGATTGTCTCCATTTGGGTCAGATGCTGACCTGACTTAGTACAAACACACAGGAAAGTGTGCATCACGATACATTGACAGCTATAAATCAGGTATGATTATCTCTGCTCTTCTTGTTTCTATGATAGTACTGGATGTAACAACCAGTATTTCTGTAGAACAGTCAACATGATCTGTGCTTTTAGAGTGCTCATCAACACCTTTCACGTTGTGATGCAGTGTGATCATTCCCCTGGCCCTTCACTTTTTGTTTTATATGTAAAGCCTTCAGGGTTACCCCAGAATGCTCCCAAACTTCATCCATGTCCTACATTCATGAACCTGGCACCATAATAGGTTTGTAGCTGGAGTGAAACACCACACAGACCACAGACCATTGGTTTCCTGCATGCTGAGAAAAAAGTCCAGTGGACGGCATGCAGAGTTGCTACCATTGTTACTCAAAGTTGTGATGCTTGCTATTTTTTTAAAAAGTCTCTGCTTTATTTTAAGTTGTTCTGAACAGACAGATGATTTAAATGGTCCGTACTTATATAGCGCTTTACAGTATACATCACATTCACCCATACATTCACGCACTGATGGCGGAAGCTGCCATGCAAGGCGCTCACCCCAACCCATCAGGAGCAATTAGGGGTTCGGTGTCTTGCCCAAGGACACCTCAACATGAACTCAACTTGGCCGAGGATCGAACCGGCAACCCCCAGGTTACAAGATGCCCGCTTTATCTTGCCAAGCCACGCCGATGTGTTGCGCATAGCGTTTAATACTTTATGTTGAGTTTTATGAGTGAGTGTTATTTATGCAAAATCATTTTAATGTTCAAGGTTAGCATGAAAATCTGTGTTCACAAGTAAACATTTTTTCACAAGATATTTCTTCCATTTTCATATCCAAGATGCTGTTGCATAAGAAATATCAAACACAGTCTAACCCGGACCCCTGAAGAGCCTTTCTCTGCTCTAAGCAGAACCTTCCCCTCTTTGGGACCCCAAGCTTGCACATGTGTAGGTATCGCTATTACTCAGCTCATAAAACGCCACAGTCACATCTGAAAGTGGTTAGCTGTTGAAACACACAGCTTCAAAGCTTGGACCCAGGTTCTGCAGACAGCACAGGCCTGGCCTTCCTTCTGCACAAACCATTCCTCTCCACCAGGGAATGGCTGCAAGTTTGCTTTTGTAACACAAACCTGTTCCCGTCATCAAAACCCACAATGGGTCTCCACTAAAAGGAAGTGGTTATTTTTTTCACTGGTGGTGAATTTTCAGAGGGATTTAATTAGGAAAAATAACTACATTCCAATGATTCTCTTAATATGTTCAAAAGATATACGAGCTCTGCGTTTCTCACAATATACGATGGCTATAGACCCAGACACCTTTTGTGCTCTTTCTATATGTAACAAACAGAGAGGAAGAGGATGAAACACAGCTAAAAGAGACCTCTGTTCTCATTTCCTCTGAAGGTAGCCTTCTTTTCTTCACCCACCCATTTCTTTCCTGAGCCCGTCCACTTCAAAAGCTGACCTGGCCCTGTGTACCGTGTAACATGTTTACTTAAAGGCTTATTTCAAATAAACAGCAGTTCTCCTTGAGATTGCCCCCCACCCCGACCCCCAACCCCCACCTGCTAGAAAAAACATCTGCTCATAGGACATAAAGAAATACACTGCAAAGTCATGTTATTTCATGATATGGCAGCTCAGCAACTATTGTTGCATAAAGCGCTACAGAAAAGCAGTCATAAGAAAACTTGGTTACTTTTGCCAGAAATGATGGTTAAGAAGCCGGGCAGATTTTAGGCAGGCAGGGCACTTCCTTATAAATGAATAAACAAAATTCAGATGCATTGCAGCTCAGCAACACCTTTGTTTATAACCACCATGTGTTAATAGGGGCCTGACTGATCCTATCACTAAAAAAATGCCAGTGTATCAGAATATATGAACTTTTCCCCCATTGTCACATGCTCACACTAAGTACTGCTCTCTCTTTGAACCTCCCAATATCTCAGTTGAGCTTTTAAGGTGTTATTGCACATCAGCACCCTCTGCTTTTTAAAGCATAAATCCTCTTTTATCAGGCATCAAGTGTCACACATAGTGCTTCAAGTGGACTAGCCCCAGACCCTCTGCATGTTAGAGAGTAAGACTCCATCAGGCTTGTTGCTTACCACTGGAGATAAGGTAAGAGCATAGAAGGACACTAATGTAAAGCCAGTGTAGCCCAAGTTTCAGTGCAGATTCTTTCCCGGTCTTGCAGACCTGGTTTCCATAATTATGGCTGGAAAAACTGCAGTTTTCTATTTGGTCTACTGCAAATGTTGAGCTGGAGATGGAGGTGGAGCCCGAGCTGCCCTCTGCACCATGGCCTTTTGGTCTTAGCTTGTGCTATGGATGAATTACGTTTCAGTATTTCACACTGTGGAAAAGTGTTTCAGGCACACAGGCTGTCTGTCAGGTCACTAAAGTGCACATGTACACTTTCACTCACTGTGGCCTTAAAATCTCTGTTTGGCATATTTGTGTGAAGTTGTAAAAAAAAAAAAAAAAATTTAAATTCATGGCTTGCACTGGGAGGTTTTAAAATTCTTGTCTTGTAGCTATGATTTCAAAAGAATTCATCATATGCAGCCCCTTATATAATTTTTTCTTTCTTTTTTTTCTGAACAATAATTTTCTTTGAGAATAATTCAACAGAAATATGAATGAGCTTAGCATGATTTTGGTGCATCAGTAATTTGCCTATATGGTGGGGGGGGGGGGGGAGGGGGGGGGGGGGGGGGGGGGGGGGGGGTGGGGGGGGGGGGGGGGGGGGGGGGGGGTGGGGGGGGTG
>JBAMHW010000006.1:17239022-17256394 GCA_037177495.1 Rhadinocentrus ornatus
ACAGTGATATTTTTTTTAGTTTTTTTTTTAAATTTAGGTAGAGATATTCTTTTTTTATTAACAACAGTTTTGGGAATTGCTGCTCAGGTGTTGGGAGAGCAAATTCCTCTTCACACAAAAGCAACAGGATCCCACATGTAGAAGCTGAGTACACCCTGTAGTTTGTGCTACAGATAGTCTGAAAGTTTTTACTTATTTCAAGCTATTGCAAATGCTGAATATGTAAAACATATATCCACTATGAAAATACTTAATTGTGTTTAAAGGGGAAAAAGAACATGAATAATGAATAACTCAAAATTTGCATCAGTATTTTAGGTCTTAAATTTTTATTTTTCTGTTTCTCCATTTAGAGATCATTGTATGCACATTGTATACAGAAAATGTCTTCCTACATTAGAGACCAGTGTTAATGTCTCTAACTTTTACACATTCTCTTGTGTTGACAGTGGTTCTTCCCCCAGAGAAAGCAGAGGGCTGTGAAAGCTACCTGCAGTACCTACACTGCGAGGATGGAGAGAAAGAGGCTCTCAGAGATGCCACCAAAGCTTCGGGGAAGAAACGCATCAGCCTTGATGTAAGTGATAACATGACCTTGCAACATTTTAGGGTTATGTTTAGCACAACTCATCACATGAGCATTGTGCAACAGAGGTGCAGAAAAAGCCATAACTTTCAGTAAAATGTTCCACAGGGAAATTCTTGGTCCAGATCTGTTTTGCAAGACATTTACATAATCCTCCAGTGATTTTAAATGATAGGGTTTATTTTAGGTCAGAAGAGGTCATAATCCATGTGCTAAGAGCCAATAATGTTAAATCTGTTTGTGTGTTAGTGTATGAAAAGTTTGGAGCCATGGGTTTAAAAGCAAGATGCTGGTGGTTAACCAAGCTTCCACTGCACGCCCTCACCCACTGCTCAGATCATTTGTCGGTATACTGACATCCCACCAAACCATATTCTGATTGGACTTAAGGGGCAATAAATAGAATAACTAGATCGTAATGTTTAGACTTGCATGTTATAAAGAACTGCTTAGATATGCCCTTTAGTGATCGCTGCTAGTTATATGAGCTGAAGTGATATTACAAAGCCTTAAAGGGTTCCATGTCTCCCAGGGTCTCCTCCCTTGTTAAGGCCCACTTTCTCTCTTACTGTGTCAGATCTCCACTGTGCCTACATTTGGTCTTTATTCCAAAAGTTTCTTTTTTCAGTCATGACCATGTTATGAGATACATCTGAATCAAAGTTACTGCCAGAAAGTTGTAAGTGAGAATTGTGTTTTTTCCCCTTAGAATAAAGCAGTCAAATCTTGCTAACCTGGTTCTTTTCCATTTGCCTAATTTTACATGAAGACAAAGTACAAAAAAAGAAGCTTCAGGCTCTATTGTACTGCACCATCTTTAATACTACAATGTATGTGTTTTAAAATCTTTAATGACTTATAATGAAAGGAATGGCACAAACAATAAAATTTATGTTGAAGTCTGCTGCCCCCTTCTGTCATTAATGTTCCTGCACTCTGTCTTTGATGCGGCGTGAACTTGCTGTGCATATAATGGTCATAAAGAAGCATGTCAACATTATCTAGCTGTTTATATATATTAAAGAAGCACACATATTTTCTCAGGACCTGGAATGTGACATTTC
Source organism: Rhadinocentrus ornatus (assembly GCA_037177495.1). NCBI lineage: Eukaryota > Metazoa > Chordata > Actinopteri > Atheriniformes > Melanotaeniidae > Rhadinocentrus > Rhadinocentrus ornatus. The sequence goes on from JBAMHW010000006.1 coordinate 17,240,673, forward strand.
TGTTGAGGATGACAACCGGCAAGAGTGGATCTTCACTCTTTATGATTTTGACAACAGTGGGAAAGTTACTAAAGAGGTGTGTGAATGTGTTAGTCATGCCTTTTATTATTATGCTTTTCTCCCTGTACTCCTTGATGGGTCTCCTTGTGTATTTACAATAATAAAAGTTATTGATAATGAGGATTAATTCCTTTTGAATGATTTTTGTGTGTTACATATTTTTATTCTTCTGCTACAGGACATGTCGAGTTTAATGCACACTATATATGATGTGGTGGACGCCTCTGTGAACCACTCCTGTCATAACAAGAGCAAGACTTTGCGTGTCAAACTGACTGTTACTCCTGAACCAAAGTGCTTCAGAAGAGAAACAGAAGCAGGTAACAGGATAAACAGCACCATGAGGCTTTGCCATTTTCAGATGTTTAAATAAATATCTAATATCTATCTAATGTATATAATTTTAGTCATGTTAATTAATAAATAACATGATTAAAATTATTTCTACTTTATGTATAATGTTATAAGAATAGTGAATGTAGGACAAAGGAACTTTCCGACTAGTTCTGGAGACATCCAAATAATAGGTTGTCAATGCAGAGCTTTTCAGAGAAATAGAAATGAATATGAATGCTTATGAATTATCTAAATAATTTGGTTGTCTGGATTAGGGAACTATCTTGAATGAAGTCAGTCAGAATCTTTGTAAATAAGTCAGAATTTGATGGAAGCTATAATCGGATTACTATAATGACGGCTGGTAAAGGTTGAAGGATTCAAGAGCTCTGAGTACAAGAGTTGGGCAACTCTTGCCCAACATTAAATCAGATTAGTAAATATAGTAAAACATTTTGTATTAAAAAGAATAATAAAAGCAAATCAATATCTATAAACTTATTGAACTCTGGCACTAAGGATATGTGTGTGTGTATTTGTGAAATTTCTGTGTTTGAGTGTGTATAAGTCAAGTTTGCACCAGTGGATTTTGCATGTGTTTTCTAGTGCAAATGTTTTAGCACGCATAGATCAGAGAGTCTCATGAGGATGTTTGAATCCCACTCTGTTTGACCAAGGTGTGAGTATGTATGTGTGATCCGTGTCATTAGCCAGGTTAGATGAAGGGAAGCAACAAACATCACCGCAACAAGCAGCTCAACAACAAGTCAAACACAATTATTTCATGAGAAATTTTGTGAAATTCTGAGGGTTTTGTAAATATACTGGGGGTATAACCCTAGTAAATGGAGGGAAAGTGGAAATGGGCCACTAAAAGTACACTTATATATCCCTGGACCAATCATTGAACATTTAAATGACTTAAATGTTCCTCTTTTGCTGAAGAGAACTATGATTGCATGAAGACTTTATGCATGTATGATGGCACCCTGTACTTTTTCCTGGTATGAACTTTTGATCATTTCCTATTCAGATCGTAGTCACCAGGAGGTGGGCCGTTCAGCCGACAAACGGTTGTCCTCCTACATCAGGTCAATACCTACCATTTATGTGTTTTCATGTATTTGGCAAATGTACAAAATGTGCAAACTATTCAGGATATTCTCACAGTTTTAATTGTGCACTTCTATAGCAACAGGGGGCAGAGCAATGAGCCACCTGCCACTGAGGGCCAACATTACTGTGTAGATGAAAACACAGAGAGGAGGAATCACTACCTGGACCTCGCTGGTATTGAGAACTACACATCTAGATTTGAAGGTAGGTGTCATTTTTAATTGTGTTTTATAGCCTGTCTGGTTTTATGAACTTTACAAAATCTATTTTTCCTTTTTATAAAAACAATATTATATTTTGAAGTATTGCATTAGAGATTAATGGAACGCTCACTTGATGTAGCTTTTGCCTTTTTGAGAAGAGGTAATACAATTAATGACAGATGGAAAGACCTCCTTTGAGTAAGTATTATTAATAGTACAAAATGAAACACACAATTAATCAGCTGTTTCCACTTTTACAATACATCCAACCAAATCCTAAAACCCTGTCCTAATTTTTCTTTTGTAGAATTCTTTTTTCTTTTTTTCTTATGGTCATTTAAAGAAAAATCATGCCAGATTTGCAGATTTTTTCTGCATGCCTTGACAATAATGCATTGGGCTGTAAATAAATCCTTTTTTCTAGACTTATCTGATGCTTTTAATGTGCAAACTCTACTGTGCCTAAGTAAGAGCCAGGAAGGGTTTCTAACCTGTCATAAAATGTAACTAAGACAGTTGCCATGGTTACTCACTCGCATATGCATGACAGCCATACCAATAGGGAGAAGCTCAGGAGAGCTGTAGCACAGCAGAGAGGGAGGGAGAGGTTCCTACATTTATATTTGTTAAAATGTCAAGTTACAGTAAGCCCTACATTTTAAGCTGGGTTTGTGGCTGCATATAATTACATTTAGACAGATTTACTTGAAATTCTGCAACAGTTTTTTAAACAATCCTGTAGCGTTAGCTCCATCAAGGCAGTACAAACATAGTTAATTGGAAAGACTTGCAAAAAACCCTTAGCAATTCTAAGTTTAGTTAGATTTATATATTATGCATTATTAAGAAAAAATGTTTCTTCAAGTTATTGCTGCGTAAGATGTTTCCACAAGCTATAAATTATGTAGCATACTTTGTTTTCACACACTGCTTCTGCATTTTGGCTTAGTTTTTGTAAAAATAAATTATCTATTGTTGTTAATCTGAGGTTTACCAAATGCTAAGACCTCATGAGGACAAAATGTTTTTCTTTTTTAATGTACTGATAAATAAGATCTTAGAATTAAAAAAAAATGTTTACTTCTTTTTTTATGACTGTAAACACTGCTGAAAGCTATCTAATTAATTTATAAAACCACTGCTGTCTCTTTCCTGTCCTTCAGGAAACACCCCTGTCTTCCCCCCTCAGGAAGCTCATGGTCGGGGCTCACAAAGCCAGAGTCGCTCACGTGCCCAGGAACCAGAAGCCCAAGTTGCTCACCAGCGGCGTTCACAGGTCATCAGTGATAGCTACAACCCTGCAGAAGCTCGAAGCAAAAGTACACATTTCCTCAAATCCCCTAAAGGAACCTACAAGGGGAATGGTGGGAATAATGGGGGCACTGGGGGTGGCAAATCCACTAAATGCCATGGCTACCATCCTCTTCTGCAAACAATGCTGCATAGTGGCAGTGCTGCAGGCCACGGAGGTCAGGATGTCTATCACATGCCACATCAAGCTCAACCCTCCAGCCACCACCAGCACCCTTTGCAATACAGTCACAGTAAACGCCTGAGGGCCAAAGCCCGTGAGGCTCTGTCCCCATCCAAAACCCCTCTGCCACCTCAGTCCCACCCTCAACAGCAACCCCCAGTGCCCTCTGTACTGCCAAGCCTGGAGAGAGAGCAAGCGTCGGGCCCTTCTGGTAGCCCAGGATTTGTGGTTCCCATGGTCCAGCGCCATGAGCATCACCATCACCACGAACACCACCACCACCACCACTACCACCATTACCACCAGACATGACAGCCTTTAGTGTGCAGTGACTAAAACTGTACAGGACCAACCACAACCAACCACACCAGTCTGAAGGACTTAAGTCATCCAATGGGAATGTCTTCTGCTCTGATTAGGATCTATTTATTCTCCCCCTGCAAGCTATACAGATATATCCTGAGATTAGGTGTACTAATGAAACATGTAGTGTGATGGAAGATGATACTGGGCCAGAGGGACGTTATTGTGTAGTACCAAAATTGTGTGGCACAGTTTTTCAGTATTTCTTTAGATTTTCTGCTGAAATGGCTGCACTCCTTACACACATTTATTAAGGGAACCAATACAGAGAGGAGCAGATCAGATAACTTTTGATGTGTCCCCCTTATGTCCTAGTAAGTGTTTTATTAAAGTTCTACAAGCTACATTATATGTCGGAATAATCGTGTTGCTCTGTGTGAGACCTTTCGAAAACACGGATCTCAGGTGTAAAGGTGCTGCTGCTCTCAAGCTTTTTACAGAGGCCTCACTCTTATGGAGCCTGCTGTGGACTGAGGGATTTCCTGTTTGTGTTTTTTTGTTGTTTTTTTTTTTTTTTTGTTGGGGGGGTAATGCAATCACCACTGCCAATTTTAATGCAAAAATATCTTGCTATTTGTATAAAAAATCTATATATGTAAACACATTTTACTGTATAATTATTATACCCTATATGCATATTTCATCGTGGATATAATTATGCATATATATGAATTTTTGTTTTTTATATATTTTAATAAACATATAGTTCATTTATAATATTGCAGAGGTTTTGTTTTATTTTCTATTTTTCCTTAAAACACTTTGTTAAAGGTGATGGGTGGCGCCATCTCCTGACATAAAAAGGTAAAAAAATAAAAAAAATAAAAATGGTATAAATATTCAAATCAGCTGCTCACAAGCCAAAGCTGAAAATGAGGCCATTATACGGTGCATTCATTGTTTTCTCTAGGTTTCTCCGGCTTTCAGGCATTTGGTGATTCTAAATTGACTGTGGGTATGCATGCAGTGTGCATACAAGTCATGTTTGCCTCTGTGTTTGCCTCTTTCCCTATGACAAATGTTTATTCAATCAGTTGCTAAGCTTAATAATATATTTGGCTTGTTAATGAATGATAGTGAAAATAATAATAAAATTTCACATGTAGCCCTTTTACAAACTGTTTAGGAAATTTCACAGCTGCTGGACATGTGTGATTGTGATCAGTCTCTGTTAGCCACTAGGTGGCAATGATCGGTAGCTAGAAAAACAAAACGTTGGTAGGTTTCTTATAAATCAGCAGATTTCCTGGATCTCCATTTAGAGAAGAAATATCGTTGTCTTCCTAAATAAAACTGGCACAGACAGCCCAACCCTAATCATAGTCTTAACCAGAACCGATTTATGACTCGTATAAACCGTAATCTTCCGCCTCATTTCACACCCAGCCTTATCCATCACCAAGAACAGCTAGTTTGCATGAGGACTACTAGTCATCACAGGGGCGTAGGTCAAAATGAAAAAGGTCCTGATAAGGTCACAAAATAAGTAAATATATGAGCTGTTAAACTTTGTTTTCATTCTGATGTTATAAAGCTACTTAAAATTTTCTGACATCGTCTTCTCCAAAATGAAGTCCATAGAAATCATGAAGTAAATGTAAACAGGACGTTTTTTATTGAAGAGAAGCAAACATTTAACTTTTGTTAATTTAACTGCTGTTATTAAATAAAGCACAGTTTCTGAGCACCATGTCAACTATTTGCTCCACCAGAGGAAAAAATAAATAAAACGGGAACCGTTTCTCCTTTTCTTTCAGATGGATGGACACAACCAGACAACGGTTAAATCTGATATATTATCAGCTAAAAAATTCCCACCTTAAGGTCTACTTGGCTGCTGCTCTGGGGTACAACAGCCTTATCAAGAGAAAAGAGGGAAGCTAAAAAATAGCTACAATTTGCCCAAGTAGTGATGAGAAGAATGATTTTTCCTCATTAAAAAGGCCATCAAAACAAGTGATGAGGCTGAACGCTCTGGGTATGTCAGATATTTCCATCACCAACGGACGTCAAACCATGTGTTTCACGTGCCCACGGCTGCTGTCATTTCAGTAAAACTAAGAAAAGTAGTAAATGCTTAGCTTCTGTTTTAAATGAACTCTCATATTTTATACTATAGATAAAAAAAAGATCCAGTTGCTATAGTTTCTTTGTAATAATTGCCAGCTTCAGCTCAGAGAAAAAGCTGTGTTCCTGATCCGTTCATCAGGGATTTAGTGAAGGACTGAATCCGAGCCCCGACTGTGACAAACAATGGCAGCTATGAAAGGCGAGGGGAGGGACGGCCTAATGCAAATATCCACTTTGTACGCCTTGGAGAATTTGCACTGACAACTACAAAATTCCACCCAAATGTGAGAATACGCAGAGTTACTAAAACAGTGCAGATTTTGGCAAAGTGGCGCACAGACATGCAGTTTAAACTTCTTCGCGGAGACTGCGCTGATTCAGCAACAAGTAGGGAAACTTTCTGGAGTCAACCTACGGAAGGGACACAGGTTCTGGGACGGCATCACTGAAATGTGCCAAATCCACCTGCTGCTGAGGGACAAAACGCACAGCTAAGAAAGGTATGGTGTCTGTCCAGTTTATCGTGACAACGTACTTCGATATTCTCTCAGATAATCTTTTTCTGTGTTATTGAGTAAATATTGAATAATCGTGGATTCCTCAACACTACGTTTAATTTTTGTTTTGAAGCTTCCCGGGGAACCATTGGAGATTTTTAGACCCTTTTCTACGCAGCTTATTTAGTGAGGCTAAGCCTGTGTCAGGAAAACATGATTATCCTCAAACCATCGATATGCTGGCTTTCGTTCAAGACATGCATGAGAAAGGCTTTGCTGCATAATAGATCAGTGGGAGCCTGTCTGCTTGTATAGAGGTGGGGCAAACTGAGGGGAATTTCACTTCAATATTGATATTAACTGTTCAAAAACATTTAGTCAGGTTTTTCTCAGGAACATTAAATCCCTCTATCTGAACTTATTCATCTTTTATTTGAATCCTCTATCAATTAAATGTACCAGATGAGTGTCACTTTTGACTTTAAAAAAGAATAAATACATTTTAGAAAATGAGCACAGATAAGTAATGTCTGGACTTTGCATGTTCTTGCAGGTTGCTTTTTTTAAATGGCAGCAAGCAAAAAGTATTAGAGTGTAATGCTACTGTAAAATCCCAGCACATCCCCCAGAGAGACATCAAAGCAGTCCCAACATGAGGCCTTTATCTGAACAATTGCTCCTTTCTATCCTGCACCCCAACCCTGACCACCCCCACAACCCCTATTCCAAATTTCCACTTGATTAAGCCCTAAGCTGGACAGAGTTGAATCTGGAGGGAAAATGGTTCACTAATTATGTCTCTCAAGTCTAACGTGAAAAAAGACCTCTGCTCTATCTGCTCTGATTTGAATAAGGTAAAAATAAACAAATAAATTTAGGTATATGCAACTTCTAAAGCTATGGTTCTCATTATTATCATTTTGCATCTAATATAAAATAGAATAATGTAGCTGCACTTTATGCTGGGTTTAGACTACAGCTGATCAAATGATGTGTAATAGCAAGCAGTGCATTGTCATAAAAGTATAGCAATTAATTGAGATGTTTTGAGAAGAAATGTGAAGTTGTTTTTAAGAAGTGGACCCGAGCTGTCAGGGATTCATGTAAAAGCCACCACAGTTGTTTATGTCTTAGGAAAATTCTCCTGAAACTCTCATCAGTTTGGCTCTTCCCTTCAACAATTCTGATCCACAACAACTGCTTTTGCAAAATGCACATTTCACTTATAGCTCTTGACATTAATTTCCCACAATTGGTTTTCTCCTATTTGTAACTAATTACCTCTGTTGGCGAGTGTAAGCAGAAGCAGCCTGCAGACCACTGTACACATTCCCTGGCTGGTGGTGAGGTTGCCAGGCAATATGAGTTGCCGGGTGAATGTCTCTTTTCTCCCCCTGCATGCTTCCCTCTCAGCTTTTTCTGACCGGCCACCCCCCACCTCTCTTCTCAGCTTGCCTCCCCTTTATTTGCATACTAAAAGATCAAGCAAATGCCCTTTATAAACCAGGGTTGTCAAACTGATCACTTATACACTTTGGGGAAGTTTGTGGGAACTCACATGAGCATATGATCAATGTCAGCTGCATTTGCATGTCTGTTGCATTTTTTTTATTGTGAAATACAGTAGAAAAAAAGTCTAGTTGTTGCATATAATCTTAATTGCATGCATCATGTTTGTTGTATTCCAGAAAATGTAAGCCTATATATTTTTTCTGTCTGTTGTCCACTAGAGGAGGGCTATGTGCAAGTTGTAAACACAATATCAGAGCTGTAATTCTACTTGTGCAGTTATGGGAAAAAATAGGCATAACCTTTATTAATTCTAAGGTTTTACATCTCAGGACATAACAAGAAATCATCATATATTTGCTGCAGTTCTTGTAATCATTGTCCAGTTGTATGAACCAGTTTAGATCAAGCTTCATATCTGAGTCACAAATACTTTGGTGTACAAATGAGTTCATGGTCAACTCAGTGACTGCAAGGTGTCCAGGTCCTGCAGCTGCATAGCAAGCCAAATCATCATCTCTCCATCACCGAGGTTGACGGCTGGTATGAGGTGTTTGTGCTGACACGCTGTGTTGTTTTTTTTAGCCAAATGTGGCGCTGTAAATTCTGACTGAACATATCAATTTTTGTTTCATTTTCTTAAGGACATTGTTCCAGAAGTCTTGTGGTTTGTTCAAGTGCAAAACTCAAGCTTTGAGACCATGCCTTATTTAGTAAAAGGACACGTTCTCCTGGCGGTCTTTCCAAATAATATATCCAAATTTGTTTAGTCTTTTCTACTTTAACATTTAACCTACTAGTAGAAGTCTCAAAATGTAGCTCTTAGGGTTTGTGCCATTTCCCTCAGTATTGCACATACCGACCTTGGGGTGAACTTGCTGGAACATCCACTTCTTAAAAGACTGACTGCTATCTTGAATGTTTTCCACTTGTCACACCTGCTGAGTACATTTGAAGAGCAGCACCTATTTGCTACTGACCCTCTTTATTCCTGTGGAGGCAATAAGAGTCTACTTAGTTTTTCATACATTACTTTTGCATTTTATCTTAGTTTTTGAGACATGATTGTGTAATATGTCAAGCATTGTTTATCTAAGATTTTACTTACCTAAGATTTAAAACTAGGTATGGGCCAGATGATTTTTAATGAAGTTTGGATACATAAACCATTAGAATTGAAAGAAGGTGCACTTTCTTTCTGTGGCCATCTAGGGAATTTGTTAACCACTTGGTGATTCACCTGTAACTCAAAGTTGATAATACATAACTTAAAATCTTAATATAAGTTAATCTTAATGTCAGTTTGTCTATTCTGAAATTCATGCAGCTGTCATATAAGAGGAAATTAGCTAGGCTGTAAACATGCTTAGTGCTGTAAAATTTAGAATTTTATCATGGGTTTCATGGAGCTGAATTAGTCTTAAGTGACCATTCAAGGTACTGCAGTTTTTGGACCCTCTGTCTTGACATTCTGGGTTTTGTCTCTGGGGGCTACAAACTATTTACGCCCAAAGCCACAACATTTCAGAAGTCTATCACCACTGCATCTTTAGACAGGAAGGAATAATTATTCTGACAACAACCCACGAATAAATGGAGTGAGCTTTTAGTTTACCTTAAACAGGCGGTCACAGTGGCAACTGCAGACAAATACACCAACAACTCTTATAAGGTGCATTGTTATAAGCCTGGAAATTTGTTGTTTGGTTTTTAGTTCTTTTGTTTAAAATAATTTTACTGGGATTTCAAAAAGAAGAGTTAGAAAAAAATACTAATATTGTATAATGATCATTTTCTCCTGACATTGTGTTTGTTATTTGTTCTATACATGTGTGTAAAATAATGCTCAATGAAGATATCTTTGTGTTTTCCAACCTATCTTAATTTTATGATTTATTTATTCAATCCAGACATGTAAGAAAAATATAGGAGACTATAAAATCTTGCTTTGTCATTGAAGTGCTCTCAATGACAAAATGGCTCTTTCTGATAGGTCATATCCTCAAGAGATGTGTATAATTAGAGCTATGAAAACAGGAAACACCTCACCCTCCCTATCGTTCTCCTCTCCCTCTGTCCACCCTCTTGTCTCTTGTTCCCTCCCTTAGATGTGTATTTAAAAATTATCAGGTGCAAGATGTTGAGTATCGCTGTAATGAGCCAAGTGATGGTTATCACTGTGTCTTACATACTTTGGTTTACTGGAATAGAGGACATGGCTGCTCTTTTATTTTTTTCTGCCACAAAACTGATAACTGGTTGCAGGCTACACATTCAGAGTAGATTGTTTAGTAAATTCTAACTTGTAATAAAGATTGTAGATTAGTAAGGTCTCTAGCTTACTGAAAGGTCCCATTACGAATAACCTGGTTCTTTTTTTTTTTGGTGCCAGAATCAATTAATGTAAAATTTAATTGTACACACTCATTTTTGAAGCTGTTCCAGTTACTGGAGCCTATCCCAGCAGCTACTAGATGAGAGGCAGGGTGCACTCTGGACAGGTCACCAGTCCCTCACAGGGTTAAAACAAAGGCATAAAACCCCTACGTTTGGAACGAACCTCTGGTTAATCCTACTTTCATAAGCAGTCCTTGCAATGATTCTACAACTTTAGTGGAATCCGTACATAATTCAATTATTTGGGCATCAAGGCAAGCATTTTTCTGTGGAAGGTGTCTCAGCTGATGCCATTTGTTAAGTTAGAAGAGATCATGAAATCTAGAGGATTGTTTGTGGACCTCCAAGACAGGACTGTGTCAAAGCACAGGAGGAACACAAAGCCTCTGCAGCTGGTAAAATGACCATAAAAGAAATTCTGAGTTCCTTTGTGCATATAGGAAGAATTTTACATGACAACCATCGATACAGCAATCCACCTATTAGGATTTATAGAGTGACCAGCCACAAAAAAGTCTTTACATCACAGACAAGTGGTATGGTAGCGTGATGGGAATTTAAAAAAAAAAGTAAATAAATGACTCAAAAACCCTAATTCTCTAATATGTTGAACAAATGTCTAACTGACCACAATTATAAGCTGCATGTAAAGAAACCTGGCACCAACAATCACTGCAAAAACAGTCGTACAGTCAGCCATGATTTTGACAGCATAATGGTGTGGGGTTGTTTTGGTTTGGGGACTGGGAGACCAGTCAGGACAGATAGAAAAATGTGGTGCAATCCTGACTGAAAACCTTTTCTGGGTTGCTTAGGATCTTAAGCAATGGCAAATACAGTATTTGTGTTTGTACACAACAGTTACCTGAACCAACCAGCCAAAAAAAATATTAAGCCTCAGGAAGCTTCTTTAAGTGAACTCAACTAGAGTCAGACTTGAAACCAGCAGAGCATCTCTGTAGATATCTAAAACGATACCGCCAAGAAGAAAGAGACAACATCGCTAGGACAGGGGTACCAAATTTATAGGATTATTCCTTTGGAGACCCAAAGCTAAAGGTTTTCTTATCAAGCAAGTGGACTGAATAATGATGTTGTGTATTTAAAATGTTTTTTAAAAAAAATAAAAAATTGGGCAATTAAACATTCTCACATTAGTTTTTGCTGATGAGGCTGAAATGTTCTGAAAACTGACAGGATGCACCATATCTTTTCAGAGAAATATAATAATGCACACCATTTCAAATATAACTCTTCAGCTTGACTTCCACTTTGACTTCCAGTGATTCATTTGTACTGAATGTTAACATGCTCCTAGTAGTTTGGTTCATTGTGGGGGATGTGCTGGTGTGGTCTCTAATTTATGTTTCTTCCTGCAAAGATTAAAGACTCCATGGAGACCAGGTGTACACCTTATACCAAAAATTACTTACTTGTACTGCCCTTCATTTTTAAGGCCACATAAGTGATACATTTTCCCACTTTTGTGAAAGGGGAGAATTTAAATTCTTTATGGAGCAACTGCACTTAACCCACTTTTCTTCTCTGACTGAGGTATGCAGAGTTCAAGAAAGAAAAGTCAGCATTTTCTATTCATCCCCCCCCCCCCCTTTCCCGGTGTGGTATGCACACCTGGAGGTGTTTGCTGAGTGGCTCAAGTAATCCATATAACAATGCAGACTGACATCTGGTGCCATCAAAAGCACCAGAGGCAGTTTGCTCTGACAGGCTTTGCTTTATCTCTATTGATCAGCAAGCCTGCAATGCTGTTGATGTCTTATTTATAATAATCCTTGATTTTAACACTGCAGATTAAAGCAGATTTAGATATTTCAGCAGAATAAAGGTGAGAAATGTATGTAACTGATTTGCAAAAACAAATAAGATAACCAAAATGTTTGCCTGTGACATTGGGGACCAAAGAGCACAGGTAAAGTGTAGATGTCTAGACCTTTTTTGTTGATATGGCAGGCCAGTTGAGTTGCTGTGCTCTTGGATCCCCTCAGAGAGTACACACAGGAGAGAGATGGGTGCAGATAAAGCAGCAGGGTTACGCCCTACTGAGGAATTGGGTTGCCTTGGGGGCTGGGAAACTTTCTGCCTGGCTAGCCTTAATATTGTGATTCCCTTCAGTCAACAAAACAGTGTGTTTGATGGAACATGTCAGGTTGCTCCAGGACTTGGGGGCTGGTCATCTCTGGTTAGACAGCTGTCAGCTCCTCAGTGCTCAGAGAGCCAGCAAGTACTCCATGTGTTGTTGGAGACTTTAAAGTCAGAGAGCATAGTGAGGTAAGTGCTGATTTTTACAATTAAGGAAATATTTTGACCGGGATTCATTTGGATCCAAGGTTGGCCTTATAGTCACGTCCTAATTTGTCTCAGGGATTCATTCTCTTCTGTCAGATCTTTGTCTTTGGAGATGTTTGTTCTCAAGAGACACAACAGAAACCATTGCTAATTTAAATTAATCTGAGAGTTTAGCATGATAATTCAGATTTGCAATGAAATATGTTGTGACTGCATACTTTATCTGATATAAAGTAACTCATATAGCCTTTTTGTTTATGAAACACAAAGCATGAAACAATCCAAGCATGACTTTTGTCATGAAAAAAAAAAATCAAAAAGATGATTAAATCTAACATCAGTGCATTTAAAATAGGAAAGTTAAATTTTTTGTCTACATTTTCTGCCCACCAGTCAGATTAGGGAATGAAGTTGTTAATGTTAAGCAGTTTAATAGCTTTTATTATAACAGTTTAACGTCAGGGACTATTTATCAAAACACTACTTCTGTCCTCTTATTAGGAGGAGTATAGGTCATGCAGTGGATTTCTTTCTCTCATTCCATTCTGCTGTGTATGAATACCCTGTCAGTCTGAATGAGTGCATTCTCCTTGACTCATTGAACTGTGGGTGCTTCTGCTGTAACCCAACCGTGCTTCCTCCAGCCACCTGTGCTCGTGCGTTCAGGGAAAACACTGGCTTTTGTGTTTGAGTGAGACGTCCACACAGCAGGGGCTGCGGTACATAACGGGTCGGCTGTGACAGGTGGCACACTCTCCCCATGTTTCCCCACAGTTAAGAGCACAGATATGGTCGGGCCTTTGGTGGAACAGCTGTACTGTACTGTCATGGTGTGAGGTCAGGGGTACAATCACATTCCTGACAGCATTTTTATATATTTTAGTTTAAAATGTGTTTCTTCTAGATCAAAACAAGTTTCCATATATATATTTTGATGTCTTCCGATGGTGTTGGGGTGCAGGAGGTTAGGGTACAGTGTGGGTGTTTCTCTTTTAGTAGCTGTGTGCATTTGTAAACTGGGGGTAATAAATCTGAAACGTGCTGTGTCTGTGTGCAAGAAGAGGAACAGTTCACTTCAGAGTCTCCAGTGACTGTTTGAAGCAGCCTACTGGGACTGGTCAAGAGGGGTCAGAGGGGGCAATAGCCTTGGTTGTGATGGGGATGTGATTTCACAAGCCTGTGTGAGACGGACGGAGGTACAGAGATGGTTCGTTCACTTTGTACGTCTTATTAATTCAGAGTACAATCTTATCTGTAAGTATACAACATATAATTATTCAATTCTTTCTGAAGATTTAGATTTTGTTATTCTTTTTTTTTTAAATCTGAAGCACTGAGAATTGGTTGAAAATATAAGCAAGAATTTATATGTAATTAGAGCTGCAATGTACAATTTATTTGCTATTTTTTTGTAGAATTTTGATTTCTAATAATTTTGTCGTAGGTTTTAATGAAGTGAATATCTGATACTTTCAGGTTATTTAAGTTTAATAATTCTCTTCATTTCCTACTTTCATCCACCCATCCATTTTCTATACCACTTATTCCAATTCAGGGTTGCAGGGAAGCTGGAGCCTATCCCAACGACTGGTAGGTGAGAGGCTTGTCATTATTTCAACAGAAACTAATGGCAAAATGATAAATTCTTCATTGTAACTTTTTTATTTATTTTTTTGTTAAGAATATAGATACTGTTGCGAAGATATCTAACTTTACAAGGTGGACATTGCCACTGCTATTGTAGTTTGTAAGGAGAGGAAAAGTTTATCTTTAATTTAATTAACTAAACGATGTAATGTGATTTTTCATCACAGCTGTTGGTGGCCTGTGTGGCACTGTAGGGTTGGTATGAAGTGAGGTAGGATGAAGGTGTCACATTCCACAGTTTGGTGTGTGTTTGTGTTAGTTCATCACGATGACCACCCATTTACCTGCAACAGTGTTTTGACCCCATCTACTCTCTACTCTAGCTCCACCATTCCCCTTGTTAATTCCTCCTTATTCTAAATTTTGGTGTGTCCATCCATGCTTGTTGGCCTGAGTATGTGCACATCTGAAGCAGACCACAAAAATGTCTATCTTTATATAAACATGTGCTGTATTCATCCACCCCCTCTTAAGTCTCATATTTTTATCAGTAAGACATGATGAAAAATGATGGAGCTGCCGCTCTCATGTCATCTGACTAATTTGTTCCCCTGATAGCTTTATCTGATCCACCCCATGCCACCATTGGGACCACCACTATCTGCTTTTTCAGATCACATAAATATTGTTTACCAGAAGCTTGCGTAAATGAGGTTATATTAAGCCTCATGATTGCTCATGGAAAAACAACAGGAAAAGTTTAACTCTGGTGGTTGTGCAAGCATATTAGTGTAAATGGAGCTAATGCATTAACTTCAATCCCTGCAATCTTGAGTTAAATCTAAACATTCTGTTGGTGCAGGCATGTGCAGCTCGTGCATGGATTTGTTTTGTTTTTCAAAGTGGGACATTAGCACTGTGGAATAGATCACCAGTTTTTGTGCCAGTTTTTCCTTCAATACAGCAGGGCTTGTGTGCCTGACTTCAGTCACCGGGAATAGGAATGCTCAGTGACCCTGTGCCTCCTTACCACAGAGGACACTCATGTCCACATCCCACCTGCCAAAAAAAAGCAAAAAAAAAACCTAACAAGATGTATAAAATGGTAAAACGACAGCTTGAAGGAGTAAGGGTTCTTGGATCCCTAAACAAGATAGTTTCAGCCTACAGTGTATTTTCTGATGAAAAGATTTCCCAATCGCCAATCTAAATGCATTAAATCTAGAAGAAAACCACATGCATAGGCCTAATCACACAAAAATAGTAATGCATTTTAGTGCATTTTAGTCTTTTGACCCACGGTAAGTAAATGGTGATGTTTTTCTCGCTGTAGAAAACCCACGTTTGTTTTTTCTATTGCAGTGTTGTGGAAGGTTTTAGGCTTCAGCCTTTGGGCAGAGGGTGAAAAAACACCTGCCTGAGACAGCAAGCAGGTGTGAGGCCTATAAAAACTGAGCTGTTTAAATCCCAATTTTCCCTTCCTTCTCAGGGTGAACATCACATGCATTAAGCACAACTCAGACACTATTTGGAGAACAAGGAGTTTCACATGAAATCCAAATATTTATAGTCCATCCAGTAGGTTTGTTTACTTATGATTCAGAATCTAATTATTTTAAAACAGTTAGTAAATCTGACTTTGTCTGATATCTTGCTTTGTTGTACAACTATCTTGGGTCACTCCTGTGTATTCTGTACATAATAATAATCAAATCAAATCAAATCTAGTTTATTTGTATAGCCCTATATCACAACAAAGTTGTCTCAGAGGACTTTACAGAAAGAGGTGTAAATAAACAAACA
>JBAMHW010000006.1:17266690-17280927 GCA_037177495.1 Rhadinocentrus ornatus
TTCCTGCATTCTCTTTTTAGGCTGTTGACCACAGTGGTGTTTCTCCATGGGGTTTTCTGTTTGGTCAAGCCCTTGATCCTTATCGGTGCAACAGCATCCATTACATTCAAGACTTTCAGATAGAAATGATCCAGGAGTCCATCAACTGACTGCACTGGTTGTTGGTAACATAGCTATGCCTTCCACATGCTTAGCACTTGTTCTTTCACTAATGTACCTCTTCCTAACCGAGAAGCAGGTTGTTTGGGCATTCTGAGAGATCAGTAAATCAAACAAAACACAAAAATGGTCAGACAAGGCCAAGTCAGTGACCGCAACAGAAGAAATAGCAACACCTTTTGAGATAACCAGGTCCAGAATGTGACCTCGAAAGTGGGTCAGTTCTTTTACATGTTGCCATAAACCAAACATGTCCAATATGGAAGAAAATTCCTTGACATTACCATCCGCCATGTTATCTATGTAAATGTAAAAATCCCCCGTTAAGATAAAATGATTAAAATCAGTAGAGATAACCGACAATAATTTAGAAAATTCATCAATAAAATTTGCACAGTGTCCTGGACCTCTGTTAACGATTAAAAATAGGAATTTCTGACAACGCCCCTTAAAATAAAACTAAGATATTCAAAAGACGTAAAATCACCAAATGAAATTTCTTTACACTGGAATGAATCTTTAAATAAGGCAGCTTCTCCTCCCCCTTTCCTCCCATTTTGACATTTATTCCTAAAACTGAAATGAGGGGCTGCTGTTTCTTTAGGAACTGTAACACTTGTGTCTTCTGTTAACCATGTTTTGGTCAGGAAAACTAAATCTAAACTGTGAGAAATGATGAAGTCATTAACAGTGGCTTGTTGGCCAGAGATCTAATATTAAGTACAGCTAACTTTATGAAGCTTACACTGATCTCTGTTGTATTCCGAGTTATACATGGTACAGTTAACAGAGTAGATCGATTCACCCCACAAGTTGACTGTGTTTGATTCCTTATTTTACTAACTAACACAGGAATCCTACTGGGTCCAGGTTTGATCTCAGAGCAGCTGTCTGTATTAGCTTTACTACAGCCAGAACCCTAAACGCATTAAGCTGCAGTTAAATGGGATCCTGTGTAGCTAATCACAGGCATTCTATAATATATCTTATTATTTATGTACAGTCTACAGATGCTTTGTATTTTTCTAAAATTAGATTGATTGCATTTCAAATTTACTAGTTTATTTCAAAGACTTGTGTTACCAGGTGGTTTTGCTATATTTGTTGGATGTTTGCATCTGCTGTGATAATAAGCATTGCTAATGATAACATGCATCTTATTTTCATCAGGACGCTGAGTCTTTGGACAAGTGTATCCAGAGCACCTTGTCTGCCTTGTACCGTCCCTTCAGCGCCACTGCTTCCACTGTCCTCTGGCAGCTCTTCAGTGTGGTGGAGAGACAGTACCGTGGGGACGGCCTCCGCTGCCTCATTGACTTCTTGCTTCCTGCCAAGAGGATTCTACAGATCATTCAAAAAGAAACCTGTGTGAGTGCTTGATGGACACGGTTAAATTGAGGAATCCAAGAATGCCTGCTGTGATTTATGTAAGGATCCTTTTTGGGGCATAACACAATGAGAGATTTACCTGCTGGACTGTTGGAGATGTTTATCTTGGATCTCTTTTTAGCTTCTGTGTGTGCAGATTTTGAAACAGAAAGAAAGCTGCGTGGAGGACATAACAAGAAAAAATGCACTAAGAAGAAACCTGCTGAGTTTGAATATTTTTGCTGAGTGGGAAAAGTGACACTGAGACAGAGTTGATGATTGTCCTGAGATCAAGCTGAAAGCAGTCATCTTTTTCTGAATGGGGAAACTGTGTTCTGCTTGAGAAGTTGCTATTCTCTTGGGTCTGAAGTGAAACTCAATATTTTTTTTCTCACAAACTTTGATTACTGTTGGGTTAGGGCAGTAGGACCACAGCACTGATACTTTATTCTTCTGTATTCGTCTCTCTGGTGATTACACTGTGACGATAGCAGTAGAGCAATAGTTTTACCTAAGCCTAGCCCCGGAGAACAGCTCGCTGTGCATGCGAGTCTTTGTATTGGAGGCAATATGAAAGGGTTCAGAGCGAGATCACATCTTTAGCCTTTTCCTCGGTTTTCAAAGAGATGAAAAAAACAACCCTTGAGCAATGTGTCTTTTCCTCAGGGTATGTTTCTTTTTCATGGCGTCACTGCAGAAGATTTGTGTTGCTGTTACTGTGAAACAAGGCCTGATCAGACAGGTTTATCTTTAGACGAATGATCCCTAAGAGTGAATCATCCTGTGCATCCTGTAAAAGCAACTTCACGCTCCATTACAGCTTAACATGTATTTGCACACAGCTTTGCAGATGTTGAAATTATGTCAGTGGCTTAGCCATTACACAGATGATAGCTGTGATTAGCAGGATTGGGTATTGACTGATTTCTCTGTTTTCTTTCAGGTGAAATTCAGAGGATTGCTGTTCTATCATGAGGGGTGGCCTCTTTGCATCCATGACAAAATTGTCCTGCAACTTGCCCCTCTCCATAAAGTTCGACTAAAGCAAGGAGACTTCTACTTTCAGATAGTTCCTTTAGGCCGCAAGGCTGTCAAGCTTGTGATAAAATGTCTGTCTGCCAGTGGGCAGGCCATTGCAGAAATCCCCATTTCAGACAGCATGTATGGCAACATCTTCACAGCTGATTTCTTGCAGAATGTAACACGTGACAGAAACCTGCACCCACTACAGAACTGTCTGCTTACCACCGGTACGGCTGTGTATAGGACACCGTGGAAGAACGTGGTCAACCCACTCTTTGTCAGCAGCACAACGGATGCAATTATGCAAGCTCGCTGTAGCAGAGGTGGCTTCCGTGGCCCTCTCAGCACCTGCAGCACCCGCGGATCCACGGGAACTCTGGACAGTCACCACAGTTCTAGAGAGTCCCTACTTTCTCAGCGAGCGGACTCCATCTTTTCTGAGCCCACTTCCCCCAACAAAAACCACGTGGATTCCAGCATAGAGAACCAGAGCATGAACAGGGAAAATAATGCTACACCTATCATTAAAATCAAAGGAACAGCTGAGGATTGTGATAAAGGGGCAGGAGATAAAGACAGCAGTGGAGGAGAAAGACAGCCAGGATCCAAGATGCTCTCTTTTAGTACAGACCTCAGTAACCCAGGCCCTCAACGCCGCATACCAAAAGACTCTGTTACCTTTGAGAGCAAGAGACTTTTCAGGAAATCTTATATGGAGGCTCTGCAGAATCCTATGACCCTCGGGTCCAGCTCTGAATCCATCCTAGAGGAAAGCCCGGAGCATAGCTCTAGCCCTAGAGACAGAGCAGTTACACCAGGCAGCAGTCCCGACACCTGCCTGTCTCCCAGAGAACCTTTATCTCGTAGGTTTGGTAGCCGGGGCTGGCTCAGTGGTGATGACTCCAGGCCCAACACACCTTTATTTTACTTACAGAGAGGGTTGCGGAGTGCTGAGAGACGGGCAGAAAGGCGCTCCAAGTCACTAGAGAGGACTAATAAAGCAGGCCAGGTTAAAGGCCACAGAGAACGATCTTCATCTGGAGGCTCAGCGAGCATCTCTCCCAAAAAGCTGATGAATGGTTATGCTCTCCTTTTTGGAAAGCTCGAAGTGGAAGCTGTTTTTCCTGGAAATGAGAGAAGCAGCAAAGAGGAGTCGGGTATGTCATACAATATATCTCCTACTTTGCCAGTGCACAAAACTGACACTTCAAATAATCTTTATTGATCATGTCATGGAGTCATTTAGTATAAATATTCAGCCCCTTTAGCCTCTTACTATCTTTTATAACTTGAAAACAATCCTAAAATCCAGTTATACATCCATAACTTTAAAGACAAAATGAAGATCTTTGGGCTCTGTGGATATGAATTGTGTTCTAAAATAAGACATCGTTTTCAACAGGGATTTAGAGGAATATCTTAATAACTCAATAAAAATTTACTTTTCCACTTTAACCGAGTAAAAACCATAAATTAGGGTAAATACTAACCTCATGACAATGACTTAGGCACTATGAATGGACGTCTTGCTATACCAAATTTAATCATGGATCTGCTGGTTTGCTTTTCTTTTGTGCAGCTTGCAGTGAAAAGTTAAGAACAGTTCCATTTTCAGGCGGGAGATCCAGTGCCAGTCAATCAAATCCCTTGACTAGTCACGTGCTTCATTTCATAACTGATTGTTACCAGAATAAGAAATATAAGCCTGCCATATAAATACCTCCTTACTGATGGAATTAATGCAGTTGTCATTTCAAATTGTGGCAGATTGTGATTTCATAGAAGCATCTAATTTGGCAATTGGTAAATTCCAGCAAGTTAAAATCATACCAGAGAACCACGGTGGGGTTTAGTGCAGTAGTTTATCAAGAGCTTAACTCTCATACTGTCTGTTACATATTCTTTCGCTTTTCTGCTGACTCCAAAACCTCTTGACTAGTGTCGCTCTTTCTTACAGTAGTTGGATTAGTCCATGACTCATCACTCATCAAATAATACAACCTAAGGTTGTGAAAGCTTCTTAATAGCTAGATGGTGGTGTTTCACCAGTGTGTAATCATGCCCTGCAGCAGGACTGGTTGCAACACTTCATCAAATGGCTGGAGTCTGAGTAGAGACTGCTTATGTCTCTGGAGCATTAATGCTTTCATTAATGACAGATTGCCTTTCAAAGCCCACACTTTGTGTTCATTGGCATGTTCAAGGGCCAGGTATGGCCCTACCCTGGAAACAGCACTTTAGCCACAATCCTGTGTTTTCTTTACTGCTGTCAGTCTGTTTTGTTTAAAGTTGGTTTGTGCTGGGTAGCTCAGGAAAGAAGTAATGTGAGAGCACCACTCAGGGATTCATACTGTTTTTATAAATAGATCTACTTCCATGAATTGAAATGTGAGGTCCAAACTAAGTAATGATTTTGGTCAATCTCTAAATCCAAACCTTGGGCCATGGTACACTGCAGCTGTGGATGCTTCTGTCTGCCAGTGCTGATTTAGCCTCTTTTATAGTTTAAAAACCTAACACTGGATAATACTCAGGAGGCTTTTCTTTACGTTTGCCACTTCCTCTCACAACAAAGCATTTTAGGAAACATGCAGCAAACACAAGCCTGGTCACACAGTCGCACAGGAAATGCACTGACTATTTAAAGACAATAGAAGCTGAGCTGGGAGGGTTTACTGTCACAGAACAAGCAGGTCAATACAAGAGGCCTCAAACTGTTTGAAAAGACAGCACACACCACAGGCGTCCATCAAACACAGATAAATACCTGCAGAGCTGCTCAGAGTTGGTTAAACAATGGTTTATGTTAAACTGTGGGCCTTTTAGCAGATTAATGAATAATTTCAGGAAAAAAATGTAATGTTTATAACCTATTTTTAATATATTCATTTGTCTTAACAATCTAAATTAATTGGCTCTGTTCTGAGATAAATCCTTACAAATGGTTGTATTTTGGTTCTATTGCTTGAATTTGCACCACCTCTCATCTAATAATCAAGCTAATGTGCATTATTCTAAGTCATCTGACTGTTATGCCTAAAACCAGCCCCAGGAACCTCTCTGTGAATATTACTTTAGTCTTAATATCTTGTTTAGCAGATTTTCTTTGCTGCTTATCCATGATCACCATGTCCAGTTGGTTGGCCACCACCATTTTGTCGGTCTGTATCTGGAAGTCCCCCACAGGATCTTAGGCCTCTCATTCTCCACCACATTGGGAGGTGTTTCCCATTGTGACCTAGGGGTTTCCAGTCCAGTCTGTACACTATGCCGTCTACTTGGTTATGGCATTTCATGTATTCTTTGCCTGCCAGTATCTTGCACACTGCTGTGAGGGGCTGGATTGTTTCAGGGGCCTCTTTGCACAGCCTGCACCTGGAGTCCTGCCTGGTGTGGTATATCTGGCCCTCATTCTCCTCCAGGTTTCATTGTCTGAGGCATTTACTCAGTGCCTCATCCCTTGGGGTCATCATCCTAAAGTATTCGTGGAACTTGGATGTTTCATCTTGGATAGTGGCTGTGATGCTCACTAGTCCTCAGCCTCCATCTTTGTGCTTAGTGTATAGCCTCTGGACACTGGATTTGGGGTGAAACCCTCCATGCATGGTGAACAGCTTCAGTGTTTTCACATCTGTGGTCTAAACTTCCTCCTTTGGCCAGCTTGTTATCCCAGCCAAGTCCTTTACTGGGAACAATGTTTAATTAATAAATCCAGAATGGTAATGAAATGGGTAAAATTGCACAACTGTATTGTGCATAATAATGGGCACTAATGTGGCTAAGCCCGTTGTGTTATTGGTAAAAATAGAACTTTTAGTAAAAGATCCAATAACTCAAACACATTGTTTACTGACCTTTATTTGGATTATATTTATTTAGAGTGTCATTTAAAAACAAAACTACTTGAACTGACTGAAATCCAAATAAACCTCATGTTAGCACTTTGTCAAACAAACATTTAATTAAATCAAATATTCCTGTACAGCAGCATCTTCTTATATATATGTCTATGGGTAAATCATTAAGGATATGCAAAGGATTTAAAAATACAGGGGGAAAAGAAACTGAACATGGAAAAGGACATTACCCTTTTAAATATATAGAATGAAAATGTGTCTATAACCACATTTATCAATTGTATTATTTAATTATCCTTTTAGAAATAACATGTAAAAAATACATTTACGAATCGCAGTATTTAATAACAAACGTATATTTCAATAAGCAATTTCTCTTGAATATTTCAATTTAAAATGTCTAATTACAAAATACTTAATTTCTTGCTATTTTATTTTTTTTATAAATTAATTGTTTTATTTGAAATTATCTATATTTTTATTTCATAAATAATTACTCATTATCAAAAAGCTGTATTGCCATTTCAAAGATGGCAAATGTTCAGTTTATTATCTATAGGTAAAAGAAATTAGACGAATCCCCACATTTTACAGGATAAAACCACAGACAAAAATTAGGAATTGCTTATCACATTTGTTGCTGAATAATTTTCTGAGACTCAAATCAATAAGGGTGTTTGCAGTGACAGCATTTTGTTGGAAAATGTGCTGCCTTGGGAACAGGTTCAGAGTTGTAAACTGTGGTACCACTTGGGAATGTCAGGCACATCATTCCTGTAAACAAAGCCTCTAGCTATGCTGAACTGAACAAAGGGATGTAGAGATATGAAAGTCTAATAACACCAGTTAGCCATGACTCAGGCTGACTAAACACCTGGACTCAACGATGACTCAGGGAGAACTCACTAATAAAGCGCATATATTTTTCCACTAATGAATACTTGTTCCATAAGGTACTAGTTTTTGGTCGCAAAGTACAGATCAGTGAAAGGAAACATTTTATTTTTGATGATGGTGTTTTTTCCCCTTTTGTTTATTTGTTTTTGGAGAAAGGTACACATCACTTTGAATCTATCAGAAAATTGCTCACTACTTATGTTTATCTCTACAGGTCAGCAGGATGTCAGCAAAACAAGTGGCGAAGAGTCACACAGTCCAAAAACAGCTAATGGGATGACCTTGAGGCCAGCTTCAGATCAGAGTTCTCCCTATGACTATAATTCAGCCTTCCCCAAGCTGATGGCTGAGGTCAGCCAAGAGCTGCTCAGATCAGGGGCTGTCATTTTGCCAGGTAGGGGACTCTCACTTCCACCCATCACCTTGTCGGACAGTTATCTGTAAGCCAAAGTCATTTATTCATCGCAATTAATTTGTGTTGTGAATACTTGGAATATAGAAATGTTTTATAACTAGATGTTGCTTTTTAGTACTGGTCTTTGGCACTATTGATTTAATACCGTTTTTATACAATATTCTTTCTTTTTCCTTTTTTTTTTGTTTTTAATGTAAAATTATGCTTCTTGTGTTCTGTAAAGCACTTTGAATAACCCTGTTGTTAAATTGTGCTTTACAAATAAACTTGCCTTGCATAAATCACCTTTAGATGCATATAAATTATGGTTAAATAACACATTTAGCTTATTAGTTTATTACAAGAAGTTAATAACACTTGTGAAAACGAGTAATCAAAACTATAAAAGACGCATGCCCCACACTTGCTATTTTCCAGCATTTAAACACAATTGGCTTTACTCTTTATTTTTGTAGTAATGGCTTTTTATTTTGGGATAATATTGTAGATTGCTGTATGTACTCCTTTCTCGTTGTGTTGCATTTAATTGAACTGGTATTTATAAAACTTATTTTCATAGTAACATTTTTTCTTTCCCCATAGGTTAGGATTGGCATGATACCACTGTAAATTTTGTTCTTGTTATTCTCCCTCCCACCCGCCCTCTTCCAGGAAACAGAGATCGCAGTGGAAGAGCAGTGCTGCAGGTGTGCACGAGAGCTCAGGTGTGGGCAGGCGAGACGTGCACAGTCAAGGACCTTACCTGTTTATTAGGCTACTACCAATCAACTCTGCGGTAAGTGTCAGGACTTTTGTGCAAGATTGTAATTTAAAAAAAGGAAATTTCAGAAATAAATTAGGGTTATTGATAACTTTTACACCTTGATTTTACTTGTCTGCAGGTGTATTTGAACCATTTTATTTAAACCTGGGAAAGAGAGAACCTATTTTTGTGTTGCACAAACAATCAGGTGTTTGACAAAAACAACACACTAATTGTTATCCTCTGGTTTTAGGAAAGAAAGGCGTGATCAAGGTCTAACTGTTGTAATAGACAGCAGAAGGCAGCAGCCCGTTCCAGCTCTGTTGTCATCTCTGTCTGAATTTCAGGTGAGGCCACAGTGGAAAATATGTAATTACTCTCCGACACGCCCAACACCTTTTCAACCCTACAGAAGTGTCTGCAGTCTTCTGAGCTGTAATGCTACATCTTCCTGTAAAAGTCATGACACTCTGACGTTGCTTACAGGTTAGCTATTTCTCTGCCTCCCGGTCTCTGTCGCTATGTGATTTGGTTTTTGAGGAGGCACACCTTAAACAATAGAAACTCCACTTCCAAGGCATTTCTTTGAAAAAGCCTGGCCTCAATGCTCCTTGTGGAGAGCTCTGTCCTAACTTGTCTGTTTTTAACCACATATCGGTAGCTGGTTGGCTGCAGCCAGCTTAAAAGATTCATATGATCATGCAGTATTATGGTATTGACTTTCTGTAAGATTTCGGTAGTGATGTAAGACTATAAAGTCTTTAAATATCTGTACTCTGTAGTTCAAACTGTCTTCAAATATATTTATATTATTTATCTGTCTTTAATTAAAGTGAGTATAAAATTGCTTGTGCTTGTTTTTCTCAGGCTTTAGTACCAAATGCACTTTACTCCATCCTGTTCCTGGTGGACAAGGAGGCATCAGCAAATCTTGACAGAGACATTAGTGTCCAGGTAACACAAGACTCTTATTTTTTTCTACTTATAGACCAAAGTAGATCTGATAAGGGGAGTTTGCAAGAATTCAGCTTAACCACATCTGTTTCTTACTGGGATGAGTTTAGATTAAATTGTATCTAATTTCATTAGTACAAGCTGTGATATCAGAGCGTAATGATTAGCAGGAACTGTGCCGAAGGTGGTTGAAGCCTCTGTTGCCTAAAGGCACCACAAGTGGTACACTTTGAGAGACCTTTGTTTACATTTTTCTTCTTTTTCTCCTAGACTGAGATGCTTACATCTCTAAAGGCCCTGCTGAAGCACATTGACCCAACGCACCTCACACATGACCTGGAAGGTACCTTCAGCTATGACCACAACCACTGGATCAGCTTCAGACAGGTGGGACTGAGAGGGCTGGACGCTAGCCAACATGATGAATATGAAACTCTTGTAAACATTGAAAAAGATTTTTTTTTTAATTATTATTATTTTACATCGTCAGATTTTTGTTGAGCCTGAGAAAGTAAAAACTGCACTTTTTTCTGGAATCTCTGAGTCAGTTATAGCAGTATCAGCTTCATTAGTGGCAATATTTTTGTTTTATTAATGTTTGTGCAAAAAATCTCTTTCTCTCTCTTTTCGTCTCTTATTATTCTCTTGCAGAAAATTGAACCATTTGCCAGCAGTTGCAGCACTGCCATCGCCTCCCTTGAGGACTCTATCAGCACACTGAGCAGCATTGGTAACCTCAAGACTTCTAAGGTTAGAAAAAAATCTGCACACAGTCTGGCCTTTGTATAAACGTGTCTAGACTAGCACATAATAGCTACTGGCCACTGCCCCCCCCCCTTTTCTTAACCCCCCACACCACCCTGCTTGAGTAAACAGTTGAGGAGGTGTGTTGTTGTCTGAGACTAAATCAACCTTGATAGTATTTTAAAGGAGACTATATTTTATTTGCATTTGTTCATTTAGCAGATTATTTGGGCCGAACAACTTACAAGGGAGGCACTATGTTCAAATTTCAGACATCCTGGTCAACGCATTAAGAGTTAAATCGGTTTATATGACAAGTACAGTTAGAGCAAGTACAGAAATACCAGTTATTTGTCAGGCTGTTAGAGGTGTTAGGAGAGTAGGTCTTCTTGGAAGAAATAAGTCTTAAAGAGATTTGTGAAAGTGGACATGGACTTCTCTGCTCTGATACTGTAATATTTTCTAGTTTATTCCACAAATGAAAGCAGTCTGGATTGAGACTTTCTTATATGTAATAAAGCGAGTTCAAGAGATTAAGCTTGTATGTCTGTGTTAACTGGGTACAGCTCACACTATCAGTATGTAGGCATTAGAGACTTGAATTTAATTCAGGAAGCTATGGGGAGAATTGGACTGACTTTTGCCGCCACATTCTAAACCATCTTTTAGGGTTTTATGGTGCATAAATGCAGACCTACTGAGAGCACATTGCATCAGTTGAGATAAGCATGGTCTGAACCAAGAGACGGCATACTTAATGAGATAAGGTCTTTTTTTTTCTTTTCTTATGTTGAGAAGTGCACAGCTATGATGATAAATAGAGAAATTCTAGATGGTCTGACAGGGGCAACTGAGATCCAGGTTCCTTTAAATCTTTTTTGGGGAAATAGGTGAAAAGGTCATTTTAATGCTGATATCATGTTGATAGACTGATTGGCTAGGATGACCAATAGATCAATCTAAAGAGGTATTAGTTGTAAATGGTGATCCTTCATTCGTGTAAGAACGTTTGAGAGACAAGATGAGATCCATGCTGAAACCATGGGGGTCATCTTGGGGGAATAAGAAATAGCCAGAGGCAGTCAATGCCCAACTGTATGTGTTATATTATGCATCAGTGTGTTTTATTGCCTTTGATGGATGGAAAAGGTCTGCAAAGTTCAACAGCATAATGCCTGCGTGGTTGTAAAAATTCATTCATTAATTTCACTGCTTGTATCTAAATCAGGAGGTGTCTGAGGTGTTACAACAGCAGAGGCATCTCATGAAGTGTGTGCTAGATGACACCCATCTAAACAGACTGCGTCTCGAAGGAGGAACTGTACTCGCCCGCATCAGGAAGGAAGAGGCCTGTGAGAATGAAAACTACAGGTACAGCTGGAGGACAGGATGGCCTTGCGATGACCAAAGATCAACTCCTTATATCCTGTTTAAATATTCAGATCTTTTTTTTCTTTTAGGGACGCCGTCGACATGTTGAATGCACTGTACAACCAAGTAGATGAAGAAGTTCATAAACTTGTGATTTTATCTAATAAGTCACAGAAAGAGTTAGAGAGCCTGCTGGAGGTGCGCAAGTTTGAGGAGCAAACCCAACAAGTGAGCTCAAGTTTTTACATGCATCTTAACATTGTTGCCTCTCCAGCAAATTTTCAGTAGTTTATTTATTTATTTATTTATAAATCTCTTGAGATAAAATACTCACTTGATGAGCAATCATTTTAATTTCCAGATAAAACTCTGGTTTAGTGTAGAAGGAGAGAAGCAGCTCACATCTCTGGAATATGTCAATCTGTCTGTGGCCAAAATAAAGGAGATGAGAGAGAGTTTGGACCAGTTTCTTGAGGAGTCTGTGGTAAAAAAAAAGTTTTAAAAATAAATAAATAAAAGTGCTACAAAATATTTTCATATTTACTTGATTTACAACATGCAACTTTATGAAGATAGTTGAATTGATTTGTTTTCCTGACAGCATCAGCAGAGGATTGGCCTTCAGCTTGTTAAAGAGTCCCCAGAGTCCCTCCCTGGTACGGTTCTACTAGATTTTAAGCAACATCTGGGTTCCATCTTAAGCAGAGTGGAGCAGAGGAAGGCTAAACTAGACATCTTATCAAACCTGTATGAGTTCTATGACTCCGTAAGTAAGAAAAAATTGTTTGTCCCATAAGTAATTAATAATATTTTCTTGTTTCTACTAACCTTGTCTAATTCACAACATGGAAATGTGCTTTAAGATATAATGAAGTAAAACCACTCTCTCACATCCGTAGGCAAACCAGTGGATGGACCACTGTCAGGATTATTTCTGTCAGCTGAGTCTAGACAGCTCAGATGTGAGATTTCCCCCATCTGTGGTGCAGATCCTGCAGGATTATTGCACTGAGGCATCTAAGTTCTCCCTGGAGAACTTTAGCACACTCAATAAAATGGTGCTCTCACTTGAGAACCCTCAGCAGCTGCAACAGTGGAACGCCGTGTGGCATAAATGTCAGCAGACCAAGCAGCAGCTGGAGAAGACTCTAGCCCGAGCCTTGACGTCGGCTACGAACTCCACAGATGCTGATATGGTGGATTCTATAAAGATTTTAGAGAGTCCAGTTGTCACTCCAGAGCACCACGGAGCTAATGGATGTGTTTGTTTACCTGCGGCAATTGCATCATTGACTTTTGAGAACAGTAAAGATCACTCTTTCTCAAAGAGTCCCTCATCTTCTTCGCACTTCACTTTCCCTCCTGACATTGACAGTAAAAACAACTTGGGGCAGAGCTTGTCCACATTTGATGATACGGACAGTGACTGCACCATCGACTCAGCCATCTCCTGCCACTCTGAGCCCATCTACTCCAAGGCCACTCGGCTCCGCAAGCAGCCAATGAAGAAAATCATGAAGAAGACAATGAGCTTTGAACTATCCCCAAGAGACGTTTGTCACTCGGATGTCAGCCACATTCATGGCTACACGGGTGTGTACATTAAGGGTTTGGAGGTGGCCAATAATGTGTCTGTGGAGAAGAAGCTGCAGAGACCTGATGTGATGAGTCCTGCAGTCGGGCGCAGCCGCAGTATGTCAACACCATGCAGGATCCATAACGGACACACGGATGGAGAGAGCAAGAAACAGAGCAGGTGAGGAAGAACATTTTTGTTCTTAATTATTTTATGAATAAACGTATTCTTATACACTTTTAAATTGTTTTTGTTCACCAGTAAAGTGCAGCACATCATGGATGAAATGATTTCCACAGAGAGGGAGTATGTCCGTTCTCTCAGCTACATAATTGAGCATTATTTCCCTGAAATGGAGCGCCTCGACTTGCCTCAGGACCTGCGCGGGAAGTGCAGCATTATTTTTGGGAATGTGGAGAAACTGTGGGATTTCCACAGCCAGTACTTCTTGAAAGAGCTGGAGGCGTCCGCCCACTCACCGCTGTCTATCAGCAGCTGTTTTCTGAGACATGTGAGTCCACATAATCATCTTAACCTGAAACATTGTCATTTTACAAAAACAGTACTCACATGAAGAAGCTATGACTGGAGTCGGAGTTCCATTGGAGTTAAAAAAAGAAATAAATGTGGAAATATAAAATTGTAGAATGAGTAAGAATAGAAAGAAAGAAAGAGAAAGAAAGAGAGAAAGAAAGAGAAAGAAAGATTAAGATAGAAAAATTAATATGAATGAGAAATAGAAGAGTATTTTTACAATTTTTATAAAGTGATATACACAGAAGTATGTATATAAATGGTTGTGGAAATTCAAATGTGATTTTCTGTTAATTTTGTCATTTATTTACATTTACATCTCTTTGGTCAGATAATCTTTATTTCACTTTTTATTTAAAAAAATGTTTCTTTATATATTCCTTTTTATTTGTATTTCTTATTAGTTTTAGAATAGAATAGAATAGAATAGAATAGAATGCCTTTATTGTCATTATACACTGGTACAACGAGATTAGGCCATCACCAAAACAGTGCAGGATCGAATTAAAAAAAAATAAAGAAAGCAAAATAAAATAGAATAAAGGCACATACAAAATGAGAGATGGGGTGCGTAGTCCTGATAGAAAAAAATATATA
>JBAMHW010000006.1:17291794-17343636 GCA_037177495.1 Rhadinocentrus ornatus
GTGTGTGTGTGTGTGTGTGGGAGAGAGAGAGAGAGAGAGAGAGAGAGAGAGAGAGAGAGAGAGAGAGAGAGAGAGAGTTATTAAGCATTTTAACTTTTAAAAAATCACCAAAAAAGCATTAATAATGAGTTTAAATTTTATGGTTGCAACAAAAATTACAACTTAAATAAAAATTTTAGGTTAAAAAACAAACAAACAAATAATATAAGTGTGTGATAACTTCTCACACTGGCTGTATTGATAACATTATGAGAAACTTTAGACTTCACGGTTACCAGAGGTACCACAAAACCATGAAGAAGCACTTCCTGTTGCTGCTGCCCAAAAGTACGCAGTTAGTGTTTATTTGAACATGTCTCTGAAAACTTCCATTAGCTGTTGTATTTTGTCATTTCCTATATATTTTTAGATATAGATATATATATTTAATCTAATAAAAGAACCATGGACACTTACAGCCTTTTGATATTTTGGAAATCTAAAATTCTTCATAATGGCTTGAACTATACACTTGTTGAAAAAGAACATATGTAAACTAGGTTGCTATGAAGCTGATTGTGTTGTAATTAAAGTGCAGACAGTTCTTTCTCATGCTCTCAGTGAGCAGTGCATCCCATCAATCTGCAGATATTTGTACTAGACTCAAGTTGTGATCTGTTAATCTCAAGACTTAACTATGCAGGTATTTCCTATTTATTATTTATCTACTATTTGGTAAATCCTGAGCAGTTTTAACTCTCTTACCCCTAACACAGCTGGCTGTTTCTGCAGCAGGTTGTGCAGCGGCTTTTTTGCACCAGGCACTAATCCTGAGGCCTGGTAACAGTGAATCAGACGTGGAGGGGAAGGCAGCTCTCCCCGGCCAACTGTTGGGGGATGCTCATCATCTTGGATGTCCATCTCAATGTTAGCACAGGCCATGCTGATTCTCTGATCTGAAAGGACAGTTTCTTGATTATTTATAAATCTTTACACACTTTTATGTATACAGTTCCTCTCCCCTGTAGTTCCAACATGCAGTGATTACTGCAGGGGTCTTACAATGTTCACAAACTGGTCTTAATTACTAAAATCCATGTACATTGTAAAAAAAATGCATGTGACAGTCCTGTTATCATTTTAAAGAATTAGTTATATTGTGGGGATTTGCAATTTTTCCATTATCATATGGTTGATAAAGCGCTACTATTACAGCGCTATATTTTGTACTGTTAGTTTTTATACATTATATTACCCACTTGGCTTATTTTGTGTGTTTTTGTTTTTTTTTGTTTTTTTGTTTTATTTATACTTAAATAACTATACTGATTCTGTTTTATACTTTTTTTACTTGTTTGTTATTGGGCTTGTACTGGGCCCAGAGTAACAAATTTAGTTCCACCTCATGTTTTGAACATGTGTGAAATAACAATAAAGAATCTTTGAATTGTTGAATATATAGCTTTTTATGTTGATCCTGAGAAGAGTTTGTTTTCTCATTCAAAACCAATTGCAAAATGTTGACACAATAAATAAAAAACTTAAGATTCAAACAATATTTAAATCATTTCAGATTTTTGTGATGTTAATGACATTGATATATATGTGCAGAAATCCAATAACAGACGTAACAAAATGATAAATTACATGACATATTTTAAAAACAGAATAGCATTGGAGAATAACGTAAATCCTTTTTTATCATCAGATTAGTTAATACCAAACATCATGATGTAGGATGCTGTTTTACAGAAGCTTTAAATAGCCCATGCAGAGCAACACTGGTAAATTCTGTTTAAGAAAGCTAATCCCAGTCTAGTTTTAAAAAGATTTTAGATCAGGTTTCTTACCACGTTTGGCTTGAGCTGTATCTTTTTCACACTCTGTATCTGCCTCAAACAAGAGTCTCTCTCTTTAGGCATGATCTCCACTTCCCTGCAAACACAGACGGATGAGGTCATCATACATATTAACTACCTCACTCAAAAAGATGTTTCTACAATTTCATTATTTTATCCTTAGTAGCTATTTCTATTGTTGTTTTATGATATTTCTTATTTAATGAAAATCATTTATTGAGACCCCCCCCCCCCAAACGCACACAAATAAGATAAAATAATACATTTTTTTTAATTTGGCCAAAGTAATTTGCATGCTTTTTGTAGGTGTGAACTAAGGAGGTTGGTGTCAGGGTGGGTGTAGAGTCAGAGACAGATTAAAACAAGCAAACCAGGTCATTTCCTCATTTGACAAAAAGTTGAATTTCAGGTCTGAATTGAGCAAAATAAAAGAAAAAAAGGTATATTTGGTGTTACTGAAAACAACAAATTTTGAATGCTAGCTGTTACAAAACTGTTTTAACACTTTTAGTCTTTTTTCACAGGAGAATGAGGAAGACGTTTTCATGTAATGAATCAATGATCATCACCATTCCCATTAGAGGTCTCAAGGATGTTCAGATGGGTCAACTGATGCCAGAAAACTTCCACTGCGTCTTCAAAGATAACTTCAAGGTCTTCGTCATTAAGGGGAAGCCTAAACCTTTCGGTGTAAGTTTAATTCTACTGTATTTGAAGCAGATGTAATGAAAACATGCTCACAAACAATTTACTTTAAATTTTGTCTTGGATTTGCACAGAAAAATGGCAACATTGTTACACAAAACTGCCTTTATGTTCTGTATTCTGTTTCTGTCACATTATCTCCCTATTTAGGCGGCCCAAGCCACTGCTGGCACGTTTGTTTTCGCTCTTGGTCTGCTTTCTGTGGACTTCCTCCTCTGCAGTTTACCAAGTGTTCTGGTACATACAATTACTAATTTATAATCTGGAAATAAGGACCTTTTTATGTTTGTAACAAATAACTGACTCTATTATTTCTCTAGTTTGTGATCTCTGGAATGTTGTCCTATGCTGCAGGGAATCATCCAAACATGCTTGTGGTAAGCCATCTCATTTATGATAATTAATTTTAAAAAAATCCACCAAAAGTCCAAGAAGTTGGTCTAGTTTTGAAGAAAACATCAGATTTTTCTATCGTGACTTGACCTAAAAATTATTTTATATTTTAAATATTGTATTGTGCCATTTTGTTTCTCTCACTACAAGCTATAGGGACATACAGAATTCTTTATTTTTAACAGTCTAAGAAGAAATAATCATACAAGTCAGACCAGGATGTGTTGTTCTGTATCATTCATTTTCCATTAATGGTCACTATGCGTTTTTAGAAAAGAGCTCTTTATTTGATCAATTTTGTACCAATAATACAACAATCTGCCGTCCACACTGATGGAAAACCTGGATCTCTGTACATTTAGTATATAATGGTTTTTTTGTTGTTCTTCTTTACTTTCTAGACAAAACTGTCATTCTCTCTAAACATCATCAGCTTCTTTTGGTCACTTGCAGCAATTTTATTCTGCATATTGTGGTTTCCAAGCTCAACCGCGGTATATTACAACACCTTCATCTTTAACAAAATCAAAAGTTGCCTCTTCTACATAACAATTGCTGTTGTCCCTCAACATTATTTTCCCCCTTTGTTTTATAGGTGATTAATGGAATCCGAGGATTGATAATTAGCCTGCTTGTTGTTGAAAATATGATTGCGCTGTTCTTGGTCTACTGGTTGAGCAAAGCCGTCTGCAGAGAACATTTCAACACTTTGGTATGTTTGTAATTTTCTTTATGCACATTACCACTACACAAAAAAGAAAACAGTAAGTTAACAATAACCCTCAGGTTGATCATCCTTAAACAATAATAACCCTTTGTTTTTCTGCAGCCCACCATACTGCTGAAAGAGACTGAAGTAAACCAATGATCCACTCACATGAATGCAGTGTTGCCTGATAATAAAATTTCTCCTCAATATTCAACAAGAAAACTGAGAAAATCCTTCTTGTTTCTTTGCAGGAACTGCAAAAATGCTTAAATAGATGCTTAAATAGATGGCATGTTACTTTTGTTTATATACAATTACCTGAAATACAGTCAGCTAAACTCGACACACAGTTTAAGTCTCACATTTTACATAAATTTTGAAAAGCTTTAAAAGGTTTTTACTCTGAGTGCAAATAATGCAAATAAGGACTCCACTGATAATCTAATGTTTTTCTCAAGGTCTTTTTTTTTTATGTTGGCTGATAATTTGACTGTACATATCCAAACAAAAGAATACAGGGTTTTTTTTCTACCAGGATTGCTGTTAAATCAAACCTGTAAAATCTGTACATTTTAACACTTAACTATAACATCATTGAAACTTATATATTTTATATATTAATTTGTAAAAAAAAAAAATCCTTTTGTATTGGATTTGTTTAACAAACTTTAAAATTTTAGCGTTACTTATTGTCATCTTGTAAACTGCCTAAGATATAAATCAGTGCCACTTTTACATTTTTTAGTGTCTTTTTTTTTATTCAAATGAAATAAAGACATGTTAAAAAAAAGAGTTTTTATGCTTTATTTATTTTTAATTATGTTTTTTTTTGTTTAAACAAAATTCCTTGTTGCATCCACAATGACAAAGAATATATAATCATTATATGCCGATTTTTTGTAGCCTTATACATATATTTTCTTCTGGACACAATTTACAAAAGCCAGTCTCAAACTGAACAAACGTTCACAAAAAAATATGCTGTATCCTACTTCATCAAAGATTCGATATTAAAAAATAAATAAATAAATAAAATGGTGGTTGAAAAAGATTGCATGTGGTATATTGAAAACACTCCATGGGTGCCCTAGTTCGGTCTTGGAGACCTACTGTACTGCAACTTTTAGATGCGTCCCTTCTCCAACACACCTGAATCAAATGAATGGCTCGTCAACAGACCTGAATGACACGCGGATGAGGGAATTCAGTCGTGGCCACAAGAGGGAGACAAATACAACAACTCAAGTAAACTATTCAGTAGAAACTATGGCGACTTCTCAGTAATATATTAATATGACATTGACAAGCTTTATTTTCTATTCAGTGTTCCTAAGCAGATACTGGCGAGAAGTAATGTACTGTATTGCGAAATGCCGCAAAAATATAATTTAAAAAAAGAAAAACAAACTTATCTCTTTGAGTTATTTATATTCTATTATACTTGTATGTAAATCAGGCTGCATTTACTTGCATGTAACTTATTACTTTTCATGTTTTATGTAAAACGTGTTATGGTTTAAACAGGAAATATGAAAGCTAACTTTTTATGGTTTAAAGACTAACAATAAATAATCTGCACATGACGATAAAGAAAACTCTTCCGCTTTGTGACACTCCCAACAAACGTGACCCAATCATAACCCAATGTGAACGATTTCCTTGGAACTGACTTTAGTGCTTTTATCACTCCGCTTTTCTCTGTACGCTGGTAGCAAATAATGTAACTTATATCAATTTTCCAGCTGTTTCCCGTCTGTTTTGGTGGCAGTTGCTGGCGGAGGGGATCACTTTCTCATGCCAGCTCGAGGAGCTGCTGCTGCTGCCTGATTCCAGCTATGGCGTCCATATATAGCGGGTCCCATACCTTGAGCAAGGATGATGTGAATTACAGGATGCATTTTCGCATGATAAACGAGCAGCAAGTTGAAGATATCACCATAGATTTTTTTTACAAGCCGCACACGATAACGCTGCTGACATGCACGGTGCTCAGTTTGATGTATTTCGCGTTTACAAGGTGAGTCGACCACAGCTAATGTTGGCTAGCCCCGAGGGTTAGCTTAGCTGGGCTAACAGCAGCCGTGATGCTCAGGCAGGTACACGGATCTTAGCTAGCTTTACCACCATTTAGAGGATTTTCTCACTTTAAGTAACTGGGATTACCATCTTAATCCTTACTGTTATTAAGCGTTGACCTCAGCTACCAAAAAAAGAACAGATTATTTAACCATAATCCAGTGGTGGACATTGTTTACTGTGTTTAAATTGGTTACAACACTGTAATTAACAAGGAAACGACTAGTAGCATTACATTTTAAATCAAATGCCTTACAAAATCTCTCTTGGTTAAGTAGTCATACTGTAATTACTGTAATGACCCGTTGTTCTTTTACGCATGAAGGTACATTGATGCTTGTACAGCAGTTTATAATCAACAGCTGGGCGGTTGAACATACCATTGTAATATTATTGTTTTTCACCCTGTCTGCAGAGATGATGGAAATCCTGACAGCAATCTCTGGATAGGACTGATTCTGGTCATCTCCTTCTTCCTTGTCATCAGTGTTTTGGCATTTCCCAATGGTGGGCACAAAACCTAGTACTAGGGATGGTATAATATTGGGATAAAATTGATGCAAAACACACATTTTATTTCCAGTCATGTATTGTAATATGGAAACATACGTGGATTAAAAAAAATAGTAGGAATAATGTGAATAGTTCTATTTAGGAATAATTGATCACATTTAATCATTTCCTGTTGAGCTTTAATGTTGTGCTATTGGTGTCGTTGCACCAAACATAAAAGTAGGAGCATGCTGTGAGTGAATTTTGAAGGGGAAAGTTATATAGTTTAATACACTTACTGAATAACCATGACACCATTTATGTATTAAAAATAACCAATGATCTGTTTTTAGATTATTTGCTTTTGATGCCAAATCAGACTCAGCTTGCCACTCACCAACAACCAACCATCTGGTTCATTTAAAAGATTTTAAATAAAAGATTGAAATTCATCTGTTACCCTAATCATGGAGGATGAGCACTGGCCTATAAAGTGTGTTTGCTAAGCCTTGATTGCAGTCATCCTGAGGTGTTTCACACACAGTTATACTTGTGAAGCACCTTTGGGATGACTGTAATCAGTAAATAATGAGGAATACTTATCATGAGCTTAGAGGAACTGTAATAACTACCTTGATTTGAGCGGAAGGAAAGGCAAATAGATCACGGAAGCTAAATTTGAATCCAGACATGAATATCCACTGTTGGTATGTTCTACCAGTGTCATATTTGTTCATGGTTTGTCAATGATTTTAGCTCCCTTGCAAGGCCATAAATCTACTATCTGCAGACAGAAGCAAGAGAATGATTAGCATAAAGAGTTGTATGTTTTACAATAATTTGAATATTTGCATTATCATTTGTAATGGATGATATCATTGACAGAGTGCTACTATATGACATTTTAGGTCCATTCACCAGACCACACCCAGCAATATGGCGAATAGTGTTTGGTGAGTATTTCCTGTAAGTTTGTGAGAGAGAAAAAAAACTATTTTTGTTCGGACCTTTCCCCTTCCTAATGTTTCATCTTTCTGATTCTAAGGTCTGAGTGTACTCTACTTCCTCTTCCTGGTCTTTATTATCTTCCTCAACTGGCAGCAGGTGAAGCAGCTCATGTACTGGTTGGATCCAAACCTGCGCTATGCCAAGAGAGAGGCAGACATAATGGTGAGTACAGTGAAGATGATTTTCCCAATGATATACAAGCACCGGTTGTTCTCACTGTCAGGGGATTATCAATCATGATAATGAGGCTTTCTGTTCTTCTGCCTGCAGGAATATGCTGTGAACTGCCATGTCATCACATGGGAAAGAATCCTGAGCCATTTTGACATTTTTGCATTCAGCCATTTCTGGGGTTGGGGTATGAAGGCTCTCCTCATTCGAAGCTATGGCTTGTGCTGGACCATCAGTATTACCTGGGAGCTTACAGAGGTAGAGAAACACGCAAACTTGTCAATGCTTAGCATCCTGCTTGCCTGTTTCTCCTGCATCTGATCACCAAAGTGATGATGTAATTTTTTATCTAGTGGAAATTAATGACCCCCTCTCTTTAATTAAATTTAGATAAGATATTAAATAGAACTTTTGGAGTTTTTCCTAGACTCTAATTACATTTTCTTCTGTATCAAAAGCTGTTCTTCATGCATCTGTTGCCTAACTTTGCTGAGTGCTGGTGGGACCAAGTGATTCTGGATATTCTGCTGTGTAATGGAGGTGGAATCTGGCTTGGTATGACTGTCTGCCGCTTTTTGGAGATGAGGACGTACCACTGGGCCAGTATTAAGTATGACTTTATGTTCTGGACTTTATTGACAGGTGTGTTTGAAATGTTATCCTACTAACTACTAGCTCAAAAGAGCCGATGGGATCCAGAAATGGCTCTTAATATGCCAGTCCTGCTGCATAGGACATGATTTTGCAGTGGCCGGCCCATTTTCTCCTGGATGAAATGCTGCTGCTGTATAATGGCATGTAGCTGCATCTGCCAATTGTACAGCAGTGAGTCGCTGTCCCCTGATGGTAGCGTGTATTTAAATGTCACCAACAACCTTTCAAAAGCAGAAATCATGAATTCTTAATATATTGACTACATTTGATGTTTGCGATTAAACTTTGACAATTCTTCCTGTTGCTAAGAAACGTTCATGTTACTTAGCAAATGGCTGCAATTTTATATATAAACTTATATATTAAGAAATACAAAGTTATGCAGTGGTCAACCGCTGTAGGACGGATCAATAATAGAAAGATTGGGCCAGAGACTCCCAATAAATGAATTGAAGATGATGATGATGAAATATTTATAAACATGAATATAGTTCTTTATATAGTAAGTATAAGTACTTTCCTTGAAATTCTATCATTATTATACATTTTCATACTGGTGGCAGTATGAGCTGACTGCCTGTGGAAAAGTATTCAGGTTGGTGGTGGTTGAGCAGCCTAACATAGAAGAGCAGCTGCATGCTGATGAACCAGTAATGGCACACCATGTGCCACGTTCTGATCTCAGTGCTACTGTAACTCAAAAATATCCAGCTGCTCTTTTGAGTGTGAAAAGGGCTTTATAATTTGTTAGTTAGTGACAAAATTAGTGACAAAGCAAAAAATATGTTGTTAGTATATATATTTTCTTTTATGTGCATGGCATTATATTTACCATGAATCTACCTGCAGCCTTTGTAATTGATGCTTTGTGCTTCCAACTAGGAACATCTACACTACCACTGGGAAGCTTAAACGGGCCGTGTTGCAGTTCACCCCCGCAAGCTGGACCTACGTACGCTGGCTTGACCCAAAGTCCTCCCTGCAGAGAGTGATGGGAGTCTATCTGTTTATGATCATATGGCAGGTGGGTCAGTGAGAAATCCTCTCTTGCCATCTTAAGATGACTAAATGCTGAACAGTAAGAGATCATCCTGTGCTCTTGGTGTGCTAAGTCTTGGTTAATCTAATTGGCTTCTCTGTTGCTGAAATCCTAAGCCTCATGGATCAGTTTAATGCACAGGTGTCCTGCTGTTTGCATATTAACGGTTAATCCTATAAAAGTGTGAGACTGTCTGGGTTACTTGGGAGCAATTTGTGGTAATGTGAAAACCATGGATGGAAAAGTTCCACCAACTACATCAGTAAACCAAAATATCTTGCCACTGGAACACCGTCTGCTTTTCTCCTTACTTAAGCTGATGAGGCTTTAAAAAGTAATTACCCATTTTTGGTAAGATTAGCGTAAAACTGAATAACTTCCTGGAGAAGGTTAACTGTTTATTATAAGCTACCATGTTGATCTTGTCAGGTTAAAAGAGAGCCCCCTTCACATTGAAAACTCTATGCACAACATAAATTTGCTAACCCATTAATCCCTTTTCTTCATGCACCCTTCTGTGGAGGGTAGTCGTGAACATGAATTTTCTCCATTTGTGTACAATCTGTCCACTGATTGTGAAGTTTAACCTCTTTAGAGGTTGATGAGCATCATAAACTAAGGTCCCAAGAAACTCCACTTTATTTCATGATGGAATACCTCAAATATGCTAGCCTGGTACAAGCCTGGTACACTATTCCACATGATTAAAAACACCAGAAATTCCACTTCAAGTGTAAATGGTTTTAACGTTTTCAAAGGTCTCTGAGTGTTTAAACAGCATTGTTAATATAATAAACGTATAATTTTTTCTTCTTCTTTTTTTTTTCCATACAGCTAACAGAGCTGAACACTTTCTTCCTCAAACACATTTTCGTCTTTCCCGCAAGTCACGCTCTAAGCTGGTGCCGGATCCTGTTCATTGGTATTATCACAGCTCCAACAGTGAGGTACACTCACAAGGTTCCTTGTTTTTACAGTTTTTCGCAGTTAAATGTTTTGGGTTGAGAAACTAAACTTGAACTTCTGGTGAAATTTGCTGACGTGTGAACTGTTTCTTTCTGCTGCAGGCAGTATTACGCCTACCTTACAGACACACAGTGTAAGAGGGTTGGGACGCAGTGCTGGGTGTTTGGGTAAGTAAAAACTAACTGTAAACCTGAGTACAGCTTATTGTTACCAATTAAATGTTTATTCCCTGTACATGGACTGAAGAAGACTATTCTGTACTAGGAAGTGAGGTTTAGTAAACTTTTAATCCTTGTGTGGTGTCTGACAGCCAGAGGCAATGGTTGCAGATTAAGGAAGTGATGTTATCATCATGAATGTTAACTGATCTACATTATCAGGGTTTCCAGGCATTTCACTTACTCCTGTAAGATCAACATTTTTATCTTAAGTATATCAGTAATGTTATTTTCCCCAAAGTAATTAGTTTTCCTGAGCCTGTGTTAATGTGCTGCTTTCATTCTGCTTTCAGCTGCAGAATAAAAACCACAGATATTTATTTTGAGCCCTTTTTCTTTTTATTAAGTGTGGTGCAGGTGGGTTAAAGGTCTCAGTAGAATACATTTTTTCTCCTCTTGTTTGCAGGGCAATAGCCTTTCTGGAGGCCTTGGCTTGTATTAAGTTTGGACAGGACTTGTTCTCAAAAACGCAGATCCTCTATGTGATCCTCTGGCTGTTGTGTTTGGTAAGATCAGGATCACAGGCTTTTTCTGTCGGGATTAATAACTGCACTCTCCTGGAAGCGAATGAAATATGTAAAATTTTGTACTTTTACTGCTAACAGACCACAGTTTTTCATGTCTGAAACTTTTTGTGCTACAAGTCATTGATTATTGATTTGCCATAAATCACTCAACAGTCTCCTTTATCTTTGTTCTGTTTTCAGGCCTTCATCACATTCCTTTGTTTGTATGGAATGGTTTGGTATGCAGAGACATATGGTCCAAGGGAAAAGGTGCGTTTATTTCTTTGGCTTTCAAGAATGTTTTTCCATCAAACTGCTGCAGACCAGAGGCCTGTACTAAGGAGAGGGGTTTGTAGTATAGCAAGGAAGTCCAGATTTAGTTTACGGTTTCCAGTGCCACAAAGGTGGTAATTTCTTACTGCCATGGAAAATTTGCCACATTTTCTATCACATTGTAAGGTATTGTACGGTACAGTTCAACTTGACACAGTTCTTCGTTTTCCATTGTGGACAGCATCCCCTCAACATGGGTGGAATCAGCTGTTCATCATAGCAGGATATGTGAAGCTGCAGTGACAAAGACAAGGCACTATGTTTGTATTATTGGTTGAGCAAGACACGTGCCGAGCAGTTTTAAAATAAGGAGTATAATGTTTTTGCTACAAATGTTTGTGTACAAGAGGCTTTGACTATTTTTTGGAAGTGATAACAACTGGTTGCCACTGAGGTCACCTCTGAGGTGAGAAAAAATAAAAGATCAAACTGTGTCTGTACTCCGTTGATAAACATGCTTACATATTAATTAGTCATGCACACTATAGATAATCCATGCAAACAAAAACACATCAGTGATTTATGTTGTAAATTGTGTGCTAGATTCTCTTATCAGCTTCATAGAACAAGGAAGCGTTTTGTTGTGTATGTTGACTGCAGAGTAGAACCAGATAAAGTATCAGTTATCTATGATATGGTGCTACTTGCAGTGACAAAATCACGCACAAGCAAACTGTACTGCACCATGCAATGGAAAAACATGTTCTGCTGTTAGCCTGCTCTGTTCTGCAGCCAGCTACTTTTGAGAAAAGGCATCATCAAACACAAAGAGACCAACAACTAACCAGTAATTTCCATTGGACAAGAGTAGAACTAAAAATAGAGGGAAAAAATAGTTTGTGAATAATAATTGAGCTTTAAACCATTCAAATGCTTTTGCTTTCCCTAATAAGCACCCGTAAGAGAGACATCTTAGGGGTGGGGACTGCTTTGCCTCAGATACTTGCATATCTAAAAAAACCAATATGAAACTTAAGTTATAACACTGATGCTTCTCTTTGAACCCCCTATATATGTTTAGGATTATACTATATAAAAATGTGTGGTTTTGGTGGGACACTGATGCAAACACGGCTCCTTTCGCATGAATGCACATATCCAGAGTCTGGAAACCTGGGTCACAGTATTGTCCCATGATTAAGCTTGATCTTCATCTTCATCTTGGGGTTTTTTAAGCTGGGTGACAATAAGAAACAGGATAAAACTTAACTGGTGTGGTGGTAAGAACCACAGCCTCACAGCAATAAGGTCACTGGTTTGAGCCTTTCTGTGTGGAGTTTTGCATTTGCTCCCGGTGTATGCATGGGTTCTCTCCGGGTATTCGGGCTTCCTCCCACCATCCAAAGACATGCATGTTAGGTTAGTTTGGTCACTCTAAATTCTCCTTAGGAACGAATGTGTGCGTGAGTGGTTTTTCTTTCTGCAATGGACTGGCGACCTGTCCAGGGTGTATCTGCCTCTCGCCTGCTAATTGCTGGGATAGGCTCCAGCTTCCCCTGGCCTTGAATTGGACTAAGCAGTATATAAAATGGATAGACAAATGGATGAATAAAATGAACTTGCTTTAATACAGGCCCTAGAATAATAGTGTTTACAAAAAAGTTAAAATCACACAATCATCGTTCTATATTTACTAAGGCCTTATAGAGAAGCCTCCCACCATTTGCCCTTTTCATTTAATTCTTGATAAAAACATCAAGAAGATCAGAAGTAACTATCTGATTAAAGTAGCAACAAACCAACGTGTGATGTGGGTCGTATCTTCTGTGGATGAGTCATGTTATGTACTCCATGTATAAATAGCATAGTTGGTGGTGTTGATAAATATTACCCTTCAAGGTATTTCCCCTTCATGGATTCTTACCGATCAGTGTAATATATGTAAGCTGAGGGTCACTTAACTGTTACGTTTGATCCCAGTCCTGTTAAAAGAATGCGTGTCACGTGTCTTTACCCTGTTTTCCTCTCACAGAGCCTCTCAGAATGCGAGGACAGTAATTACACAGAGTCTCCTGATCATGTGTCAGAAGGATTTAAAGGTACAGTGACTTTACTGTAATTTATTAATTAAAAGGGAACCTCAGAAAAACAAACATCAATCTTTCTTTTAAACTGTAAAAGGCTGACCTCTAGTGTTTGAAGTAGTGTTTCACTCATACTTATGCACAGT
Source organism: Rhadinocentrus ornatus (assembly GCA_037177495.1). NCBI lineage: Eukaryota > Metazoa > Chordata > Actinopteri > Atheriniformes > Melanotaeniidae > Rhadinocentrus > Rhadinocentrus ornatus. Next base: position 17,305,073 of record JBAMHW010000006.1, read on the forward strand.
CCAGTCCAAATGAGTTTTATTGTTTGAAAATATGTGAGCTTAATTCTTCAGGTGACACACATGTGGATGAGGACAGCCCCACAATCAGGCGAAGAGCGAGGGATTCTGGGAAGACTAAGTCCATCAACGGTCTCGAGAGCCAGTAGAAACTGGTACCACAGGCTGCCGAGTGACTCCTGAAGTCATTCTGAAAAGCCAAGCAAGAAAAAGGGGGGAAAGCTGCCACCCCTTCCTAGTGTAATTGAAGTCTACAAAGCCCCCACCTAACAACAGAGGGAGTGCAGAGAGGGAGCAGATGAACAGGTCCATGAAGTGTTAGTAGGACTGCACAGTGGCTCAGACTAGAGAGGTGCACACTAAAGTGACCTGTAGGCAAGAAACTACTAAACCAGTAATCACATGTTTCTTTGTGTCTGAAAGAGAGAGAAGGGTGTGTGAGAATAAAAACTGCCTATTCTAGATGTGACTGCATGCTCATTGTAGCTGATAATTGACACTTATCCTATTATACAGTATCATTAAAAGTTAATGTACATTTGACTGGTTTAAACCAGCCTTAACACCAGTATGTCGGTTCAACACATTTCAATGTTTGAAGCCTTTAAGATAAATTTATCACTTTAATAGAAGCCTGTATGTTTATAGCACATGAGTCTTTTTTTTTTTAAAGTATTTGTCACTGATCTATTTACATCATAGATGTTCACTATGTCCTGTTTTTAACTTGAATGTGGGCAGGAGTTCAATGCAGACGACTTTAGCTTGGTTGGATCGTCGACTGAGGTTCGTGTTTGACCTGTAACGAAGCAAAGCACACAGTTTAAGCACTTTGCAGAATGTTCCCTTGAAAATACTGTACATTTCTTAATGTTCGAGTATTTTGTGATTCATTGTGATCTTGAGTGACTTTACTTTCTCTGTCTATCTGTGGCTGCTATCATTCGTATTTTTACATTTTACTGTACTGATAAGAGAGGGCAATTATTCATCCTCCTGCATGTGTTGTCAGGTTCTTCCTGTTAGTGTGCAGTTGGCTATCTTTTGCTTTTCACCTTCTTGTTGCATGATTGTGTCAAATCAAATGTTTTAGTGTGAAAATGTAACAACAGTAGTCAAGGAATCTTTAACACCACACACCAGAATATGAGTATTGTTATTTATAACTTTTGAGTCATTGTAACAGCTTAATTCACCCCTTGTGCCTGTTTGCATGGAATTATTTTTTATTCTTTAATCTTTCTCAGTTTGTATTAAGACTAAATTTGAGCTTTTTGTGTTAGATTATCCTGGCTTTGAGTGCTTTATTGAAGGTTTGTTGTCATTTGATCTGCCAGTATCATCTCAGCACTGATATATCCCTCATAATCCTTGACAATCCAGACACTGACCTCGGTGGCACCTGTGCTACAGTCAGGCATTATAAATGGTACATTGTCTTGGGATTAAAATGTCATTTGCCAAAAACAGTTCTGTTGAAAATGACTTGTGCTGTTGTTTTTCACTGTGGAAAAAAAGGCAATGTATTAAAATGTTTTACATTTCCTTGTAAAATGTTTTGAGTCATTGTGCAATGATTTCAAATCGGTTTTTAAAGTAAATATACAAACACATTTATCTTGCTTACTGTATAGGCATTTTTATGCTGTACAATAGTAAATCTTGAATGATCTTGCTTGACCTCTGCATGAAGTCCTTCAGTAGCAAAGAACTTTTGGATTGGCTGACTCAAGCAATGCCCACATAGGCTCAGATTTCACTCAGTCTGCACACCATGAAACAGACTGAAATAGCTGTCTCATGCTGACCTATAACAGGATGTGTCTGGAGGTAGAGCTAGATCTCATTTGGAAAATAGCTATAGATTACAGTAAATTCACAACTTGATCAAGGTGAAAACCTCCAGTTTTCAGCACTTAATACCAAGTGAGTTCTTGGGCAAACTACAATTTTCAGGATTCTAGTTTTGAATGCAGTGCAATATATTATTTTCATCATCCCTCTTTTCTCTAGATTTGTGTGGAAATATATCTGTATTGTAGAGTTATTAACACAAACTCTCCAAAGTTATGTGATACTGACTTCCAAAGGAGGGCAGCAGAGAGCTTCAGTTATATTAAGGACATCACGTGGTGATGTAGGCCTCAAAGCACAGGACATGGTTTATGCAAAACTTAGCTGTTCCGTGCTTCAGATCCCTCTCTTCATCTTTATCGCTTTAATTGCCAGGCTTTCTTTGGGGCTTCCTGAACCTTATATAACCTGCACAATTTGACTGAACAATATCAGCAAAAGCTGACTATCGGCATATTACAGTCGTCATGGACAAGCATCCAGGTCTCCCACATCGTGGTTGCTTGAGTCCTGAGGGGATGTTAAGAGAGATCCAGATCAACTTACTGGAGTGTAAAGTCTGCTTCGAGATGTTTAACTCTCAACAAAGGGAGCGTAGACCACAGAACCTATCCTGTGGCCATGTACTCTGTCTGGAATGCATCACAGCTTTGTCCCACCCTCTGCTGAAGAAGCTGGAGTGCCCGTTCTGTCGACAGCTGTGCAGTGTTGAAAGCACCTCCCACTGTCAGGTTCTTAGTGACCTGGAAGAGCTTCTGTTGTCTTGGAGCTTCTCATCCTCTGCTTCTCCTCACAGGAGAAAAAGAAGTCTTATGTCAACAACAGGTTTGACCTACACAGCTCTGCACTGCCACACTGTATTTGGTGGTTGGGGGACTCTTTTAAACCCCACTGGCATAGCTGTTTTGGGGTCTTCAGGGACAGTAGCTGTTGTGCATGATGGCGAGAAAAGGGTGGTAATGTTCAGTCTCGTGGGTAAGAAGCTGCATAGCTTTGGGCAAAGAGGAAACACCACTGGGAGGATCTGTTACCCGGTGGATCTGGCAGTGACTTCCAATGGTTATGTTGTGGTGACGGATGCAGGGGACAAAGCTGTGAAGGTTTTTACCTCCAGAGGGAATCACATCCTGTCAGTTAAGGGTTCCTTCAAGCTACCCTGGGGTGTGGACACAGACAACTGTGGGCACATCCTGGTTTCAGATGTCCAAGCAGGCACACTGTCCCATGTAAAAGTGGACTATAGTCATGGTGTCATTCTGGAGCATCAAACAGCCATCTCAGACCTTCAGTGTCCCAAAGCAGTGACCTACTGTCGAAAGACTGGAAACACTGCAGTGATGGAGCACCCAGCTGATATCACACATCCAACAGAAAGACAACAATACAGAAGGTTGAGAGTGTTTACAAAAGACTTTCACCTCCTGTATATGACAGACAGCTTTAGCCTGATGCTGCAGTCCACAGTGAGGTTGAACATGTCAGGTGTGGCATTTGACAGAGATGGAAATGTGATAGTGATTGACTCTGATCAGGGGTTGGTTTGTAGTTTAGGAAAGCTTCATAATCGCCCAGTTTTGACACCTCTAGTAGGAGATAATCTTATCCGCCCTGTTGGACTGGTGTTACTGAATAACATGCTCATCATCCTGGATGGTGGTGACCATACAGTAAAGATTTATTCTCAAAAATCAGATTCTGTTATTTAGCTTAAATGAAGAAATCAAAAGTAAAGCATTTAGTGAAAGAATTTAAAGTGAATCTAAAATTAATAATGAATGCAACAGAAGATTTTGATTTGCAGTTAATTGTTTTTTGTTTTTTTTAGCAATGTGAAGCATGCATTGTTTTTAAGTTGTTCTGTCCTTATTTTGCTCAGCTTTTAAAATAACATATTACTATTTCATAGCATTTGAATAAAACAATTTCCAAACTATGTGTATATTTTTTGAAAGACGCCCATTTAAAAGTATCAGGGGTCAGAAGAAAAGGAGATAAGAAGGTGAAAAGAAAGATTTCCATTTTCAAATGGTCTTGTACTTATACAGCGCTTTTCCAGTCAGCTTGACCACTCAAGGCGCTTTTCACTACTTGTCACATTCACCCATACACTCATACCCCGATAGGCACACCGGGAGGGAACCTAGGGATAGGTGTCTTGCCCAAGGACAATTCGACATATACAGTCAGGAAAGCCTGGAATCGATCCACCAACCTCTCGGTGGGAAGATGACAACTCTTCCTTCCTCATGAGCTACAGCCTCCCCACCACAATGTTTGCTGCTAAATTTGTCCTGTGTGATTGAATTTAGTCACATTTATGTTTCCAGAACTTTTAATGATGGTTTTGACATTTTATTGGATTACAGGTCTCTGGACAAATTACATTAGCAATAGGCTATATCCCCCAGGTAGCCAAGCGAATCTGAGTGATTCAGACGTTTAGTTTTTACAAAGTAGGATATGCTTTTTATATGCACCTTCTACAATTACACAATGATAAACAGGGGTAATAGGGGCTTTTTAAGACACCATGACCGTCTATTTTCCGATTGAAGAACCACCATCTACTGATCCAAGGTTACCCGAGATTACATCCAAAATTATTAATTTCACCAAACCTTCTTAATTGGTAGAGAAATTGTGCTGCATGTGGGAAAAAAGGTTAACTTAATGAGATGGGAACTTAGCTACTTTTTTGCTTTAAAAGTTATTTAATTGGTGCCATTTTATAATTCTAAAATTATTTTGTGGTCAATTCTATCTATTTTTTATTTCTTTTTTGTTTTCTCTGATAACAAAACTTCATTGTGTGTAAAAAAGAGAAATATTAACTCCACCAAGTTACATGTTTCTATTTAACTCACCATAGTCTTCTTCATCCTTATCTAAGTCCCTATGTGTCACAATCGTGCTAGATTGTTGGTGCAAGTAAATCAGCTTGTCATGCGGAGCCACTTTGGCTTCTCCTCCAGTTGAGCGGGGCGGTGCGTAAAGCTGTCCCCCTCCTCGGCTCAGCCTCTCCAGTCTGCAGTCGTGCTCCCAGTGGAAGATGGCGGTGGGGATGCTGTCTGGAGCTGGAGCCGAGAGCTCGATTTGCACAAGAAGCCAACCCGCATGGGTTTAAAGAAAAAGAAAAAATGAACTTATTCTGTTATTTGCTCTTCGAGATGTGGTCTCATTGAGGTGTTTTTAACTCGTGACCGCTGCCTTTTTTCCCTGGCAGATATCCGGGCTCTTGTCGTGTATTTACGGACTATAAGCTGATAGCTCGGCACATAGACCGAGTGGGAGTTAAAAAAAACAAAAAAACAAAGTGAAGAAAATGTCGGATACAAAGGTAAAAGTTGCAGTGAGAGTTCGGCCCATGAACCGCAGGGGTAAGTTTTATACCGAAGATTTCTGCTTCATGGATTCATGCCAAATTATCATAAACTTTTTGCTTTCTTCGCCATTGCTACCTTGAGTTAAGAGCCGCAAGTCATGCTTGAGTTTTGTTTCAACACGGTTAAAGTAGCTTAGACTTGACTCTTCACACCTCCGCATTCTGCTTTACTTTCCCAAAAACTTCTTTCTGCAGAGATTGAACTGAATACAAAATGTGTCGTGGATATGGAGGACAACCAAACAGTTCTGCACCCTCCACCTTCAAATGCAAAAGGAGACAACAGGTAAACAAAACTAAAATACTGAGAAGAGTTTACATTGGAAAGTTAAAATGGCACACCACATTGTAGTGGGGAAATGGGATCTTTGGCCTTGTTAGCTAGTTTGAGTGCATCACAGCAGCAGTCCTTGCAGAACAGAGGCCTGGGTGAAATGCCTGTCAGTGAAAGCAGAAAAACACAGATTGCACTCTTACTGTAATGAGAGTGCAATCTGGTGTAACAACGTTCAAGATTTCCCTTTAATCCCAGTAAATAAATGCACTGGTCTATCATGAATACTGCAATGCTGCAGTGCCTGTAACTCATCTGATTGCAACATGATATTATATTATGCTGTTCATACAAAATTTGTCATTATGACAGTACTACTAATAGTTTCCAGGTTTTTTCATGTTTCCCCACATCAGCAGTATTTAACAATTATGAAACAAAACCATTTCTCTTGAGTGTTTTTTTTTTAATGTTATATGTTATAGTAATAGTTGAGCTCTGGTACATCCAAGTTTTCTTGGTGGTCCTTAGGATGCTCCTGTAAACATACTGGACACCACTTATGGCTAAGTGAGGTGATTGGTTCGTTGGACATTATCAAGAAAGGCTTACTTCCATCTGTATAAGGTCTCACATCTGATGACACATCAGAGTAAAAGCCAAACCATGAAGTGTAAAAAGGGCAGATAAATTCAGAAGTGGAAACATTTTTTAATCATAAACATACATCCCAGATTTCACTGCTGCCGAATGTGTAATCACAGTTGAAGAGACGGATAACCAACAAGCCAATGGTCAGTATGAATAAGATTATGAAAAAGATCTAAAATTCCTTTGTGGATTTGGGAGAACTTTAAAGAAGGAAAGCTGTCAGAGCAGCACTCTACCAATCAAGCCATTACCCATTCCAGCAACACAAGACCTACAGTTGCGGATGGTGACAGCAGCATCATGTTTTGGAATTGCCTTTCTGCTGGGCGACCCACCAGGATAGACTGAAAGATGAATGCAGTGCAATGCTGAGTGACAATTATCCAGGGTGCTCAGCATCTTAGGCTGGGATGAAGGTTTATATCAACAAGACAGCAACCTGGAGCATGCAGCCAAAAAAACAGTGCAATGGCTTCAGGAAAACTGTGTGCAGGAGTTTCCCAGCACACAATAGAAATTCCAACCCAATAAAGCATTACTTTACTGGGCTCAAATTCTAGGGAGACCTGAAAATGGCTGCGAGGTACTGCAAAATGCCAGATTGAGTGAAACTTTTAACATTTTTTTTCCTTGCCATTGTGGAGAATTATAAGCTGAAATGAAAATAATTGATGAGTCTGAAACAAAAAATGCAGTAAAGTTGATGAAAGGGTCTGAAAATCAAGGCTGGTTAAGGAGTTCGAGACTGTTTGGCCTGAGAACGTCTATCAGATTGAACAGATTAATGTCAAGCCTCAGGGTGTTACTGTAAATCTCCAGAACCAGAACTGATTTATGCTGTGTTGCATTCAAAGTGGCGTTAGAGCGCATTATTATTGCTCTTCAAAATGCCACCAATACTGTACATCTTATCAGGGGTTTATATGGCTAGAAGTGAGGAAGATCTCCTGCAAAAGAAGAAACACTGTAGTTTTGCTGCTTTGAGATCTGACATGCTTTTAGATTAATAGGGAGATCACCCAGCATGTAGGTTAGTGATGACTGTATGCTTGTGAATTTCATGCTTGTTAGCAGGGATCAGAGATGTTATAGTTCACCCATCGCAGGCAAAGGCTGTTCTACAATTTTTTCGCTTGATTTGTTAGCTCCCCTCTGCTGTTGGTGTCACAGATGATTAGGCACCTGACCTGATTACCCAAAGATGCACAAAAATCTAGCAGAATTGTTGTTTTTAAACAAAAAAAAAAAAAAAGGGGGGGGGGGACTAGATTTTTCTCTATTAAAAAAAAAACAAAACTTTTTTGGTTGATCATTTTAAAAGAAAAACAGATTTTTAAGCTACTAGAAAAATCCACAGTGGTGGCTGTTGATAGTTACAGAAGGCAAATGCATGCTGCAGCCAAGTCTTTTTTTATGGTTACCACCTAATCTTGTTAATTTGCAACAGTTTCTATGCTGCTCTGTGTAACTAACAGTCAGCATTAAATGCTAATGAGCTTGCTCTGCCAGGCGCTCGGTTCCTCACACTAACCTGTATTTAAGGCAATTATCAGAACAGAAATTGCTGTACAATGGCTGTGTTCCAGGCAATTAAACAAATCACACTGAAATCTTGCATATGTAGAAGGATGCATAACAACGGAGCTTAAAGCAGCTGTGAAACGGAGGTCAGAGGTGTGACTGTACTGAGATGTGCAGTGGCTGCATCAGCAGTATTTTTTCTGTTAGATGACTGGTGTTTAAATCTGTCGCTGGACCGTTCCACTCTCATCCGTTGCTATGTTGATACAAAGCACTGACATTGTTTGGCATTATCCGGTGGAAGCTTAATTAGATTTCGTATCACTACGTGGAAATTCCTTTCATGGATTTAGTGATGTAGAATGTATTTTACAGGAATCAGCGGTCGTCCTCACTGGTATTTTTTATCCTGACAAATGTATATAAGAATTTGTATTGGTGGTATGTCTTAGAGTAGTTCAGTCTGTAGCTGTACATTGACCATGACAGTAAGCAACTTTGATTTTTGTTGCAGCCTAGGCACTTAATTATTCAGTACTAGTGCTGTTTGTCTGTGTGTGTTTTGGGTCTGTGTGTTTAGGCCACCTTGGTTTTCTCAAACCATATAATTTTCCTTCTTGCTGCTTGTGGAGATGCAGAAAACGGGGATACCCCGTTGTTGAGACTTTGCCATGTTTTGAAGACACCTGTTACTGTGTGTTGGAAATGTGTCAGATTTAGTGGGTATTAGCATGTCAAATATGGCTGCAGAGCCTAAACCATGGGAACTTTTTCTCTCTCATGGGAGCACTCAAGCACAGCCTCTGCAAGGGAACTGTTTTATCAGATATTTTTGTGTAAAGACCTCTTAGGTTGGGTGATTTAAAAATGAAAACAGAGACAACATCCAGATCTCAGTGAAGAGGTTTTTGGTTTTGCTCAGTACCTAAAGAGACTGGTCTCAGTTCAGTGAAAGGCTGAAATGAAGTCTTGTAAAGCTCATTCCCTTTTGGATCATTAATCAGACATTTTTCTTTCCATATTGTTGAGTTGAGTTAATCAGACGGCACCTCTTAAAACTTGAGTCATGTAAAGAATTTGAAGTAAAATAAGGGATTTCCTTGGATGACTAAGCCTCATTCTTTGCTCTACAGAACATTATGGCTACACTCGTGATCCCCCCACCCACCTTCCTCTCCCGTTTCTCTGAGAAATGAACAGTAATCTCATCGAAGGGCAAATGAGACAGATTGTGACTTCAGGCCAAGAGGATACGTTTCCCAAGTTTCACCTTTCGTCTGCTTGTTGAGCTGGCTCTAATGGTAGATCTGAAACAGGAGTCTGGGAAAGTAGTTTTGTTTTCATGGGGCAGCCCACACTCCTCTGACTTTTAGACACAATCAAGGTATGTGTGGGTTGTGTGAAGGGGTTGGGGTGTGGTGAGGCAGAAAAATACCTGAGGCTGTCGTCTGCATAGTGGATGAGCGGTGGAGCATCTTGACAAGGAAATACCCTGGTAGTCACACAATGGGGCTATAATACATCCATCAAGCCCCAGCATGTCTGTCACTGGGCAACAGCTGAATACAAGGCCTATAAGTGTTGGAAAAGCTTCTTCGTCTGAATCCCCTTTTCTGTGAATTTCTGTAGACACAAAGAGCTGTAGCAAAAGCCAAAAATACACCATGACTAACTTTTTTAGTTAAAAGGTCCTGTTGAAGGACTGTCTTCAGGCATTTGGAGATGATGTCTGTACTCAAGCTTGTAATTTCCACTCTAATCTCATCTTATCACTGATGGCTGCAAGGTTTAATAGGATTTATCTCCACTAGGCTGTGTTATCTTGCCTACTTGGGTATTGTAATCTAGGTGGTGTGGAGGGGGGCTACAAGACATTCGCTTTTAGGATGTTGCTTGTCCCAGTACTTCATCCTTGAATTATCTTTAACAAAGATAGCTGTTAATATGCTCAAATGCTGTATCCTTGTAGGTTTGTTTTTTTCCTGCAACTTGAAGTAAAGATATTTTTTCTCCAAACAGTTAAAAGATCTTACTATATCCAGGGAGAAATTAGTAAACATTTCGGAAGTTCGCTAACAAGATTTACATCACGGGTCCTTTCTGGGAAATAGTTCTAAATCTTCAGTGAACAATTAGCTAAATTAATAAGTTAAGTAAAGCTAGAAGCCTGTTTGGAGAGGGCATCCTCCGGAATATTAAGAAAATGATTCAGATCAGCAACATAACCTAATAAGTTCTCCTTATGATCATATTTCACTCTTTCATTAAATGTGATTAAATTCAGCTTGATAGTTTTGGCTAATTTTGCTGACACACAGACAATATACACTGGAAGCAACTAAATTATATTTGTTCAAATGTAAAACAGTTGGATACAATGTGACATGCTTTATTGTCTTCTTCAAGAAATTTGTTTTGGAATCAAGTAGTTAGATATCTTCACAAAAGATTAAAAACTTAAACCTTAAAACCTTGTGCTTTAAATGACATACTGACATCCATTTTGCACATTCCTGGAGTTGTTATTACCCTGCAACATCCTGGGGCTGAGAAACCACATTTCACAACTTTTTTTTTTTTTTTCCTGCCAGGAGCATCACTTGATAGCTGAACATCCGTCTGACTCTTACTTGCTGGAGAGAGCTCAGAGAAGAGGCAGGATGCAAGACGGATGCTTAGCCTTTGTTAGGGGCACCAAAGTGAAAAAATTAGCTAACATTCAGTAGTGTTTTAAAAAAAGACAGTAATCCACCTAAACATAAAAACATACATTTAAAGCAACTGTCTCTAGGTTTAAATGCGATGTTGCTAGGCTAACCAGTTTCTGGCAAAAGATCCAAATTTTATGAAAATTAACCTTATTTTATTTTCTAACTTTTCTGAGAACATCACACTGTTGTTGTTTTTATTTCAACGTTATCACTGCAGACTTCTTATTCTTACAATAATCTTTATTTAACCAGAAGTCTCATTGAGATCGACAATCTCTTTTGTAAGCGTGTTCTTGTAAAGACAGCAGCACTGTTACATAACATCACATATAATGTCCTCTCACAGATATTGCATATATATTAACACAAATACTTTTGTTAAATAAAGTTGGTGATTTAGAAGCTTAAGAGCTTGGTTATAGAGGTCACACATTAGCTTTTTCCAAAACAACCCAGTTCTAAATGTCAATGCTGCCTTGTCCAGTGACTGCCCTCAGGAATGTTCTCTTTGTCTTTCCATTTTGCTCGCTATGTGCCAATAATCAACCTTTCCACTCAGTATGATCTTGTTTTCAGAGTCAGTAGGCCTAAAATACACCACACCAGCTTGTATTTTATGTTTTCTTGGAATCTGGAGAAAGTGCTATAAAAACACAGATGAAACAATTGCATTCCCTCGAGGGCTGTTCGCTGTTTATTTAGAGGGTGGGACATTGTTTAGGTCTCAATCCGGAATTGAGAAAAGATGGCGCCCTCTCTCTTTGTCAAGCCTGTGCCTCATTAATCTCAGATGTGACCTCATACTGAGGGGTTTCAGACTCTTTTTTTTTGTCTCCATGATAATTTTCTTGCATGATTCTCTCAGATGAGGCCTTTTTGAAGTTTGGAAGCTGGTATGTTGTGTTTACATGGTTTTACTTTTAAGATTATATTAGGGCCCGACCGATTAATCGGCAGGCCAATCGGCCGATATTAGATGATGACATATTTTTAACATTTGAGAAAAGCATATCTTTTTATTTTGATTCATATATAATATATGTCATGATATATTTCATGGCAAAGAAAATATTGGAGTAAAGAAAATATAATTTAACATTAAAGGGCATCAGAAGGCTGCAAAAATAATGTTTTGCTAACTTCACTCCCCACTGAGCTGCCACCTTACCGTGGTGGAAGAGTTTGCGCGTCCCAACGTTCGTAGTGGGTATGTTGTCGGGGGCTTTATGCCCCTGGTAGGGATACCCATGGCAAACAGGTGTCTGGGAGAGGGATCAGACAAAGCGCGCCTCAAAAACACCCCTATGATGACGACAAACCATGGATCCAGGTTTCCCTTGCCCGGACGTGGGCCACCGGGGCCTTCCTCTGGAGCCAGGCCTGGAGGTGGGGCACGGAGGCGAGCGCTTGGTGGCCGGGCCTCTGCCCATGGAGCTGGTTGGGCTCAGCCCGAAAGGGTGACATGGGTCCCCCCTCCCTTGGGCTCAACACCTGCAGGAGGGGCCAAAGAGGGTGCAGTGTGAGCTGGGCGACTGCCAGAGGCGGAGACCCTGGCGGTCTGATCCTCGGCTGCAGAAGCTAGCTCTAGGGACGTGGAATGTCAACTCTCTGGCGGGAAAGGAGCCTGAGCTGGTGCGCGAGGTTGAGCGGTTCCAGCTAGATATAGTTGGACTCACCTTGACGCATGGCTTGGGTTCTGGAACCACTGTCCTTGAGAGGGGTTGGACACTCTTCCATTCTGTAGTTGCTCCCGTTAAGAGGCGGCAAGCGGGTGTGGGCATGCTCATTGCCCCCCGACTTAGCGCCTGTACGTTGGGGTTTACCCCGGTGGACGAAAGGGTAGCCTCCCTCTGCCTTCAGGTGGGTGGATGGGTCCTGACTGTTGTCAGTGCTTATGCAGTCCAGAGTACCCACCCTTTTTGGATTCCTTGGAGGGTTGTTGGAGAGCATTCTTTCCGAGGAACTGATTAGGAGGAATGGCCCCCTGATCTAAATCTGAGTGGTGTTTTGTTGTTCTTCCGTGCTCATCATGGATTGTCCATAACGAACACCTTGTTCAGGCATAGGAGTGCCCACATGTGCACTTGGCACCAAGACACTCTAGGCCGCAGTTCGATGATCGACTTTGTAGTCGTAACGTCGGACTTGTGGCTGCATGTCTTGGACACTCGGGTGAGGAGAGGGATGGAGCTGTCAACTGATCACCTTCTGGTGGTGAGTTGGCTCCGATGGTGGGGGAGGATGCCGGTCAGGTGTAGTCCCCTTGTCAGAAAGAGTTTCAACTCCCATCTCCGGGCAGAGCTTCAACCATGTCGTGGGTGAGGCGGGGGACATTGGGTGAGCGGTGTTCCGTGCCTCTATTGTTGAGGCGGCCAGCCGCAGCTGTGGCTGCAAAGTCATCGGTGCCTGTCGTGGCGGTAACCCCCAAACTCGTTGGTGGACACCAGCAGTGAGGGATGCCGTCATGCTGAAGAAGGAGTCTTATCGGGCCTTTTTGGCCTGTGGGATTTCAGAGGCAGCTGATAGGTATCGGCGGGCTAGGCGGAACATGGCTTTGGCGGTCACTGAGGCAAAAACTCGGGCATGGGAGGAGTTTGGAGAGGCCATCCTGACTTCCGGATGGCTTCAAGGAGATTCTGGTCCACCATCCGGCGGCTCAGGAGGGGAAAGCAGGGAGCTGAGGCAAAAGCAAAGCTCTCGATTTACTGGTCGATCTACATTCCTACCCTCACCTATGGTCACGAGCTGTGGGTAGTGACCGAAAGAACAAGATCGCACATACAATCGGCCAAAATGAGTTTTCTCCGCAGGGTGGCTGGGCTCTCCCTTAGGGATAGGGTAAGAAGCTCGGTGATCCGGGAGGGGCTCAATGTATAGACGCTGCTCCTCCGCATCGAGAGGAGCCAGATGAGGTGGCTCGGGCATCTGGTCAGGATGCCTCCTGGTGAGGTCTTCCGGGCACATCCCACCAGAAAGAGGCCCCGGGGAGGACCCAGGACGGACTACATCTAAAATTCAGCACACAGTCACAGAAGGTGTGTCCCGGCAGCTTCCCTTCCTCCCAGTTTAATGAACTTCACTACCCTCCAACTTATTTTTTCCCTTTTAAACTTATATAATATAGTGGAATCTCTATATTTCATGGCATACACACTTTGCTCGTAGCATACTGACCCAACTCGTTGCTGGTGTGTCTGAAATACCGGAGAGGATTAAATTAGAACCTTCCTGCATCGTATGCTGTGTGTTGTCAACATTTGGAAACTCCGAGGCACCATGCTGAAGTTGGTATGAGCTGGTGGCAGTGGTCTTCATTAAGGCTGTTTTTGAGATCCTGAATTTGGCTTTCCTTTTGGAACTTTGACTCATAAAGCTGTAAGGTTGTCTTCCATCTGTGCTTGTCACTATTGCTTTGCAATAGCAGTCTCAAAATACAGAAAAATCCTAGGGTTAAGTTGACCTAATAAGTTAAATCCCTCAGCTTCTTTTCCACCAGAAACATGTTTTAGATTTTAGGGTGATCCATAAGCTCATTTGTTAGGAAAACACAGAATTAGCCAAGACTAGTGATGCCTTTACTTGAATTCTGCTTATGTTTATGTATTTGCACCTTTACATGAAGTTATGGTGACTTTGCAGATTTGTATGAAAAGTTAATAAAAACACAGCTCAGTGTCATCAGTTGTACTGATGGGTCAGTTCTTCTGAAAACTCTGTTTCAATGACTCCTCAGCGAATCAAGTATCTTGTAACGAACAGAGATTTTATTGATTAATCTAAACTTATTAATCTTGGATATAACTTGTAACTCTGGTTTGCCATTTTTTAAATATAAGTAATATATGTAGTATATTAGTATATGTAACTAAGTTAATTAAAAGTATTTGGTTATCTGCTACAGGAGCAGGAGGCTGCTAAAATTTATGCTTCTATACTGAAATGCAGTTTATCATAAAATTCAAAGATCACAAGGACTTTTTGCCTCAAAACTTTTACTCTTTATGCTTAAATATTTATTAGATTTGAATGATCATTCTATGTTTTTTTAAAAGGATTTTAAATGTGGGGCTTTTACTTAAAATTGGATTTTTAAAAAAAGGCTTTTTAATGGTGCCAAACTGGAAAAATGGTTATTTTGGAGACCTCTCCTGCACAGTCTGTACTAAAACCTCCAAGGTGGATGTTATAAGTCATGTCATAAGTAATGGACGGATTTTGATACAATTTTCAGGAAATTTCTAAAATTGAAAAAGGAACAAGTGAATCTAGATAATTCAGATCACCGCCTGAATCCAGAATTTTTTTTAATTAATTATTATTATTATTTTTATTATTTATTTTATTTTATTTTTAACTCTGCTGACGCAGAAATTGGAAAATGTCAAATACTAATTGTACGACAATTTGATAGGGGTTTAGAGCTACAGCTGTATCCTTCCAAAGAGGTATTCATATTTATCCTGAAAGAGTTTTTTCTTTATTATCATTATACAGGTGAGCCTGAAAGGTTTTTCATATGTGCTATGTGTTATCATAATTTATTCTTCACAAGTAACACAAATACTGATATTCATTTTCACTTAATGACTAAATAGACATTGTGGTTGCAGAGATATACTCATTTTATCATTTTACCTTTTTTTGTTTTTTAAACAGAGGCCTAAAAGTAGATAAAAGGCTCACGTGTTAAGTTGTGGTGTTGCTAAAGGTACCAAGATGTTGCATATTTACTATAGGTGTGTTAAACAAAGAAGCTTCAGGACACTTTGTAGCAGGAGTCAGTTCCCAGAGAAAAAGCCTTTAGGAAGTTCCAGAGCCTGTTTGTAGGGCAGGAGTTGGCTCAAACAGTAACTTGGATTGTTCTGCTTTTGTCATCAGTCAGCTAACTTCCATCAGTAATATGTCGAAATGTTTCCAAATACCCACCATGCATATCTCTGACTCCAGCCACTTGTCAGGTTTAGTTTGAATCACATATACTCATAAAAGTAAAAGACTTGTCAACTGTATACTTCTTTGGAAATGCACTAACTCTGATCTGTCATGTAGAGAGCTGAAGCGCCCCTCAACTGTATGTCTGCTCAACGTGTGTGCAGCAGGTTGACCTCTGCCTTGAGTGGGTGGGGCCTGAAGTGCTCTGTTCTAAACGTTCTGGAAGGCTATTTGAAATGTTAGCCTGTAGCCTGAGAGAGCATGGCGCTCTGTAACCAAATACCCACATTCAGACATGCCTCATCATAGCATTTTGAATATGGAGCTTGATGGATTTTAAATGTCTTGAAGTCTTAAAACAGTTGAACGGGAATAAGTCATGTTTGGGTGAATGGAGATTAAAAAGGTGGGGGAGGCGTAGCTTTAACAATAGATCTAGAGGAGCAATCCAGATATGTGATGGGTTGTGCCATTTAGATATGTTGCATGTCTTTGAGTGTGTGCACTGGAAAAATTAATAATGTGAAGGGGGTAACCTTTTCCATGTTAGTTTCTATTTAGGCAAAAGGAAAATATCATTCAGTAGCAACAGGCACACATTCTAATTTGTATCATTGCCATCATAATTTAAAACTCATTTTCTCAACTCATGAAGAAATGAGCCCTTGAAATACTTTTTGTTGAGCCAGCCAGGTCCTGATCTGATTAGTGATGGTTGATAAAAGTGAGTGATGAAAATAAAAAATATTTGCTCCATCTAATACATCAGTGAGATGTTGGCTGTGCAGTGTAATTTTTAAGACTAGATAGATGCTCCAGTGAGTGGATAGTAATCTGTTGTGTGGTCTACTGGGCTTGAAGAGTGCAGTTTTTGGTGGCATAATAACCCAGTGGCCTTAATCCAGCTCTGTAACCAAAGAGGGGGGAATTCCACTGCTGCAATTTAACTCTATACCTTCGTTTTGAACTGCAAGCACAGACAGATGTCACATCTGTCATGTGTCATGCTCTGGCTCGATTTCTCCACAAAGAGAATGTACAGCAGTCTGGCACTAAACAGGTATTTTGATGATAAGAAAGACACCACAGAAATATCATATGCAGGATCAATAAAATGATGTGAGAAGTTTTCACCCCCAGCCAAGTCCAAATCATTAATGGCTGCTTTGGCCTCATGAAGCTGGAAGCATAAGAGCTCCACCATGTCCTTGATAAAATACGTGAAAGGTGCACACAACTGGTGCCCAAAGGAACTTTTACATTCAGTAATGCTATGCTGAGACTGCAGAGGCCAAGTGCATTTGTCTCAGAGCGGTGGGGGGAGGTGGGGGGAGAGCCTGATGCTATCTGGCACTTCTCTGTGTTACATCATATTATAAATGGATTCACTGATTAATGAATTAAAAACAGACCGTAGCTTAGATATTTTTAAGAAAAAGAAAATAAATCTATAAGGGCTCCAGATTTCTGGGGTGATTAGTGAGATTATTTCTAAAGCAGAGTGAGAGAACTGGAGCCTAATGTACTTTGCTTATTGGGGGGAGGGGGTTGTGGAGAATAAAATTGCTATTTGATCACAATATTTATCACAATATTTAAAGGAAGTCGGTTTTTGGAAATAGACAGCATATTAGGGAGTAATAGCTCTCTAAATATAGGAAGCAGTTCCTCCCATTGTCATTTGCAGCATTCTCAGCATGCCAGAAGTGGATGTGTTAACTGTACATACAGTAGACTACACAATGAGCAACATCAACCAAACTGCAGCAGCAGCTCTGTGAAGGTTTAGATTATGCTGCTGATGCAGAGATTAATCTATTTCTTATTATTTTACAGCTTGGTGACAGATCAAACTTTTTTTTTGGGGGGGGAAAGAGGAGCCTGGTCTGTAGCCTGTGCACCTTAGCAGCCTGTCTATAGGAAGTCTGCTGCTAATCCATATATCATATTGTATCTCCTCCTGCACATCCCATCTCAGCATGTAGGAACAAACCAGTCAGTGCACATATTTAGGTTCAGTGTGTGAACTCTTACAAGGCCCTGTCCTTCATCGTCATGAGCCTAAGCACAGCTAATTGCCTGAGTGTAGTCTACAAAACGGGTCATGTTTTGGTTTATGGAGAGCATCTTGCATAGCAACAATAGATTTAAAATGAATAAATACTTTAGAGTGAGTGTGAGAATGGTCATGCAGCTCTGATGACTCAGGTGAGATTTATGTGAGACACTCTGGTGCAGTATTTCAGTCCTCCTGAAGGACCCTGCAGTGTATTAGTTACCAAGTGAAGGCGATGCCTACCTCTGTCTTAGTGTCAGTAAATGTCTGCAGGAGGGATCTGCTGACTGTTGGAGGACAGGCCTGTAGTAGATGTAAAATCACTGGGCAGGATGCAACCCTATACAGATAAGGGAACATGTTGAGGAGCTGTTTGGTTAAGTTACAGTTCTTTCTTTAGTTAAGAAACCAACCTCACATATATACTACCCTTTTGTTCTTAGTTCCGGCAGCTGGTCATGCTGAGTGCAGCTTCCCCAGACTGGCCTCAGTGTTAAGTCCACAGGAATAAGAGCTATTTATTCAACAGAGTCAGTGGGACATTGAATCCTAAATCTCTTCCCTTCCTCATGCTCCACTGGTCCAATTATGAGCCCAATCACAGCAGCACAACAACCAGGAAATGCCGTGCGCAGTGTGGAAGTAAATGAATGAGTGAATATAGGAGTGAATGAAAAAGTCACAAGAGGAGTTTTAATGTGTGAAAAGTAAAAAAAAAAAAGCATTCTGGGGTTTCATAAAAAAATAAACATCTTTGTGATTATTGTAGTTCATTTAATTCCCACTTCAAACAAAATGTCAGTGCGGATAAAATTCCTGCTGGGAAAACCATTTGTGTGCAAACCTGCTCTGTCAATGATAACCATGTTATTTCCTCTGTTTCCCTGTTTCTGTTTCACCTGTGGGTTTCCTCTATGAATGATGGATCGGCTCTCTTCTTCAACAGGAAACAACCCAAGGTATGTATGTTTAATATATTTCTTTCTTTATAAACACAAACAGCATCTAATAAGCTTCAGACTTTTGTAGAGATTTCTCAGTCGTGTTTGGAGCATCACAGATGAAAATACATACAGAAGTAAGGTGCAGGATGAGCAGAACTGTTCCCCTGTAGAGCCTAGGGGCACCCTGCACAGGTCCAGCCACAGTTTTGACATTGTTTCTAGGAACATGATTGAAAGTGTTTTGGTAGTTTGGTTGGTCAGCAGGAGCCGGATAGATGCCCGTGTGAATGTGTCAGCGCTGTAAGATCTCGTGAACACCCACAAAAGCTCTACAATGGAGAGAGGGATGAGCATGGACATTGGGGCTGTGTGTGTGCACATTCAAAGCTGCATTGTTGCAGTGCACCCCCACTTCCCCCCCTGACAACACACTGGTGACTAGCTCAGAGATGGTTCACACACCAGGGACAGCCTTTGTGCTCAGCGCACTCGGCCCCCTGACTGGACCGGGGCAGCAATAGTCTGGGCTGCGGGCGAGCATGGTCTCTGGGGCATGTGAACCTGAGCTGCCCTGTAATAACCCTAAGCTAGACAAGCACGTGTCTGTCTCCTTAGTTATGACACTCAAATTATTCCCTTTACATTCTTAAGTACAATCACATTTAACTAGTTTTGATCCTAGAAATAACAAAAAGGCCTTTGTGCTTCTCAGCTTCATCATTATTTGTACTGCTGATTAATAATAATTGTCCAATCATGAACAATTTGTGTGCAATCACACCCTCGGGCTGGACAGAGACAGACCATAGGGCACTAAAGCGCTAGTTACCAAACCAGCTCTAATTGAGAATGATGGCACTATTGTTCCCTTGAATGGCACCCACTCACTTGTCTGAAGTCACAAGAGGAGGTCTTGCTTTCATAGCATTCAGTGATCTCAGTCCTTCCCATGCTGACTGTGCAACCACTGGTTCACTGGCCATTAGCCCTTGTTATGATTCAAAGGGACTTTAATTATTTTGTGGTATTTTTGTTGTGGAAAGTATTTTGGCAGAGTAGTGTCAGTACATTTAAAGCCAGGAATACAAGCGCTGCAGTGTAAACATGACACGAATCTTAGAAGAAAATGAGCTTTAAAAAATGGAAGTTGTGTCTCTTTTAAGATATGTAGCAACAAGCTGCAGAAAACATGAGACAAAATAAGTCATAAATAAATGCATCTCATAGAAACCAGCTCTTTACATTCTTGTCAAAATCCTGGGTGTGTGATGGATTTTCAGTAAAATGCTGCAATAGTTAATTGTTGCAACTTAAACTGAAATTGAAGGAGAATTTCGGATGCCTAAGGGTTCACATGAATGCAACACATGAGCTAACAGGAGCTGTTTTTGTCTGTGAGGAGTTGTGTTCCTTGGTAAATGAGGCCATTGCTCTTTCCCAGAGAGCGTCCTCTCTGTGCGTTATTCCTCCAGACAGAGCTCATGCAGGTGCCTGGAGGATACAAGGGCTTTCTGCTGTCCAAGTCTGTGCCGCGAGACCTGGTAATAAGGGCCTAGAGCCAGCCGGCACCACTGGGAACAGCTACCACCAGGTTTCCTTGGAGATGAGGGTCACTGGGAGCTGGAATTTTTCTTAGGAATCACTGACCCTGATTTATGAATTAATTTAACTCCAGCTACTATGACAGAATGCTGGGCTACTCGGAGTGGATTTGTGTAGACAGCCATGGTGCTGTGTTATGAAGTACCAAATGCTCAGGCTTCAGCTTACTTGCTCAGCCATTCTGATTTACTGTACAGCAGGGTGGCATGGTGCTGCACAATAATCATGTCTGTACCTCAGAAGTAGACACTTTTACAAAAGATCAGATCTCATGTTGTGCTGTACGTGCTTGGACGGGTGTGAGAATGTGTGTTTATGCCCTCTGTACTTTCTGCTCTGCAGGTGTTTGCTTTTGACCACTGTTTCTGGTCCATGGATGAATCCAACGTTCCCAAATATGCTGGTGAGTCATTACAGCTAATCTCCATCTTTCATCCAACCAGCTCAGTCATGTGTCATGTAAAGACCCAATGAGCTTTCTGTTGCCACTTTAAGGGAAAGAAAAGTCCCTTTTTGATGGGAAGCTTTTTTTGCATGATGCAAAACAGAGCATGCGTTTGACATATGTGATCATTTGCATTTAGATTGAACAGCTTACAAAGAAGTTGTATTTGCATTGATACGTGGTGTCGCAAAGTTGTGACAAACCACTGCCAGTCTTTTTTTAATGTAATTTATTTAATCAATTTGTTGTTGTTGTTTTTTATTAATTTACCTTTATTAATGTATTTTTATCATTATTTATTAATTTAATAATATTTAATTGTAGTTTATTTTATTCCAGTCTTATTCTTTTTATTTTATTCCTTATTTTTTTACTGTATTTATTTTGCGTTTAAATAATCCAAAAAAAAGAAAATTCAGGCATTAAGGGGATTATAATAAATGAATAATAGGTTTGTACAGTAAACACTCAGAAACTCAGATTGTGCTCATCTGCATTTTAGAGTGTGCTTTTGAATAGTCTACCAGTCTATAAGCCTTACACACCAACTTGTATGGTAAATTAACTTCCCAGCTTCCTTTCATCTTTCTAATTAGGCATATACAGAAAAAGCTACAGTTTTTGTTTTGTCTACAGAAAATATGTTATTTCTCCCAAATCTGAGAAAGATTATCAGCATTATTGTTTATATTTTCTTCATCATATCTCCCATGTTGTTACACAAATGTAATTCTTACATGTGCTTTGTGCTGAACTGACAAGGCAGTCAGTTCAGTGAAGGACCTCAAGGGTCCAGGCCAAGGCTTTATTTAGCTCATTAAACAGCTGTCTCATTCAGCTGGGGCATGTTAGCGAGCAATGCAAGAGAAATCTCTACACAGTCTTTATATTTTCCACACGACCAGACAGGAATCTGGCACCTTTCATAAATCTTACTCATTATTTTGTGGATCTTTTCAATACACTTCTCTGTACTAATTTTGCATCCCATTAAGTCCACCAGATAATAGAGGATACTCATGTGCAACTGAGTTGGTCCTCTGTTTACCATAATCTCCATGGTGACTGATTCTTTCTCTGAAAGGTCAAGAGGTCGTGTTCAAGTGCCTTGGAGAGGGAATACTTGAGAATGCATTCCAGGGATATAACGCCTGCATATTTGCCTATGGACAAACAGGTAATGGCAAATATACATGAAATAAAATCTGTGTCAAGGAACCTTTTCTTTGTTTTAATGTTCTAAATCCATTTGCCAATGCAATCTAGATAATAAATCACCTCTTTTATACTTAAGCTAGAATTCCCAAATGTCTCCCAAACGTAAGCAGACAATGCAAATGTACTGTTTAATGTTGTTTCCTAAATGCCTCAAATGTAGAAGATCAATTTTAGTCTAAGCAAAGCAGACACTTAACACTGTTCTTCACTGCAGTGTTTCTCAAAAGTTGAGAAGTTCCTTGTGTTGGTGGGCTACCATATGCTGATGTTTCCCTACTGTGCAGTCCTCACACCTAAATGACTTGACATCACTACACTTCTTTGGGTCTTCAGGAATACACTTTTAGATCAAGTAAATTGTTGTTGAGAAAAGATAGGAACACTCAGACTCATTGGCACATATAGATTTCCAAATATGTTTCTGTGTGCTATAAGATACAAGCCATTTGGTTTAGTGTTTTGGAGAATTTGTTTTGAAGTATAAGCTATACATTTCAGACCAGGAAGACACATCTGCTTCTTTTTACTGTCCACAAACTCAAGTTTGTATTGATTGATGTGGATTAAGAAGTCTAAATATGGTCATTATGTAATATTTTGGTTCATGACCTGTAAAACTTGTGTTTTCTGGGTTAACACATGATAGTAATCAAGCTAATGATGTCAGAAAAACACCAATGTTTTTGCATTGTAACCCTTTTGGCATGCTAGTGTTTGACTATTCATCTCCTGCAGAGTTTCTACCATATAATCCATATGGTCAGAAATAAATTAAGATGTTAATTAGAGTATTAAGCTGTATCCTTATTGAAGCTCTGCACTGTATAGCTCACTTTCTGAAGTTGTTACACTTATATGCTTCCAGGTTCAGGCAAGTCCTTTTCCATGATGGGAAATGGCGAACAGCCAGGTTTAATACCCCGCCTGTGCTGCTCGCTGTTTGAGAGGGTCCACAAAGAGGCGAATGAGGCCCATACTTTTAAGGTGGAAGTGTCCTACATGGAGATCTACAACGAGAAGGTCCGTGACCTGCTGGATCCCAAAGGGTGAGTCAGATGTGTGGTCTTGAGGATGTATGACGTGCATCAGTTCACAGAACTTTATGAGCTAATGCTTTGGACTGCTGTGGACCCCAGGTGACAAATACAGATGGTTGAACAAATTGTGTTATAAGGTTCTCAAACTCTTGATTTTCTCTGACTCACAACGAGGCAGTGACATATTTGTCAGCTCCCACTTTGTGCTAGTTTGCAGCACTGTTGTGTCTAGACGCCTAAAAGATGGGATGCTGACAGAATTATGTGAGGTCGACCTAGTCATTTCCTGCCGACAAGCAGCCAGCATCGTCCTCTAACACTGCTGCATTCTTTTCCTCTGTGGTGTGATGTGGGTTGGCAGACAGACTGCAAGGAAGCCTGAGCTGTGAATGGGTATGTTTCAGGGACATCTGTTAGTGAAGCTGAGAGCAAGAGAGCAGGCACAGCCGCCTGTGATTTAAGCCCAGAGAGGGGCTACAGTGCAGTGCTCTATGTGCTGCAGATGTCTGGAGATGCAGCCAGAGTCTTTTTGATGGCAGTTTCCTCTTATGTACATAGCGAGTCTTACATTCTTGATCCTGCTTGGGTGAGTAAATATTAGCAATAGTATAGACATGAAATATAGAGTGTAAATAGAGTCTGTCACACTCAACTGACAGCTAGTCAGGATCCCTGCAGTAGTTGTATTATTTACTGCTGTTGATAGTAAAATATTGAAGTGGACACAAAGAACCCTGTTAGTACTGATCTGTATTTATAAAACCATCAATTATTAATCCATAGAGTTCTTCTCAATACCTTACAGGTGAAGGACAGTTTAAAAATATTGTCTAATGGAGCATCTTACTTAAAATTAAATTACATGTTTTTTGAGTATAGTATGAAAAGTTCAAGTTACTAAGAAAATTATGCTCCAAGTTTGATATTGGTTTGTAAAATCTGCCACATGATGGGTTTAAGCTGAAAGGATTTTTGTAAGACATATTTGTGTTATAATGCTAACTCAGCTAACACTCAAAAGATAGACACTAAAACTTCTACAGAACAAAAATTGACCCAACATCCATGCTGCTTATCTAAATGGTGATTTGTTTTGTTACCAACATAATCTCAGTATGAACTGGTGAAAAAGTACAGCAGCCGTGAGCATCCTGCACTTTGTTGGTTGCCTGCCAAAAGCTTTAGCCATAGTTGTGTTTATTGTCATTCATTTCTGGACAGTTCCAATATACTGTAATTAACAAGAAGGTGAAATTAAACACTGTTCAAAAGAAGATGATGATCTTTTTTTTTTTTTTTTTTTTTTTTTTGATGATGATCATTTTGATGATGAATGTATCTTGAAGCATTAAAAAGTCCTCTTTTTTCTCATGTTGGACTAAATGCTGAACTTCACAGTGGTGCATGTGCTAACCACTTAGCCAACAATGCTACTAGTAGATGAATCTGCAACTTAATGTTAAAGTTGCAGAAGATCATAACCATTTTTTTCACATTTTTATATTGGATAATTTAAAAAAAATGGTTTTAGACTTAAATAATCTCTCTTTCTATACATAAATATTTTCCAAGTGAGAAATGCTAAATTTAAAGGGAAGAATATAAGGTCAGATTTTATCTAACCCATCCATCCATCCCCTTCACTTCTTGTTACTTATTGTGACGTTTTCTCTGTTTTTGTAAGGAGCCGCCAGTCCTTGAAAGTTCGGGAACACAAAGTTCTAGGTCCATATGTGGATGGTCTTTCGCAGCTGGCTGTGACCAGCTTTGAGGTGTGTCTCTCACCTATATGTCATCACATTATCAACTAAATTAAATCCTCTTGGTCACCTACTAAAATGCCTCATATTTCACATACACATAGACATGATGTATAGCATCCAAAAGAAATGCCATTATATACTGTAAACTCTCCAGTTAACTAACCAGTGATTTATAATGGAATAACCTTGTAGCTTAAAACCCTCCCATGCAGAAAATGCTATGACATATTTTCTTGGTTTGGCTGCATATGTGAGGTTGCATGTACTTTACATGCCAAGCCTTGGCAGGTCCTTCCTTAATGACGTTAAAGCATCTCCACCCTGTTCCTCTGTGCTTTGCTCTGGCTGATTTTAGTGCTGTGGGTTTCGCCCTGTCTTTCACGACCCAGCTAAATAAAATTAAAAACATCATGTGAACACTTCCTAAATGTACTGTAATAATTACAATCCTTTAAAAACAGAGGTGGTTCTAGGGAGGATCCAGGGTGGGCTAGTGCCATCCTGACAGCATGCTTAGACCCCTCTCTGATCCCCTGCTGAGTTCAGAGCCAGAGGCATTTATTTTTTGCAAGAATTTCACCTGACACGAAATCTGGAAGCAAAGTGTAGCTTAGTTTTCCTGTTGGATCCAATAAAGACATGCACCAACAGTGTTCTCAAGTCCACCTATCATAGTCCTAAAAAATTAGGGCTGTCAAAATAAACACATTAATGCAAATAGATTAATCTGTGTAATTAAATCATTATTTTGTTTAAAACATTAATACATGAACAACAAAATTATTACTTGTGCCATATTAAAAATCAGAACTTGGCATTATCTCAGTGAGAGAAGCAGATTTTGGGCATGTACAGTAGGTGCCTTGTTGATTAACTGAATCCACCAAAAACTACTTTAGATGTTGTTTTTAGTCTTGTTTTGTTTGGGCTTTTTTCTGATTAACAGAACCAGGGTGGACCTGCCAGTGCAGCCAAAACTAAAAATATTTGTGTGGAAGTAGAAGTAGAAGTTTTATGGCAGCGTGGTTTGAAGTTCACAACTGGCTAGAATACTAAAAACAACTGGACTGATTATAAATGTGTATGCAGACATTTCATCCCTCCTTAAACCCCCGACACTGATTATGCACAATCTGGATATAAGAAGGCTACTTCCATTCATGCCAAATCTGAGAGGCATGGAGAAATCCATCAAAGAGCTATAGCCAGTTATAAATCATTGGTTTTAATTGTGTTTTTGTTAAAGAATAAAAATGTTTAGTTGTTTCATCACTTATCTGAAGTTGAGATAAGATGCTGAGACATCTCACCCCCCACCCCCATTTTGGTCTAGAACCACCACTAGTAATTCTTTTCAAGTCTAAAAAAGTCTATTTATCTCTAATCTAAATAAAATTACTTATAACATTGTCTGCTTATCTCTACTCCCTTTTACTTTTTTTTTAGGACATTGAAGTGTTGATGTCGGAGGGGAACAAATCTCGCACAGTTGCAGCCACTAACATGAATGAGGAGAGCAGTCGATCACATGCCGTCTTCAGTATCATTGTCACACAAACACTCTATGATCTACAGTCTGGGGTTAGTTTTTTTCTGCTTTTCAAACCTTTACATGACATACATATATTGTATTATATATTGTTTCCTCTAAACATGTCTGTCTTGGGTCTTTTTGTGCATGAAAACAGAATTCAGGGGAGAAAGTAAGCAAAATGAGCCTGGTTGACCTGGCAGGAAGTGAACGAGTATCCAAGACCGGAGCTGCTGGGGAGCGCCTCAAAGAAGGAAGTAATATAAACAAGTGGGTTCTTTATTTAGATATATCAAATGAATATAAAGTCTCATAATTTGACATGTTACCTGTGGTGGCTGAATGCATTTTTGTGTGGTTTTAGGTCTCTCACTACATTAGGCTGTGTGATTTCTGCTCTGGCTGACCAGTCTGCAGGAAAGGGAAAGACTAAGTTTGTGCCCTACAGAGATTCAGTCCTCACCTGGCTGCTAAAGGTTTGACCCACAAATGACATTTTTATTACAGCCTTTTGGTTGTTATAATGACTTAGAAATGATTAAAAAAAAACATATAAGCAACCCTGCCTCTTTGCAATATGTTCCCTTGACTCCAGGACAATCTTGGCGGAAACAGTAAGACAGCCATGATAGCCACAGTGAGTCCAGCTGCTGATAACTATGAGGAGACATTGTCCACGCTACGTTATGCTGACAGGGCCAAGAGAATCGTCAACCACGCTGTGGTGAATGAAGACCCTAACGCTCGGATCATCAGAGAGCTCAGAGAAGAGGTGGAGAAACTTAAAGTTCAGCTCTCTCAGGCTGAGGTGAGAAGATAGGCAGACCAAAACTGATTGTGAATAAGCTTATGCCAGAATGAGCACCAGTGTGACTGATTGCTTTCTCCTTTATTGTCCATCAGTCTATGAAGGCTCCTGAGCTTCAGGAGAAACTGCAAGAATCTGAGAAACTCATTCAGGAGATGACAGTCACCTGGGAAGACAAGCTAAGGAAGACTGAGGAGATTGCCACTGTACGCACATGAGTCACAAAAACTCCAAATCCTGAACTCTAATTCCGTGTGTATTTATATGTGCAGCTACGCTGTTATTATCTGTGTTTACAGGAGCGCCAGAAGCAGCTGGAGAGCATGGGCATTTCTTTGGAAACCTCTGGGATTAAAGTGGGTGAGGACAAGTGTTTCCTGGTCAATCTGAATGCGGATCCTGCACTAAACGAACTACTGGTTTACTACCTAAAGGTAATACAGTTTTTACAATGTGATAAAGTGTTTTTTGTTTATTTTTAGGTGCAGCACCTTGAGCAAAAGACCTTGAAAATTTAGTTGATTTAATGCAATAACTGCATCAAGATAAGGTAGTGCTAATTCTCCAGAGGCCACCAAACCACAGCATAAAAAGGGGATGCAACATTAGTTGAGTACCAGGAAAACTGTAAACAATGGAGGATAAAACAGAAATACTAATTTACATATCACATTTCTGCTATTATCTGACAGTGAGTAATTGAGATGTTGAAATGTTACATCTTTATGTCCATAGCAACTGTCAAAGTTGAAACCACTTCATCATGAATTGAGATTGACACAGAAGCTGGTAGATTTACCAAAGAAAGTCAGTTTATATTTTTCATTTGTTAATGTATATATGTTTATTACGATCTACTACTCAACATGTTATATTATCTATTGACTAAGGCCGTGTAACACATCAGTACACAGGTTGCAGCATTAGCGACAGTATGAGAGCACAAATCCAGTAAAAGCAGGTCTGAAGCAACAAGTCGCCTAGTTGGACCTGTCAGAGTAGAGGCATGTGGGAAAATAGTTTGCAGAGTTTGCAGAACAACAGGCTTTTGTCTGGCCTCTGTAGGCTAGCCTGGCATATCAGTGAGGAATGACTATGGTAATGTGAAATGGGTTATTACATCCTCTAGAAGCTGCACATGTTTGCTTAACAACTCTCCCTCTAAACACCAGTTTTTTTTTAATTGTGGCTGAGGTTTGCTTCACTTTCAGATTTTCCTCAAGTTGACGAGTTCTTTAATGAATGTTTTTCCAATATTTTTTTACTAAGTTGCTCAGTAAATAGATCTAAATGTTATTGTATTTGGGTCTGTCATTATAGTTTTGTGAATCTGTCCTCCACCTGTGTGTAGGAGCACACGTGTGTGGGTGCAGACACATCTCAGGACATCCAGCTCTTTGGGATCGGTATACAGCCAGAACACTGTATCCTGGAGCTCTGCCCAGATAGTGATGTCACCTTGATGCCCATAGGGAATGCCAGGTGAGCTATTTACTGCTACATCCAGAATATTTGCTGCATGTCTGCTTATCTGTTTTCTTTATGAATGACTGCACCTCAGAGTTTCACATGATCTCAGTGCACAGGAATCTCATGACCTGAGCTCCTACACTTTGATATCAGAGCTGCGTCTGCCTCCCACTACAAAAGAACTGTTCTTTTGATTAAATTAGATTTCCAAAGACATATTTGTGCTTTCTACAGGACGTGTGTGAATGGTACAATGATCGACTCCTTAGTACACTTGTGGCATGGAGACCGAATCTTATGGGGAAACAATCACTTTTTCAGGTATGAGCCCTCTGGTTGTCCTGCCACATTCAACCTTGCAGACATTTATTGAAAAGGACTGATTAGACGTTTTATTCTGTAGGATAAATCTGCCTAAACGAAAGCGGCGGGACCGCTTGAAGGAGCTGGAGAGAGCTTCTCCCAGAGAGAGCTTTGTAGAAGCCGATGTGGAGACCGCCAGTGAGGCCTCCTCTGAGCAAGACTACAGCTATGAGTTTGCACAGATGGAGGTCATGATGAAGACTCTTGGAAACAATGGTACGATTAGGACAATCTACCTTCTGCAACCATGTGTGTATTGTAAATTAATTCAACCCTTAATGTTCAGGTTTTAGTTGCCCTTTTTTTCCCCTCAGAAGTATTGTTTCTTTATTCCTTCGTAAGTTATTGTAAAGAGCTTCGTATTCAGTTATAAAATGTGTTTGTCGCCACGTGTATAGACCCCATGCAGAATGTGGTCCAGGTGTTGGAGAAGCAGTACCTGGAGGAGAAGCGGATGGCTCTGGAAGAGCAGAGACTGATGTATGAACGAGAGCTGGAGTCACTACGACAACAGCTGTCTCCTGAGAAAACACCACAGCATCAGCGCAGCAGCAGCGAACGCCTTACTTTTCCGACACACACACCACACGGCAAGCTGCGTCTGTGGACAGAAGAGCGGTTAGTGAAGTGCCCACACAAGTGATGTTCATGTTCGGGTTTTTACGGTTAAATCCTGCCAGTAAAGCCATGGCTTGGTAACACAAACAGTTATTAAAATCAGGCTATTTTTTTTTTTATACAGATGTCTTTCTGGAACATACATCTTGAGTAGATGTTTGAATCCACACAGAATGTACATATAAGATTACAGATCTTCAAACTTAGGAATGAAAACCTTTTTTATGTTTTTTTGCGTGTCTGTGTGTGAGACAGGGATGAGCTTTTCCGTCAGAGTCTGTCTCGACTCAGAGAGCAGGTCGTCAAAGCCAACACTTTGGTGCGAGAAGCCAACTTTTTGGCAGAGGAGATGAACAAACTCACTGACTATCAGGTCACCCTTCAGATTCCTGCAGCTAACCTCAGTGCCAACCGCAAGGTCAGACTCATTTATAATGGTTAGGCCTTTAAACCACCACTCTGAACGGAAATTAATCTGAAACATTTTTATGTAGCGTGGAGCAATCGTGAGTGAGCCTGCCATTCAGGTGCGGCGGAGAGGGAAGGGAACCCAGGTGTGGACCATCGAGAAGCTGGAGAATAAACTAGTAGACATGAGAGATCACTACAGAGACTGGAAAGAAGGCACAGAGGAAATGGTGAGAATTAAAAGCCTGTTAAAAGAAAGAGATAAACAGAATATTATTTTTAAGTTTGGTCCTTTATTTTATTTGTTTTTTTAGTATAACAAAGCAAATGGTAAACACTGCGATCCGTTCTACGAGGCGCACGAGAACCACAACCTGATAGGAGTGGCCAATATTTTCCTAGAGTGCCTTTTCCATGATGTCAAACTACAATATGCTGTTCCCATCATCAGCCAACAGGGAGAGGTGATACACCAATAATTCGGTGCCTTTTCATACTGGAACATTCAGGACCTTTGGGATTTTTTAGCAATGACATTGTTTTTCTGCTTCTGTGTGCAGGTAGCAGGCAGGTTGCATGTTGAGTTGTTTCGAGTTAATGGAGCTGTGCCTGAGTGCCTGTCAGGCGGAGACGACTCATCTGAGAACTCCAGTGAGAGCAGTTGCTACGAGGTCATGGACACCAATGGAGAGATTGTCCACATGGCCAAGAGGCTCACCTGCAGGGTAAGAGTAGCTTTTCCAAGGTGAATATTTTTGATTGAGGTTTAAACTCTGAAATAAACTATGTAAATAATCATTTTCCTGTTTGATTGTCTTGCTGTTGTAGGTGAGGATCAGGGAGGCCACAGGGTTGCCGCTCAACCTATCCAACTTTGTCTTCTGTCAGTACACATTCTGGGAGCACGGTGAGCCCACTGTTGCCCCTCCCATGGTCAGCCCAGACAAACCTTCACCTCGAAGTCCAGATGCTCAGTTTACGGTCCAGTTTGATCACCTCAAGGTAAGAGTAAATGAGCTGTTGTTTCATTTGAAGAACTTACTTTGAACACACTGAAATAGTAATTATCCTATTTACACTGACTTTTTTCTATTGTTTTTTTTTTTCTTGTTCCAGGACTATGTTGTGAATGTAACAGATGATTTTTTAGAGTTTATATCAGATGGAGCGTTGGCCATTGAGGTCTGGGGTCACCGCTGTGCTGGAAACAGACATTCACTCTGGGAGTTAGATGCACTGGAGGCCAAGACCCAGACTCTCCGGGACAGGTCAGACTTTTGCACTTCTGGAAACGTGCTGGCTGCGACATTTCAAACCTTACTAACACTGGCTGTTGCGCATTTAAGGTGGAGCGAGGTTTCTCGCAGGATTGAGCTTTGGGTCTCCATCCAGGAGCTGAACGAGCAGGGAGATTACTCGCCTGTGGAGCTGCATCCTGAAAAAGACATCAGCACAGGAGGAGTCTTCCAGCTTCGACAGGTCTGATAAATGAGGGAGAAAATTCCCCTTGAGTTCAGACTGGCTGATCTACAGCAGTTAGTAATTATTATGTAATTGTATTTATGAGAGCAGGGTTACTCCAGGAGGATCCAGGTGTGTGTGAAGCCAGTCCAGAATTCAGGCACTTTGCCTCTGCTGGTGGAGGCTGTGCTGTCTGTTTCCATTGGCTGTGTGTCAGTTCGCTCCACAAAGCTACAGAGGCCACTCGACAGCTACCAGGTCGGTGAAATACACGTCTTGCTTAACACACATGACACTGGGACTGTGAACTTAACATGTTGACAGTAATAGGAAAATGATTTGCAGTTGGTTCAAAGCAGATATTTATTTTGGGAACATTATGGTTATGTTATACAAGAGATACACAATATTAAGCTGATCCAGTCAAAGTATGGCTAATGTTTTTCAGGTTTTGTTCCTTGACTGATCCTAATAGGTGGCTGGCAGTCAAACTAAGGAGTAATGTGTAAGCTCAGTAGTGCTATGTTAGTTATGTTAGCATGCACTGTTGTGTCCTGGATTAAGATGCAGAAAATTCCTTTTTTTGTTGTTCTTTATTTCCTCTCTTTTAAGAAAAAAAAGAAGACAGTGGGACTTAAAAAATGCCTAAAACATGCATAAAATAGTTCTTTTTCAACATTCATGCCTCAGAAAGTTACTCAGACAGTGCTTGGTTTGCTCTGAGATGTAAAGCCAGGGCCTTTACTAGTATCCTCACATTTGACTGAGTGTGTTCTCTCTTGCCAGAGAGAGGCGGAAGACGATATGGATAGTTATCAGGTACCCACTAAATCTCCTGCTGCTGCTCTCTCTGTAGTTCACCCTGCAGCATGAAGGAAACCAACTGATCATGTGTTTTATGATGAGACGTTTTGCTGAGAGCATGTGAGGCAGGAGTTTGTGCCTCTGTTGACTAAAAAAGTGCTTTATTAAACAGCAGCTGCACATGTGGATGGTTTCTGTTGCTGTAATTATCAACTACACTAGCCATTTTATGCCAGCTGTCATTTAGAAAAACAGTTCCACCCATGGCTGAGCTCCCAGCCAGCAGAGCATGTCTGCCATGGTCTTGTTACACTCTGTTGCCTTTTCACTCAAAGTTGCGCAAACTAATGCTACTGTTTGCTTGTCACCACTGAAAACCTTCAATTAATTGCAAGGGCATTGCATGGCTGCATGATCAATACTTTGCATAGTGAAAGTGTGCTGATATCAGATGGCTGGCTTTGGGGTCTTTTGAGTACAGTTGTTGCTGCAGAGGCAAATTTCTCTCACATTGCAAAATAATCTGACACATATTCAGGTAAGTAATTAGGTTGGTCTTTCAGGAAGTGAGTGTGCATGCATGATGCGAGTTATTCAAGGGTTAAATTAGGATTATGTGTGCATGTACTTTTTAAAATTGTTTTTCAGCCAAAACTGCAGAATTTAAAGCTTGAATTTTTTTTTCTTTTTCTTTTAACATCTTGAGTTGTGGAACAAACATTAAGTTAAGCTTCTGCTTAGCTTCATCAATACATTTGCAGTCCCTATTTTAAGGAGCAGTTATGGCGATCAGATCTGTGAACACTCAAGCAGTGCCTGGTAACATTTTCCTGCGACCTGCAGCAGATCATTTGCAGCTTCACTGAGCTACCTGGCACTGATTCTGCTCTCTGTCTGCTTCCAGGAAGAGGATCTCAACTGTGTTAGAGAGCGCTGGTCAGATGCACTGATCAAACGTCGGGAGTATCTCGATGAACAAATAAAGAAAATCATAAACAAACTTGGTGAGTTCTAGGCCCTGTAAATTTGAATGAACATAGTCAACATTGCTGTGATTCATTTCCTTTCTTCGTCATTGGATCCAGAAAAGTCAGAGGAGGACATTGAGCGTGAAGCTCGGCTGGTGGAGCAGTGGGTTGGCCTGACTGAAGAGAGAAATGCAGTGCTGGTACCTGCTCCTGGCAGTGGCATCCCGGGAGCTCCTGCAGACTGGTAATAAAATAATGCAATAAGTATTTTTTTCATTTTTGGCCCTTATGCTGTATTCATCATTAACTACAACTATCTGCATGCAGGGCTCCACCTGCAGGGATGGAGGCTCACATTCCTGTTCTCTTCCTGGACTTAAATGGTAAGGCTGACACATGCTGTTACTCACTGGTTCCTCTTCAGCTTTCCAAATACTAACTCTCTTTTATGCCACCAGCCGATAATCTGACAGTGAACGAACAGCTGACCGGGCCTCACGCAGCAGGGGTTAACTCTATCCTGCCCAAAGAGCATGGAAGCCAGTTCTTCTATCTGCCCATCATCAAGCACAGTGATGAGGAGGTGAGCAACAAGATTACGGCCCTCTAGTGGTAAAAAAAACAAACAAAAAATGATAATAATAACATGATAAATACAACTGGAAGAAAACATTTGTGGACTATTTGTAGTTATAATTATTTCTGTATTGATTTCTGTTATTTATAGACAACACAATCTGACTAAACTAAAAAGTATTTTTCATTTTTTCATTTAAAAGACTTAGGAAATTGAAGTAGACTGAAGCAGTACAATAACCCTCGTACTAACATCTCCAGGGGTTCCTCAGGGATCAGTTGTTCCATTTAATGATATAAGACTGAAAGGAGTTTTAGAACCTGCCATCCCTATAGATAGAGGTGTGCAAAGTCTGGTTACTGATAAAATATGCTCTACTTGAAGAACATTGGTTATCAATTATTTCTAATTTGCAATAATGAGCACAGGATTTTAGAAAGCACATTATAAGCCACTAAGCTAAAAATGGGTAAAAATTAAAGAGTGTTAATCAAATGGCGGTTGTTGCTAAGAGTAGACATCCTACTAAAGTCACATTTGAAAAAGACTTAAAAAAGAACACCACAAAGGAAAAATCAGCGTATTGACATTCATTTAGTTAATTATAGAAACAAATTAATTTACAGCAAAACATCTACAGTTAGCAAAAGACTGTCCAAAAATTCCACAACATTAATTGGACAATGTACTGATAAGATTAATGATTCATGTACGAAATGGAGTAAAGACCTCAAGCTAACAACAACCTCATCTTAACTATAAAGCATGATGATGGGAGCATCATGGCTTGAGGTTCCTTCACTAACTCTAGGCCAAGACATTGCGATCATTGAGGTAACAATGAAGTTAGAAATGTTTACAGTGGAATATAAAGTAGGTGTTTCATATAAATAAGTGTTTCAAGTGATGAGGTTGGGTGGTGCAACAAAAGATTGACTCAAAGCAGATCAGACTTGACCCAAATCAGACTAAGAATCCATGGCATGACCTGAAGAGTGCTTTTCAATTAAATCAGACCAGAAATAACAAACAGAATCATTTTTGTCAAGAGAAATGTTTTAAAACTCTTTCTTAAATTCTCATAAGCAGCGCCACGTGTCTGATAAAGGTTGTTACTGCATTAGCTGTTCAGCTAGTAACTACTAAATAATGTTCATTTTGCCATTTATATTGTCAATTTATTTTTTCACACTCAATCACAAACACATAAAACCAGTTTTTCATGTAATCATATGTTCAGTTTAATCATGGTACATACATATAATTTCATGGGTTGCTGTGTGCATGTGCAAAAGCATTTAAAAGAAAACTCCTTTTAGTTACTTCCCTTTGCATGTTGAGCATCAGTATAACAGTAAGGCCATCTCCTCCCTCTTTACTACACTAAACTGTTATAAAATGGTAATTAAACATACCCGAAGCCACAATCCTCCTCCGTCCCTGTAAGACATGTCTGTGCCTGAGCGATTATGGCCCACTGGTACAGATTCTCTCTCTGAGCCTCATCAGTAAACACAGCTCCTCTCATTTACCAGGTGTTGGCAGTATGTTCCTGGGACTCTTCCATTCATGATTCTGTACACCTCAACCGGGTCACTTCACCTTATGAACGCATCTACCTGATTATTAAGGCCACAGTGCAGCTCAGTCACCCTGCCTCTATGGAGCTGGTGCTCCGCAAGAGGATTGCGGTCAACATCTATAACAAGCAGGTTCGTAACAGATGAGATTGAAGGCAGTCAGCCCACAGCAAAGATAAAGTTACTGCAGTGGGTTGTGTTGTACTGATCCACATGGTTCTGGACTTGTATCATACAGAGCTTCACTCAGAGTCTCAAGAGAAAAATGTCCCTGAAGAACACGCTTCACTCCTGTGGTGTGATTTATGAGATTGTTTCCAACATACCAAAGGTACAACTCTGCCTCTGAGATTAAATGTTTAAATGAGTTATAATACAAATCCAATCTGCCGTTCTGTTGATGTGTTGTTAAAATTGATATTAGAAGTTTCTTCTCTTTTGTCTTTCCAGGCCTCAGAGGAGCCAGAGGAGAGGGAAACCTTGGCCCTAATGGCTGCTCGCGGTGACAGTGAGGAGACCAAGGATGGGGAAACCTACATAGAGAAATATACACGAGGAGTTCTGGAAGTGGAGAACATCCTGAGTCTAGAGAAGCTACGACAGGTGAGGTACACACAGCAAGACCCACACCATGAAACACCAAAGAACATGTTTACTGAATTACAGTTCTTACAGCTTAATGAAATAGCTGATAATTGTTAAGACAGGCAACAAATCAGTCTCAGCTCTAAATATGAGCAGCTTATCACAACTCAGCTGATCCATGTTCTCCATCTAATTGGCATATCTCATGTAGTGCCCACAGTATAGACTCCATTAGCCTCCTGATAATAACATGTGCAAGCTTCCTCATGCTCTGAGGCCAGCATCTGCATTTCTGATTGATAATGTCATTTCAGCTAGCACCACATTCCTATAAGAATCACAAGGAAGTGGAGCATTCTTGGTCTCCACTGAGCTTCAGTTATTTTAATTAATCATATTTTTTCCCTTTGGGAAATATTATTTTGCAATTTATTTGAGCTCCATTTATTTTTCTTATCATGTCTCTTTCTTTAGACTTTCCATATAAGCAGATCATAGGTTTTTTTGCTGCTACGTGAGGTACTTTATGTTAACTTTTAATAGAAAGTCTGGTATAGTCCTTTCTGTTTTCATATTTGCTGTTCCTCTATCTAGCTCAGGTTTTCCCTGCATGCACATAAGAAACAAGAACATGGCAGAACAAATTACAATCACTGAAACAGTGAAGACAATCTCTGACTAAAAATTATTCCTGACTGAACCGTCCCATTTATTCTCCACAGGCTGTGACAGTGAAGGAAGCTCTTGCTGCAAAGGGGAGACACTTAAGAAGGAGTATCAGCACACCAAATGTACAGCATGTAATTAACACATACTGTACCTCTCTCTGCATTCACTACTAAACATATGGAAACAATTGTCAGTGAAGTTTTTAAAGCTGAAAACTTGTGCTTCTTTCTTCCTAGTCTTCATGTTGTAAGATAGACCTGACTGGTTGTGAGGATGAGGAGTGCAAGGTACATAAGTTGCATGATTTAACTACGTTTTTATATAACTGTAATATGACACTTCATTTCAGTTTTATTAGTTTTGAACCTCATTTTCTAAGATGTTACACAATGAACAATCAGTGCCATGTTACCGAGAGCAAAGGAAAAAGTAATGTTGCTAGTCTGTCTTTTTACTTAATTTAGGTTAACTAGAAAGTTAATAAAAGCACGATATAGCTTCCCTAGTTACATGTTTATCAAAACTTCATGTTACTGTCTAGGACCACTGTGATCATGTGGACAACGCCAGCTGTAACCATCAAGATGGCGGCCTTTGTACCACACCCATAAAAAACAAGGAGAACCCGGGTAAATTGGACTCAATGACCATCTTAATCAGGGATCTCCAACTCCGGTCCTCGTAAACTACTGTTCTTCAGGTTTTGGATTCTATCCTGATGAAACACACCTGGGTCATTAACAGGCTTGTGCAGAGGTGTGTTGTAGTAGGAGAGAGCTTAAACCTGCAGGACAGTAGCTCATGAGGACTGGAGTTGGAGACCCCTGATCTAAATCAACTACATCACATCTTTACTGTCTTTTATTTGAGGAGAATTGTGACTGGATTACCGCTGAATATTCCCATATAGGTTTGGTTCCAGACAGTCCTACCTTTTTCAGCGCCAGCCCCTTCAAAGTCCTCTCCCCACAGCCACCTAAATTCCTCAAGTCGTTGCTTCCTGTCAAAGAGGAAAACAAAGCAAAGAAAATCCTGGAGGCCCGGCCACTACTGGGACAAGAGGTAAGAAGGACTGTTCTCTCTCAAGTGGGAAGTGTTCACATCTTTGTTTTTGTCAATTTGTTCTCACGGTCATAAAACTTCTTTTGTCCATGATTTGTCAGTCCACTATCAATCCTGATTTTTTACATTTCTCATATCAAATTTCATTTCCAAAACATGATAAATGTGTTGACATTGACAGAAAAAAACATGAATTGCCTTAAGTTGCTTTATAACGTCACTCATTATGTATGTTACTGTATTGACTTGAATACACCAAAAACATGAGCATGACCTCAGCTGAAGGCAGTCACCACAAAGCTCTGCTGTCTCAAGTCTCGTAATTGGATTTTCCAAATAGTTTGTGGCTGCTCTGATCATTTGAACTCACCATGTACTTTGTTTTCTTTAAGTGAACTAAAATAGGCGCAGTTACATACTGCTGGTTCAAAGATGGTTGCAAAATTTTATTTAAAGCAGAACAAAAAGAGCAACAGGGATTTGAAAAGGCTTTAAATTTCTGAAGGTTGGAGTACAAGCAAAAGTGTAAGGAAGAGTGTTTTCGCTTCACTTAAAAAGTTCTGTTCCTCTTATTAGGACACTTCAAGCATTGTTTTTGTGATGTATTAAACTGCATGGCACTAACTGTATAACTGGCCTGCCCAGCTCATGCATGCTGTGTGTGGGTGTGAAGCGTGTGCTGTTGTTCTGACCCATCTGCAGAGCATGCACTCATGTGTGGACAGCCCTGCACTGCTCCCCTCTCCCTGCTCCTGGCTCCGGCCCAGGGCAGGCAGTGAGGGACACTGCAAGCCTTCCACTCCAATCTCCACCTCCACCTCCACTCCCACCAGCAGACAGCTCAACCACACACTGCCACACACTGCTGTAAGTTCTACACATACATCTAAAGGAGTTCTACACAGTCAGTATGTACATTTGCTAGCACATTAACTGCTCACATTGCTGCTCTCACATATGCATACCTTGATAGACTTTGCTTTAAGAGTTCACATAAAGACCTCATCAACTAATCTCTAATCCGTTGCTACTGCATATGACTCATTCTGTGAACTTTGAGTCACAAGCCTACTGAAAAGTTCCTGAGATGGAACTCAACCTGTTCTTTTTTTTTATAGTGAACTTGTTAGTCTGGGAACATTTGATATTTTGAGATTTCCACCTCATTTTATGGCATATTTCCTTACTATTCTCAGCTTTTTATTTATTTATTTATTTATTTATTTATTTATTTATTTATTTATTTATTTATTTATTTATTTATTTATTTATT
>JBAMHW010000006.1:17343864-17366418 GCA_037177495.1 Rhadinocentrus ornatus
ATTTATTTATTTATTTATTTATTTATTTATTTATTTATTTATTTATTTATTTATTTATTTATTTATTTATTTAACCATTTCCAAAATATAAAATTTATAAATGGCCAGAATGGAATGATCCTAAATTAAATATATTTACCCCAGTAAAACATCAAAATTTTGGGAAATGTATGTCTCACATTGTAGTCTCTATGCCAACACACTTACAATTTTTGTTTGGTAAGCCTCCAAAATGACAAGGAATAAAGCTAACTGCCCCTTACACTAAAAAAGATTATGCTGACACTTTTTACTGTATAAACAAAATTGTTACACTAATGTATGCAAAAAAAGTCTCAGAGTGAGGCACATTTTTTTTCTCTAAATAGCAAAACGTTTTGTGAATTTTCATTCTGAGCCAGATAGAATGTTGCACATGACATCACCTTGGCAACCTTAACTGCCACTCAGAGGTCACAGGTGATGGATAAATTGACATTTTGATAAGCATAGATGCTTCCTGGAATTTATTCATTACAAAATAGAACAAACAGACAAATGTCCTCCAATGTTTCTATCCTCATGGGCATTTTAATGTTCTTTGTCAATAAACCATCAATGCTCACAACAGTAGAATTTCTGGCAACGGCTCCAGAGATTGTTGAAAAGGAAAAGCAAATTGCTGCATTTTAATGTCCGGATGAACATGAGTAAAACAGTAAAGCACCAAAACACACAACATTTTTAAAGGAAAGTTCATAAACCAAGAAAAATGTACCATTACATTCATACATTATGTTCATGCTCCATCATTACATTTAGCCATTTTCCCTGTTTTCATTGTCATTAAAAATGTAAGAAAAGAAAAGAAGTGAACGTATACATACTAAAGGCTGTAATTAACATTGTGTTTTTGGGATGTCTTTTGTTCTGCTGTTTTGTTTTGGTCAGCAGGACTCTGATGACGAGGAGACTGATGTGGACCTGACTCTGAATCTAAATCAAAGTCTGCAGGACCAAAGTGGCTTCCAGCTTTACATCCCAGAGGACTTTGCAAACTTTGAGGTCTACAATGCCGCTCTGGAGAGCCAGGATGGGTTTCGGTCTGACTTGAAAGGAAGCCGGAGTGGAGGTGGAGAAAAAGAGGTGTCCCGAAGCCCCACGGCCAGCAGCTGCACTAGTGGCTATTTTTCACACAGTGCCTCCAACACCACACTGTCTGACATGCCTTTCAGTGCCAGTGAGAGCTCTGACCATCTGAGCTGCACCTTTCGAGATTCCCATGATACTCTAGGATGTCCTGCTGGAAGAGGCTACACCCAGACCAAAAGTGTTTCTGCAGGGAGTGACAGCCAGCAGCCACCTCTTTCAGCTGGTGGAGTTCATGACCTGCCTGTTCATTCAGCCTCTTCACCTGTTAATATCCCAAATTGTACAGATAAGCAGCACTCATTTCCACTGCCTCACAACTGTGCTCTTAGTACCAGCCTGGAGTTCACAGACTTTAAAGGGGCTGATGACAGTATTAGAGAGGATGATTTAGCACATTTTACAGAAAGATGGAAGCAGGAGGGGGTGGATTTTTCTACAAACCAACAGAAAAAAAATGATAATGGACAAACATGTGACAGTGACAATCAGCTTTTCTCTAATGTCTCTAGAAAGACATCTAATCCTGATTATGAAGACCCTGTAAGCGTAGCTGTGTCCTGCCCTAACACAACAGTGAGTTGCACTTCAATCAAAGCCCCAATTTCTGCACCTGACAAAACCCCAGCTTCATCTTTATCCCTCATAATTCCCTCTCCATCAGTCCATCCTCCAGCATCACCATGTGTGGCCAAACCTTTATCAACAGCCCCATCTTCTGGCCTAGCTCCAAGAGCAGGAGGAGAACCTCCAATCCAGGAGCCAGCTCAGGGAGATCTGCCCCACGGGAGTCCCTGTCCCAGTCCAAATCCCAGCAGTGCTGAACCCTCAGGGGACTCCAGTGGGGATGAAAGCACCCCTGTGGCTCAGCTTCCTGACTGGATGGCACCTGGGGAACAGGTGTGGGTGGGGAAAAGGAGAGGAACAGTTCACTATGTAGGAGGGGTGGAGTTTGCAAAGGGGATCTGGATTGGTGTCAAGCTGGATATGGCTGTGGGTAAGTCCCTTTTAAATTCTTTCTGATAGCAGAGCAAGACTAAAGTCATTATTGGGCAATATTTGATTGATTTAAGTTTTCATATACTTTATACAAGAGTGAGCAATCGCAGGTTGAATTTTTAATTTGTTGAATGGTTAGACAAATTTTTGTAAGACCATAATATTGCTGGTAGTCATCACAGGTGATGCCATGGGCGACAATAACGTGTCCCTTAGTCACCACGCTTATGCATTAAATGTCTTAATATTTAAACTGATCAAATATGTAAGAGACAGAGCCAGTGGGGCACACTGAATTAATACATTGAAAACCCTTCTCTGAAAATATTAATTAAGAATATGTAAATACAGTCAGGAAAACCTATTTTTAAACAAAAATATTTGCTGTATAAGTGTGGTTCTTGTATATTCCATACATATTCAAACCTTAGATCACTAAAACACAGGTCAATAATGCATAAATAATAAATCAGGTCTTAACTGGTGGGTGCTCTAAGTATCACAAATCAGGACTATTTTCATTAAAGATTGTTCAGTTAAAGTTTTTACCCCCTCTTTTTTTGTATATTTTGCTTTTGTAAATGTCTGAAAATAACAACAAGATGCATCTTTGGTGATTCACAGGAGGACAGCTCTAAATTTAGGTATGAACATAGTCAGGACTTATTGAAAAGGTAAAATGAATCAAAACCTCATTACATTCCTTTAATATTATAAGTTAAGATTGCATACTGAAATACTTTGAAATACCACCTGGTGAAGTGGCAGTTGGGATTTTGTTCTTGCTAATTCAGTGTTCAGAAAAAATAGCTATGTAGTCATGG
This sequence comes from Rhadinocentrus ornatus, assembly GCA_037177495.1. NCBI lineage: Eukaryota > Metazoa > Chordata > Actinopteri > Atheriniformes > Melanotaeniidae > Rhadinocentrus > Rhadinocentrus ornatus. The sequence continues at coordinate 17,346,816 of JBAMHW010000006.1, forward strand.
AGACATACTGTATTTGCTTCACAGGTAATAGGTTCTCAGTTTGAATCCCAGCCGGGTCTGTTTTCATAAAGTTTTCCTGCGTCATCTTCCTTCCTTATAGAACTGTGGTAGCTCTTCTTTAGGTTCTCCAGAGTAGGTGTTTGTGTGAGCATGCAGTGGATCCAGAAAACTGGATCTCTTTTAGGATGCATGCTCATGCAAGCTGTAAACACAGTTCATTACAGAAAAATAAGCCTATTATGTTTCACTGTTAGTTAGAGGTAAAGCTAGAATAAACTGACTCAGGTATATGATATATATCGAATGCCATTTTTTTCAATCTGAATGTGAAAAGTCTAAATGTGACAAATGTGACCACAAATCACAGAGGAGCTTAATTACTCATGCTTAACTCTCCTGTAGGTAAGCACAATGGGACTGTCCAGGGCAGAGTCTACTTCCGCTGTCCCCCTGGCCATGGTGTGTTTGTGAAGCCATCTCGACTCACCAGAGGACCACCCTCCATGGACCCAGAACCCCAGACTCTGATCAGATAGGACCCAAAGAAGAACTTGTTTTTCTGAGGAAATAACAAGGATCCTAGAGTACCCCTGTGATTGCTTTGGAGGCTGATTTCTGACCACTTAAGTCTCTGAGCCAATGGATTCTGTTGGCGTGGATGCTTTGCTAAGGCATATTTTATCTGTGCATTTAATGAAGGTATTTTCCTGTTACTGTTCACTGAAAAGAAAAAATCACTATGCACATTTCTTGAGTTTTCTATATGGTCATATTTCTTTATAGAGTCCTTAACTTTTAACTGGGAATGGAATAATACCCACATACATTTTCTTACATTGGTTCTGAATTTTATATCTAGTATTTTTGTATGACAATGCATCCCCTTCTCTGTGACTCATAATTGAGTGATTTGGGATTTGGAAATTAAGAATGTACTACTGTTATTAAACATTGATATTTACATCAATACAATATATCAGGGCTAACCAAAGAACTACGGTTCCATATCTGCTGTTACGAGTAAAATTATATTTTTCTAATGTGCAACATGGAGGTATTTACTACAAACTGGTGTGTCCAAGTAAAGCTTAGTGCCATATCTCGAGGAGGAATGCCACATACCCTGAATTTAGGACAAGTCTGCAAAACCTGAGAGCTACTTTTAGGGTGTGCAGTTAGAAATGATCTTGTTGATGTACTGTAACACTGTGGAGGAAGTAATCCCCATCCAGCATCGGACTGTTGCTGTTTGAAAGCTTGCACTGGAAAGGATTCTTGGAGAGTTCACCATCCGTCTTCCGTATTGGACTGATAAAATATTTGTAACTGAAGAACTGTGTCGTCACTTAGATCTGCTGAACAAGGCAGATGGGCTTATGTCTGAAGCTTGGATGCCTCATTGCCCTGCTTGCATAAAACAAAAGGCACATAAACTCCAGACAACTCAATGACGCATTCACTGAGTTATACAAAAAAAAAAAAAAAACTAACTACATTGCAACTTGTATATGTATCATGAAGCCCAGAGGTATTGAGGCTGTCAACCTACCTTGCTTACTGATTAACTGAATATGTTTTTAACTGATTGTCCTTCTGCTTCTTTGTGTTCACTGACTGATGTGAAACCATGTGTTAAAAGGCATTTTCTCACATGGATGATTGGATGAATGGCTGATTGTATCAGGTTACAGAAAATAGTGCACATTAGCTGGGAAATGAGTTGCGCTAGAAACTTTGATTTTTGTGGTGAAATGTGGAACTGACTAGAAACAGCTGAATATTCAAGCTGTAATTTCAAGTAAATATAAGAAATCCAAGACCTTACTTTAAAAAAGAGAACAAAGCTGCTCTCCCTAATAAGGAGTTGTAAATAAAAATGTATTTGAACATAGTATTTACGCTATTATAATGTACAGAATTGTATTTATAATGTATCTGTTTTAATTGGTACAAAATGTTCTAGAATAGAACATTTACATTTAAAATGTGTGTTGACTTTTTTTTTTTACTCATTCAAGCTGACTTTGTGTGTGTGTGGGAGAGACATAGTGTTTAAGTACTTAAGTCTAGTATTGTCTTGTATCAGATTTAAATATTCAGAAAGCATAGTAAACTTTAATTTTCTTATATGTGGCTTATAAGAGGAGGCCTGAATATGCATCAGTAATGTTCTTTTTTGGATTGCTATCTACAAGATAAATATTACATGAATTAGAATAATATTTAATCTTATTCTCTAAGAGGTTGTATTCTTGACTATAATATAAGCACAAGAAGTAAAGAAATTTGGGTTTAGTTGTTAATCGCACCCCTTTAATAATACCAGTTAGTGTTGTATTTTACATTGTTGGAAAGTTTAAATAGTTACGTTGGCAATGTGATATGTATCTTATAAGGATCATGCATCTGTAGAATGAACAACACAACTAAACTTGTGCCCAAATCCCCTGCAATATTCTCCTGTTGGTATTCACTCTAGCCTTGAGTTTCTTGGGGGTTGGAAGATTGCAGGTTTTCACAATATAAGATGCACAACATAATTTTGCCCCTTTTCCCTGTTTAGCTGTGTTGCTCATTCTACAGAAGAGTGATCCTTATAAGTTATACCTCATTGTAAAGGTGTTTAATCAGGCTTTCCAACTGTGTATAATACAACACCAGTTGGTTTAATAAAATGTGATAAATAATCAACTGGCCAAGTTTGTGATGCAAGAGCTTCTTGGTTGAGGTCAGCGGTTTGTGTTTAGTTTCTTCCTTCTTTTGAGGTAGTGTATCTAAGACACAATTCTGACATCCATTACATAAAACAATGGTGTAGTCTTCAAAAACAGAACAGGATTTGCTGAAATCTTGCTGTGTTCATGCACTATCCACAAACAAATACATATTTTGTTGAAAATATGGTTACGGTTTTAGAAGAAATGATGCAACAGGCATGAAGCGTGATAACCATCACAGTGGAATGAAGCTCACAACTCTTACAAGAGATGTCAGCAGTGAGTGTTTGCTCCACTTTGTAATTTAAGCAGCACAAAAATGTATTCTCCCACTAGCAGATTTTATTCAAGGACAAACATGTAAATATGATGCCCTATGGACTGATTACAGAACATAAAGGACACTTTGGATGACACGTGTAAGTCCACAACCCCTCCAAGAAGCCCAAATGGGATGAGACAAAAAACAGCAAACTAAACGGCAGTGGTGTTTGTAATTTTCTTTTTTGTCATTTTTTTTGTGTGATTCTATCTGACAAATTAACCCGAGGAAATAATCCTTATTACAGCCTGAAAGAACAAAGAGCTTTTGCTCCCAGTCTCCATTGTGCGCCCTTGCCGCTGTTTTAGGCTGTGCGGCAGTAGGCAGTCTGAACACTGTGTGGCGGGCTGGATCTGGGTGGAGTTAAGTTTCTGTCACAAACACTGACAACTGGGAAACCTTCACAACAAACTAACAGGTGTCCTCCTTCCCTTCCTTCAGTCCCACAGTCAGTCATACTACCAGGGGGTTGCGTGTCTGCGCCACAAACTCAACGCTCTTTATTTTATCTGGCCTTAAACCTTCGGCGGAGTCACTTTTATACATTTCCATAAATGATGCACTCGGCACAGAAAGACACCACGTTCACCAAGATCTTTGTGGGAGGCCTTCCTTATCACACAACGGACGCAAGTCTGAGAAAGTATTTCGAGGTGTTTGGAGACATCGAAGAAGCTGTTGTCATAACTGACCGACAGACGGGGAAATCCAGAGGTTATGGATTTGTAAGTTTCAACTTGTTGGTATATCTTAAGGGACTTTTGAAAACTGGTAGTACACACGCACAGTCGTGGTTCAGTTGATCAGTGTTGGCACTGAACTTACTACAGTTTCCTGCTCTCACAACAGGTTAGAAATTGATAGTTTGTAGTTGTACCAGAAAGACAGGGGTGACTTATAAACTACTGGGGGGAAAAAAAGATTATTTTTCTTTGACAATGTTCAGTGAGGAAAAGACCAAGTATTTTATCACGGTTTTATATGATCTCACGAAGTCAAGAGATCACAACAAACAAACAAACAAACTGGATAGCAGCACAAGATGAATGGAAAATGTGTTGTCTTTAGGTGACCATGGCTGACCGGGCTTCAGCTGACCGAGCCTGTAAGGACCCCAATCCCATTATAGATGGTAGGAAAGCCAATGTGAACTTGGCCTACCTGGGGGCCAAACCCAGAGTCATTCAACCAGGTGAGTCCATGCCTCTACTCACCCATCTACTCGGACTGACGCTGTTGCGTAAACACAGAAATAGTCTTAAATGTGAAGATCTAAGATGTAATTCAAAGTTACCTGCTTAATATCCTTATATTTAGAGTATAAATAATGATACTTCCATGTATGTGTACCTTTTTTAAGCAAATCCTCAAGATCTGGAAAAAACAAACAAACAACTTTCTGTCTTAATTTTAGGATTTGCATTCGGTGTGCCTCAGATCCATCCGGCATTCATCCAAAGACCTTATGGGTATGTTAAGGTGTAAAACCTCTCTGTCTGTAACAAAATCTGTCTATAAAAAATGGAAAACCACTTGTTTGTTATGATCATATATAATCTGTTTAAATTTTATTCACCTGAATGAGGACATATGCCTGTTTTATGTATTTTCTTCTGCTTGGGGGGTGGCCTGTAAAGGAAGTGCGCATTTGTCCCCAGCCACTACAGGACTTGACTTCACGCTGTCTATCTCTTTCTGATCTGACAGGCTCGGTAACGGTTAAAATAGCTGATGAAGGGACATGATGATTTGAGGAATAGCTGAGTCTGCATTGGGCAGAGCACTAAAGTGTTACCTGTATACTCTGACATACACAAACGAGCTGAAATGGTGACTAGATGCATGGAAGTCTTTGGTTTTTGTTTTTATTTGATTTTTATTTTCAGTTTTCTATAGTACATAGATTGGTGTGTGCCTTGTTTTCAGTATGATGTGGTGTTCAGCTTAACTGTGTGCCTATCTTTACTTGCAGTGGGGGAGGTGGGGTGTGCAGAAGGGGAAGTTTGTGCAGACTTTTTAGTATTGATAGGGAGTTAAACCTCTGCAATGGAGTGTTCACTCTTTTACCTTTTTAATGATTGTGCTTTAGCCTGTGGTTTTATTTATTTTATTTTTTCCAGTTTCTAGTTAACATTAAGTGTTTTGTTGTCAAAGGGGTGGCTGATGATCACTCACAGTGTATTAATTTTAATATAGATCCCCTGCAACAAAACAAACTCTGGCTTGCATGCAGGACTTCTTTTTTTGTTTCCTTACCCATGATGCTGTGTTTTTTCTTTCTTTTTTTAAAATATTACTACCTATTCCCTTTACTTGTTGCTAACGACTTTTTTATGAACCCCATTTTTTTATGCTTTGAAGCTTTCTTGTCATTCCAGTGATTGTACTTTATACTATGACAAAAAAAAAGCATAACAAATATATTTCACCCAACAAAACGAAAAGTTAACAGCAAATTATAAGACTGTAAATTAATTTAATTAAATCTTAGAAAGTAGATGACTTTACATGGTATTATGAATTCATTATTTATCCGTGAAATAATAACAGACTAAAATGGTGCTGTACTTTAGACTGGAGACAGGAATCTTAGACAGCAGCTGTTGGCCACAGAAGTCTGCACAGCCTCTCAAATTCAGATGGAAAATGGGAGTCACTCAGCGGTGCTGTTAATAATGTATGGCAAAGACAGGGCCGCTCGGCTATGGACAACAGGTGGGCCAGGCCATGCGCCTGTAAAGGCTTTTGGTTACGTGCTGGGGATTACCCATGTGTCCCGGTGATTTACAAAGCACCTTTATTTAGCTCATAACTTTCAGGATGACAAAATGTTCATCCCCTCTTTCTCAAAAGACATTCATAAAGACATGTTCTCTTTTAGCATTTTAACATCATTTAAAAAAAAAAAAAAAAAAAAAAGTGGTGCCAAAGGAAAGTATAAAGGATATTAGTTTCTGTCTTGTCAAATAAAAAAAAAATTCTGGATGTAATTGTCCAAATTAAAACCTGTATGTTCATTATAGAGCCATAGGACAGAAGCATTAGCTCTTGTTGACAGTGCCCCAGTGTTTAATCAGCTGGAACACCTCCAGTCTTATCATAAAAAATTCAGGAAAGTCGCTGAAACAGTAGTGCAGTGAAGGTAGCCGACGAGCGGTCTGCCATGTGTTACTGAAGGAGAAGATCAGTTTGTCCTTTGGAGATGACAAGAGGAGCAAAAATATCATGCTTCCAGCCTCCCTTGTCAGTCAAGTTGGTGTGTGTATGCTTGTGTGGGGGTGTATATCTGTAGGAGGGGGAGGGAGGGGGTAGAGACACTTATATGTGGACAGATATAATTCACACCTGCTCCTCAGTATATTTACTGAGGGTGACTTCAACACAAGTTTGAAGTGGGGACAAGTTTACCCAGTTACGTTTTGTATTTGTCCACTTATACCCTGGTCCTTTGCTACTATTGCTCTTAAAATTGACTACCTTGTTCTTATACACTTTTTTCTATGTAATAGTTAAATTGATGTATTTCTTTTAAGCAAATTAATATAATAGGGGCTCTACAGACCCTTACACATCAAAGCACTTGAGAAGATGCTAAAATTAAGCAGTTTGACTGCTCATTCAGAGAGGCTATTTTTTGTGTTTTTAGGGACCTATTAACACGTGTGAGCATGTCTATATGTGTGCTGTTGGCGTGGACAGAATAATGCCCACCTGTTGTGTTGACATGTTGTGGTGTTTGGTGATAAGCTCGCATTTTCTCAAATATGTTTTTCAGTGGTTTTCATTAGTGCAGAGCTTGGCTGTGTCTTCGTTTAATGCCTTCAAGTGTTTCAGATTCAGGTGCTTTATTTATTTATTTTTTATTAAAAGCTGCGCTTGTGTTTCTTTGTGGTTTTGCTGCTTTTTAACTTGTCATTTCTAGGTAGGGTTCTGTTTAATGAATGGTTTTGCTGTGCTCTGAGGACTGGATTGACAAATTTGGCACCTGCTTTTCAGTTTTCCAGAGTTTAGTTTCAGCGTTGGAAATTCAACAGAAGTGTAGTTTCGCTCTGAACCTGTGTGTCTTTGTGTCCTACAGGATCCCAGCCCACTATGTCTATCCTCAAGCCTTTGTCCAACCCAGCATGGTGATCCCTCATGTACAACCATCTGCTGCTACAGCAACAGCTGCTGCCGCAACCTCCCCATACCTTGACTATACTGGAGCAGCTTATGCCCAGTACTCTGCTGCTGCCACGGCTGCTGCCGCTGCTGCTGCTTATGAGCAGTATCCATATGCAGCCTCACCAGCACCAACGAGCTACATGACTACTGCAGGGTATGGATACACTGTCCAGCAGCCACTCGCCACTGCTGCCACCCCAGGAGCTGCTGCTGCTGCTGCAGCCTTCAGCCAGTACCAGCCCCAGCAGCTCCAGACCGATCGCATGCAGTAAAAACCATGAAGACTACCTTCAAAGTTGGGGGAAAAAAAAGGGAGGTCCCCTCCTCTAGTGAAGAGGGTGAAATTAGGAATGGCAGACAGTAAAAGTTGTCATTGAAAGTTTAACTTTATCAGTCCTTCTACCAAAGAGCCTGAAGAAAATATGGAGACAGATGAGAATAACTGTAAATTTTATTCAAGTGACATCAGTATTGGATGTATATGAATATTTAATATTTATTCAGCATTAATATATTTCCTGTTAACTGAAATACACCTATTAGACCTCATGTGAACCATTGCTGAATTTTGGATGTACAGTGCAATGGAATTTGGATGAAACTCCCAACTGCTTCCATGTCTCATGATTGGGTTTCTTCCACTACATTTTAAAAACCAACAAAAACACATAGATGAGAACAGTGGGTTACATCAACATCTAGTTTTCAGTACTTCATAGTTTCAGACCACTACTTGGTAAAGCTATGCATACGTTACAAGGAAAGTCAGTATTTTGTTGGGACTGCATTTGAAGTGAACTAGATTAGAAACCCTAAAGAAGTTCCATTTTAACTGTGTTTTCTTGATGGTACATATGAAAAATGATAGCTGAAGCTGGTTAAAGCACTCACCTTTTCTTCCCTTTGCATTACACCTCAAGAAAACTGAGCAAAAGGGAAGAAGCACTGCTGAATGTGAATCTTTCATTTTGATAAAATATTTCATAGAGTGCCTTTTAAATTATGCTATTTATGTATTTATTCTGGAGCCTTACAGCAAAAAAACCTTTATTATTTCTTCCACTATGGAACTATGAAGTTTGCTGTAGAACATCTTCACATGTGCTGCTGCATTTCTCATGTGGAAGAGCATGTGATGGCTATTAAGCACACCTTAGCAAATTGCTGCAGTCTATACAAAGAACAAATGAGTGAAATGTGGAAAGAAGTTCAAAGGTTTTTCTATTTTCTTTAGTTTTAATGTTGTTATCTCTAATATTTGTAATTCTTAAATGTCGCTTTTTATACTTGACCAGTTTGATAAAGGACAGTGCTTATATATACTTTAATCTTTTAATATTTCTCACATGGTTGTAATGCCAGGGCATCGCCTTTTTCACCTTGTAATGCATGACTCCAAATATTGTACTTTGGGAAATAAAATGAAAATTTACCTTCAACCTCTTTGCTGATGTGCTCTCAAGTGCTGGTGTTGCTCACAGACTTAAAATTGAATGATGAGAGGTGGGTGTTGTCATGGTACAGAACTGAAGCTGCTAATTCATGCATGAAGATTGTAATCCCTTTAGTGTTCTACCTGGTCAATGACTTTTACATTCATGTATTTCTAATAAGAAATATAATCCTGGCACAAATGTCTGAGACAGAAACCCAATTGGACAATTAAATATTTTGCAAATCATACACATTATAAAAGCACATGATCATTAACCTAACATTGTTAGGGATGCACAGGGAAATTCTGGGCAGGTACTGACATTGTTAAAGGTAATAATTTGTCCAGTGATACTGATAGTTTTTCATCTAGCTTTTTTTAATGCCAGGAAAAATATACAATATAAAAATAAATAATATTCGTTTTTAAGTAATTCCACCCTTCATCACACTGTCTTTGAATGAAATGTATACAAAAAAAATTTTCTCCTTGAGAGTGAGTGTAAGCGTTAGTAGTTGTTTGTCTCTGTGTTGGCCCTGGGATGGACCCACGACCTCTAGGTATAAGCATGTATAGCCAATGGATGTATAGCTAAAAAAAATGCTTTACTCTAATAAACTTTTACCAACTCAAAGACTTGTCAGTGCTTATATGACCACATAACCAATTTTCCTAAGTTTTGTAGTCTTAACAATATTACGTAAATATAAATCTATTCAGTTTCAGAGTTAAATCTATCCAACACAACAACTGGCCACACACGATAGATGTCAGCTAATGACATTGGTTGATGTTATCCTGTTATATTCTTTTACTGCAGTCAACAAGCTAAATGTCAGCCAATGTCATTGCTAGGCTTATTTATCTTTCTTTCCCTAATTAATGCACTTACTGCTCTTTTGTCTGAGCACAATAAAGATTTTAAATGCACATGTTTGTGAGACTATCTTACTGCTAGAAGCCCTGTAGTCTATTCTGGTGTCTGGTACTGGGAAGTAAACAATAGATCATTTAGACCTTGTAGGTTGTGAGGTGGGATCTTTCTGGGAAAAAAATGGACTGGAAAAAATGGCTTTGGTATTTGGGTATGTATTCTTGTTTCACTCTGTAAAACGTTTATTGGTCTGAGAATATTGCAATTTTGGGGGGAAATACAGAACATCATAAAATAAGTCTGTTAAACTTAATTTTCAACCCGGTAGACCATGCAACTCTTATCTCGTTTGAAAACTATGTGGGTGTCAGGGGAACTGCTCTTAAGTGGTTTCAATCTTACCTGAGTGGGAGGTCTTTTCAGTTGGCTAGGGCAGGGGTTTGCAACCTGCGGCTCTAAACGAGTTTTATTTAGCTGGGCTGAGGGAACAATAGCTCTTTGAATTTTAAAGGTTGCAGACTGGGCTAGGGGATCCCACCTCATCTTCTGCTCCTCTGCACTGTGGTGTCCCCCAGGGTTCTATCCTAGGGCCACTTATTTTTGCCCTGTACCTCCTCCCACTCAGGGAGATTTTTAGAAAACATGGCATGTCTTATCATTTCTGTGCTGATGACTGTCAAATGTACATGCTAAAACCAGCCACTGCCCCCTGACACTCCTACTCAACAGTCTAAGTGACATCAAGGCTTCATTAGCCCAATTTTCTTTAAAAACTGAAAGTCATGACTGAGATCATGCTGTTTGGTAATGACCTCTTTGACTTAAGAACCCCTCCGAAATTATTTTCGTCCCGAAGTCACCATTTGATGTCTCGCCTTGGTGTCACCCTGGTAAGCGATTTTAAACTAGACAAACAGGTCAGTGCTGTTTTAAAATAGAGTTTTTATTACCATCGTCTTTTATCAAAAGTGAAATCTTTTAATCTTTTTGAACAAGTTGTGCATTATTTTATTTCTTCTTGTCTGAAAGGAAATGCAAACATATCACCCCTATCTTAGCTTCTTTGCATTGACTGCCTGTACATTTTAGAATTGATTTTAAGATCTTAATGTTTGTATTTAAAGCTTTAAATGGACTGGCCCCCCAGTACATTACCGACTGCCTCCAAATTTACACTCCAGCGCATGCTCTGAGATCCGAGGACAAGTCCTGTGGTGCCTAAGACGAGACTTAGAACTAGAGGGGACATGGCCTTCTCTGTAGTCGGTCTCAGACTCTGGAACGCTCTTCCCCGCCATGTCCGATCTGCCCCCACGGTGGAGTGCTTTGAGTCTCGTCTAAAGACCCACTTTTATTGTCTGGCTTTTAACACCACGTGAGTTGTGTGGTCCTCTGTGTCTTTTTGGTAGAGCTAAACACAGAAACACTTGGTTTTGTTTTTATATTTATTTATTTTATTTTTTTAATTATTAATCAATATAGCTGATTTTTTTTTATGTGCAGCATATCGGACACAGCTTTGATTTAAAATGTGCTTTATAAATAAAATGGATTGGGTTGATATGATAATATGTTAAAGGATAATTTATCCACTAAGTTTTTAACCAATGGTGGAATATGCTTTATACTCTACGTGGAAATATGATAGGCTACTCTATGCTATAGAGCACATAATCATTTGTAATTTATTTTAATATAAAGGTCTGACTGTCTCACTAAAAAAATCAATTAAAAACAATTCATTAATAATAATAATAATAATAATAATAAAAAGGAACATATTAAAAAAGAACATGGAAGAAAAAATTAAATGACAAAGGCCAAAAGCAAAATATAAACTAAGAAAGTTTTGATTCACATCTTTAGTTTATCACTTCAGAAATAAACTGATAACTCACTTGCCTCTCTAATAGTAACACCAAGCAGTTATCATTATTGATCAGCAAACATGTGTAGGCAGTTGGCAAAGGAAAATCAATCCGAGTAACAGGATCTAAAAAAAACGGGGCAGTGTTGCTTCATCTGCTAGTGATTTTAAAGTTAGCCTGGTTGGTGTGAACGCCATTTAACTAAGATTCTTCTCTAGGGCCCTCTCATTTTTTCTTGCCTAAGTAGTAGCCTTCTGACACCTGCTGGTTATTGAGAGCTATTTCTCCTTGTCATGTATGAAGTAAATAAAATACTCTGAGCCGTGTTTAAAGAGTCACACATCAAGTTTTGGAGAAATCTTACTTTCGATTTTACTAACGCATATGAAGCGAAGTCAACTGCAATTCAACGTTTTCCTGTCTCATAGTGAGGCGTTTACTAAAGATCAAATTATAAACAATTAAGTGGTTTTAATTGCCTTGATGTGTTTTCACACAACTTTGACGTATAAACTAATCTGATGAATATGCTTGAAAATGTCACTTGATATGTTAATGGCTGAACAATCGGCAATCATAGTAAAAGTTAGTTAAATTGCATCATTATGACAAAATATACCAAAATTTCTTATACATATCGCTACATTGTGAATGTGATATAGTTTTGACAGACAGAACAATTCAATGAATACAACTACAGACTGGAAATTAAAAAATGTTGTAGCTATTGTGCGTGATTCCTATTTCCCCCATTTATTTTTGTAACGTGAACGCCGCAGCTTCCGCATCTTTGGAGGCAGTAGAGCTAGTTTTAGATGGTAGTTTTCTGCCACTTTGAGTGCGTCAAAAAGAAAAAAAGAGTCCGTGGAAGAAGTCTGCGAATAATCTAAAAGGTACCCTGGTTATATTTGTATTTTTCCTTGGACTAGTGTAAGTGTTTAAAGACTTGACAATTTTGCTGTCTTTCTGTTGGCTAGCAACACGCTACGATTTTTTCTCTTGAAAGAAAATAAGTGAAAGAAAAACTGAAACTTATTCATTTTGTCATAGGCCAAAATAATATTTGTATTAATATAATGTATCGACGATGTAGCATCGACGGCTAATACAAATAACGACAGCGTGGAGGTCGTTTTGTTTCTTAAGTTAAATTTGTGGCCTACATTTCTTAAACCTCGCGAGTTTCGGTTAAAACTCGGGAAAAACGGAAATAATTCTATTTGGTATCAATTCTAGTATCTACACTGCATTTTATGTTCTGGTGTGGTGTTTAACTGATAAAAATGTAGATAAACTGTAAGATATCTTAATTTTCTTTACGGTGTCAACGTTTACCGTATTTGATATCTACCGGAAGACCACGCTGTCACGTGATCTCACTGACGTTTGCCTTGTTGTAAGCATCTCCCAGCTTTCATAATCGAACTGGTGTATTGCTGTTAAAACTTTTCATATGACTTCCCCTTTATTTTTCATAATTCTCAGAGCTATTCCAGTAGTCCAGTACCCTTGTCGGACTGACCGGATCTAAATCAGTGATGGCAACCGAGAAGAGCGAGTACACTTCTGTGGCGGTTGGAACCTCTCAACCCCCTCTTCCCGGTAATCCAGCGTTTCCTGTCGCGTTTGGCATGAACTCTCCAGGTCCAGAGGTGTATGGGGGGCCCACTGCACCCGGTTTTGTCCCTTTCCCTCCACCGACTTCTTTTGCGCCAGTTCCCCCGGGAGCTTTCGGCATGCCATCGAACCCCCAAGGAGGAAGTTTAGGATATGTCAACCCCGTTTGCCCACCTTATTCCCCACCAGCCCCGGGCTTTGCTGACAGCTACGGTGGTAAGCACCTCTTACTTTGTGGTATTTTAAGTTTGGACTTCAACTACATTTATAAAGTGACTATATTAGTTTTGATGTGTCTGGTTTGTGTCACTTCAGATAATACTTACCACCACGAGGAGGCTCCACCACCCTTCCATGACAATCAAGACTTTGATTTTGGATTAGACAATAAGACTATAAGACGAGCCTTTGTTAGAAAGGTAAGGGAACACTAATAAAGGTTAAATTAATAATAAAAGGATTAATAGAGGATATTTTGAGTTTTTCATCAATCAAATTAGTATCATCTTATATTTTGTTGACTCTTTGACTCCATCATTTTGTGTTTTATAGTCTTTGAAGCTAGGATTCTTTAACTTTGACATAATGTGAGAATCACAAACATCTTTAACATGACCTGTTTCTGCTGCCTAACAATGTTTTTACTTCCAGGTATTCCTGGTGTTAACTGCCCAGCTGATGGTGACATTCGCCTTTGTGGCTGTTTTCACATTTGTGGCTGAAATCAAGGCATTTGTGTTGGTGAACACCTGGACCTACTTTGTGTCCTATCTTGTATTCTTTGTTTCGGTTTGTGTGATCAGCTGCTGTGGAAGCGTTCGCCGAAGACACCCATGGAACCTGGTTGCTTTGGTAAGACAGACTATTTCACAACAGGAAACGGTGGAGGAGAAAGTCACAACACAGGAAATTTAAGCAGTTTTCATTTTGACTTGTTGGCCTTTTAAGTTTTCTGCAGGTTCTGCCAATTTCATTTGCTGTTAACCTTTATTTGTTGTGGTGAGAGTGATTGAGTAACTGCTTTCATGCTCAAAAGCTTACATGAAGTTTTCAGGCTGTTGACCTAGTTATTAAATTTAAATTGAGCCTCACAAAAATCACCATTGTATGAACAAAAGAAATAGTCCACTTGCTTGCAGTAGTGCTGATGTACATAATTTGTCTTTCTTGTTTCCAGTCTATCCTGACTCTCAGTATGTCCTACATGGTGGGAATGATCGCCAGCTTCCATGACACTGAGTCTGTGATCATGGCAGTGGGAATCACAGCATTTGTGTGCTTCACAGTGGTCATCTTCTCTTTGCAGGTCTGTTTTTGTTGGTCCCAGCTTCCTCCGTGTTAATTACAGACATCAATTACACTGTGTAGTAAAAGTTGTATTTAAACCACTCTTGTCTTCTTCCCACAGACCAAATATGACTTCACTTCCTGTTATGGCGTGCTGTTTGTCTGTTTGATTGTCCTGTTTGTCTTCGGCATCCTCTGCATCATCATCCAAAACAGGATTCTTGACATTGTGTATGCTGGACTGGGAGCGTTACTCTTTACTTGTGTAAGTCATTGGACAAACAGTTTGCTACGGCTATGTCAAGGGCTGGATTTTGTATGAAAAAGCTGCAAGTATAATAACTCAACATTAAATGATGTTATTGGTAAGCTTTAAGTTTAGTCAGAAATCCAGTTAAACCAGATGCTACAATCCAGGTGCAAATTGAACTGACATAAGAAGGAAAGTGATGCTCGGTTTGTATTTGAGACCCTGAGATGCATTATATGGACCTTGCTGGAGCGCTTTCTTTTAAGTAGACATTGACATTATCTCAATTAAATGTATTTTATGAAAGATCTTTACTGGGTTTTGAAATAAAGCAAAAAAAAAAAAAAAAAGAATCAAGGGCTAAAGCTACAAAAATAACATTCATGTAGCAGTTGCTGTTAGCCAAAGCAATGTACAAGTGAGAAACACATAATTTGATTACATGGGGTCCAGGAACCTGCCCAAAACATACTTTGACAAGTAGGTTAGAGAGGTTGAGCATCAAGCCCATGACTTTCCAGATGAAGGGAAAACCATCTATAAATTTTTATCGGATCACTCCTGTTTTCAGAAGCTGTACTTGCTACATGTTAGTTTGAGGGTTTTCCTGTTAGAATACCAATCATTGTTCAACGCAGCTCTGCAGTCTTCTTAATTTGCTCACTCAAAATGCACACTTCAAAACTCTTTTCTGGCCCAGACACTTGGTAGTTTTTTTGTTTGTTTTTTTAAAGCTCCTAAAGCAAGTTATTGTGGTCACAGCCTCTGCAATTGCTTGTTATATTGGATTAGTTGTGTTTGTAACTTTCTCACTAAAATGCAATGTGGAGACTAAAACATGAACAAACAAAAAAATACATCTTTTCACAATGAGTTAGAGGGCTTTTTAAGGCAGACGATGACATATTTCCCCATTTCTTCCTTGTGCAACACTGCATGAAATGTTTGACCTGTTTTAAATTTCTTTGTGTGTTTCAGTTCTTGGCAGTGGACACACAGCTGCTGCTTGGCAACAAGGAACTGGCGCTAAGTCCTGAAGAATATGTGTTTGCTGCCCTGAATCTGTACACAGACATCATCAACATCTTCCTCTACATTCTCGCTATCATCGGAAGAGCAAGGGGAGGCTGAGCAGAGAGAGCAACACAGAGATTCAAATAGTTTTCATAATCAGAAACTTTGTATTTGCTTTGTAGTGTGTTCATTACATGGTTAAAAGATTTTGCTTTTGCTTTCCAGCGTAAATGCAATTTTTAAATGGTAGTATAAGTAAGTGCTCTAAAGTTGCAGATTTATTGATTTTTGAAGTTTTTATGTGTATAATCTGTTGTATAAAAATATATTTTGGTCTGTGAGGGTGTATTTTATGTCATACTGAATAATTGAGCAGCATAAAAACCTGAAGAAGACAAACAATCCCCGCTGTTGTACTTGCAATTCTTTTGTGGAGCTTTAAGGTGTCACACAGAAGCGTAAATTTAAAAGGTCAACATAGGAATGAATGCAAGTCTGTTCGCAGTCTTGATTAGTATGTGGTCCAACTGCAGGACATGGATGTGATGCCAATGCCTGAGTTTATGTGACTAAATTGGGAGTAGGTTGTGAAGTTAACTGGAATCGTTTTTGTTGAACCACTATTTCTTGGGTTGAGAGTGAAGTTTGAAGCTTAACCAAATTGCCAGCTTGAATGAGAAGGGTTAAAAATGCAATGGACGAAATTATTAGAGCTCAGTCTGACAACTGACATACATCCACTGATTGTGCTTAAAAGCGTTAATGATAAGTGGTCCTTGTGTTGTAAATTGTTTTTCTCTCTGTCAAAGTATATTTCTACTTCTCAGCAGTTATCTTTGATGAACTCAAGTTCTAAAACACTTTTTTAAACCTTTTGTCTGTCGTTTGTATGGTTTAGAAGAATAAAAAATTCATTCCACTATAGAAATGTCTTGTTTTTATTCAAATGTGCATGGTTTTCTCTGCTGAGTCTTTTGGAGTTCGAGGCTAAGGTGTGTATCTGAGAATCTCACATGGACCTGGGGTACTCTGACGCAGCCTTGCAGGCTCAAAATGACCATCTCATGCTGGAAAATGATAATCTGAAGCTAGTGTTAAGTCTGCTCAAGGAAAACATCGAGCTAAAAGCCAGGCTGCAGAGCTTCAACAATCACACTCGAGGTGAAATCACAGGTATGGTGTTTCTCTTTACCACTAGGTGGCAGCCATGGTTTAGTTCAGATATGGTGAAGTCGATATGGTTACTTCAATGACCAGTGGTGTGCTTACTTGATCGAGCAATAACATGTAATTGTCACACAAGGTGACGAGTAAGCATGAGCAAATAAAATGTTTTTGTTTATTTGACAAAGAAAATTATGCAGTTGAGCTGATATCGAAAATGACTCCAACATTTTCTATAACAGAGTAATACAAAGTTAATAACCTTTTTTTTTACAGCTTAGGTTAGTAAAAATATTATTTTATCAGCCTTATGCATGGAAGCTCATTTAAAAAATATCCTATCCTATATCCTATCCTCATATGCACACCAATCAAAAAGGAACAAAACAACAACAACAACAAAACCAAACAAACAAAACTAATAATAACCAGGGACACAATAAATTTAAAATAATGCAATATAAAGACATTTATAGAATCTTTGGCAAAATAGGTTTCTTTGAGGAAAAAAATCTAAATCAGCCAGTAAATCAGTCATCGGGTCATTTATAGCCCTTGATGTACTAATTGAAGACGTACCTCTGCTTGTATCCAAGATTCCTAACCACAGTGATCAGCCAAAGCAGATTTTGTTTTAGGCTTTTACAGGTCAATTAAATCTAATTGGAAATATAATTTTCAAAAGACCTAACACAGAGCAAATCCTTAGTACAAAACTAACTGTCACCAAATTTCATTTTTCACAGATCAACACATCATATTGCTGGATAGTTTTATTCTCTTTCATCAACTGTGTTTTTTTTGTTATTTTATTTTTCTGTCTATACATTAATAAGTATATTGCTATTTGCATGCGTTTTTCCAGTATTTTCTATAACTAGTAGATCTTCTTTGTCATGCTCTAATACCAAGGCAATTTGTTTACGTGAACCCAACTGCTAATATTTAAAAAAAAAATAAAATAAATAAATAAATTTGACTTTTATAGAACAAAGTCTAACAGATTTATTTCATATTCTTAATATAATTTAATACATTTGAAGCTTCAGTTTTCATAGGAAGAAAAAAAATAAAAAGAACTCTCATTGTTATACATTTTCCCACTAAGCTATTTTGTTGACAAATTATTATTAGTAGCAATATAATACTTCCAAAGTTACTGAAGAAATCTTGTGGCTTCCAAGGCCACCTTTTTCTATACGTGCTTAATCCAATCTAGGGTTGCCTTTCCCAGCTGTTATCAGGCAAGAAATAGGGTACACCCTGGGCAAGTTACCAGTCTATCACAGAAAGAAAAAATCAGACACTCACTAACATGCCTGTTTTTGGACTGTGTGAAAAAAAACAAAACGGGGCGAACCCATGCAAACCCAGCCAATATTCAAACCAGGAACATTTTTACAGTGCTAACCACCACTGATAACCTGATGCTAGTAAAAACCACAAAGTTATCAGTAACTTTACACATATTCAATAACATGCTGGGAACAATTTTAAGGAGGTTAAAAGCAAGCAGGATGTGGTCAGACCTCATTCCCAGTCTGTTGACTACAACCTCCGTCTGTGTTTTACTAAACAATCTCTACTTCCTTGTTATGATAATTGATCCAAACTGTTTTTGTGTATTTGTTCAGTCACAGGCATCAAGTCACCCACTCAGGTGCAAAACACCTTTGATGAGCTAATGTTCAAGAGAGACTTGCAGCCAACCAAATCCAAACATGAGCCCCGAACTTCATCTCCCATCAACTTCAAGTCTTTTCTCCAAAGCTCTGCATGCAAAGACACAGATGAGGCAGCAGAGCTTCAAAGGTGCCAAACCGAGACCCCTCGTTGTGTAAAAGGTTTCACAGTCCTAACATTTTTGAACAATAATACTATAATAGTATAATAATAATAATACTAAAGTTGCTTGTACTTTTTGTTTCCACTTATATTATTCATTTGCAGGTCCCCAAAGGCTGCTTGGAGAGATTGCCTACCAGCTAGATAGGAGAATTCTGTCCCATATCTTCCAGGCCTGTGAGAGGTTCTATGGTTTCACAGTGCTCCGCATACCAGAGAAGATCATAGAGGCAAGTTTATAAAAACCTCTATTCAATTATCACAGATGTGCCCACTAATTAAATTACTTTTTGATATGGTAGTCCAAGTAAAACTATGTACATAAATGCATTTTACTCTCAAATAATCAATACGAACTTTAACACTGCCATTAAAAGACTTAAAAGGAAATTTTAAACCTGTCATCCTCTCTTACAGGTTAGTACACACCCTCTGACAGGGAAGGTGGATAAGGGCTATCAACTTCATCTCACACAGAGGTATGCAGACCTCATGGACAAGCTGAGCCACCTTGGGTACAAACAAGCACTTCACCCTCCTTTCTCTGAATTCATTGTCAACACCTTTGGGACCCTAAGAGAAAGACTTAGGGAAAACAGTCCCCAATGGGCGGTCTACAATAATCCAGACTTTGTGAGGAACGTGATAGTAACCACTGCCCCGAGCAGATTTCAGAAGGACCTGCTACTTGTGCTTGATTGTCTCTGCTGCATGGCAGCAAATGACAAAAAGCCACTGCTTTATTGGTAGACATTCCTGCATCCAACAATACAGCAAGCTGGAGAACTTACTACATCTTGAAGTGAAAAACAATGCTAATAAATGACAGCATGAGATAAACATTGTTACTATGATTTTCTGAAAAAATGCCCACCACACAAATTTGCTTGGTTGCTCATTTTGACTCTGTATATGTAAAAATCAGTTGTCTGTAAACTAATGATAGTTTGAAGCTCATTCCATGCATATGTAGATAAGATAAGATAAGATAAGATAAGATAAGATAAGATAAGATAAGATAAGATAAGATAAGATAAGATAAGATA
>JBAMHW010000006.1:17389970-17401093 GCA_037177495.1 Rhadinocentrus ornatus
TCACTCACTCACTCACTCACTCACTCACTCACTCACTCACTCACTCACTCACTCACTCACTCACTCACTCACTCATTGACTCACTCTCATCAGATATTAAAAGCATTTCTACAAAACAGTCAGATGTAACCATGTGACAGGCCTGCGAGCTGTTACTTAGAGCTTTAAAGAGCTTTAAGAAGTCAGTTGTTAGGATGCAGTTTATAGTCTGGAATACCTCCTGGCAGTTCGATTAAAAATCCAGTCATCAATGGTTCATCTAAGATGAAGACTTATGTGTCATTTGTCAGAATTGCAACTCTTATTGTATCATTGCAGGATTGATAATATGTTGTAATTGAATTCAGTTCCTGAAATTTTCTTCATATTACATAATATGAATTGAGATTTCAAACAACCATGAAAGAACCTTTTGTTATCCGTTTTTACCAGTAGGGTTATCAGTCTGCCAAAACAGAACCGAAGTCCTCTTTGTGGGCTGTGTAGGTGGTGGAGGAATTCACTGTGACGCACTTTTAATTTTGTCTCGAGTTTTAAGTAATTTATGGATTTACTCACACACATGCACACACACAGGCAATGACGTGACAACACCAAAATCAAGTCTTCAATAATTTTAAGAATATGATTGTTAGATAAAAAACTTACATTTTGTTAGTGTAAGCAAATTTATCTCATTCTTTGCTTAGCTGTGCTATTTGTTGGTGTGTGCTTGGATTTAGGCCCATGAGCGTCTTGAGGAAGTTAAGTTAGAAGCTGTCCGGGATGATAATGTTCAGTTGGTGGCAGAGATCTTGGATTCCCTCAACAAGATGGCAGAAAAAGATGCTCCTGCTGCTGAGCTTGTCAGAATCCTTCAGGAGCCTCATTTCAAGGTATTTAAGATATTTTTTCTGCTTTATTGGATTGCTACCAATGTGGGGTGGTATATGGGAAAGCTTGTGTTTACTTGTGTGTGAGTGAAAATTTGAGCTTTTCTTGATGAACATAACCTAGTTCGTTTTGACGCGCCTAAGATGATGGTCAGTGTCCTTGTCACTGAATATTATGAATGACTTGTGCTCTGCAGCATCAGAAGGTGGAGCTTTCTTTCCTTAGGCCAATAGCAGGCTGAGTCATGTGAGTAAAACCACGAGAGAAGGCTGCTGTACTGTCTCAGTAAATCTTTACATTTGCGATGCAAGTTGTCTGTCTTCTCTAAACGATGTTGGCTTTAGTTAGCTCATAGGGTAAGAATATGACTGCTTTATTTATTCTTTGTGAATGTGTATACAGCAGGCTTAATTGTTTTCACTCTTAAATAGGAATCTAGCAAATGCATGTTACCGGTAGGTCATTATCTTTATTATTTTAGTCTATGGATTCAAATAGCTACCTTAATTGTCTTTGTCAACCAAAGGCAACTACTAAGAATTTTTTAAGTTTGAAGACTGAGCCAGACCTTTTTCTCTCTGTTGTCTCAGTCTTTGATAGAGGCTCATGACAAAGTGGCTTCAAAGTGCTACGACATGCCCAACGCAACTGTTAACAGCAATTCCACTTTGCCGAATACACTCATGCCAGCTGATGCTGTCAGGATGATTGGCATTCAGAAGAAAGCTGGAGAACCACTGGTAAGTTGGCCTGTCTTTTATAGCAACTACATCTCTGTAGAGGAAATATTTAACACTCCTTGTTGGCTGTCAAGTCACCATCTGTTCAGAAGCACAGACTGGTTTAATATAGTCACTTAGCTTGAACAGGTTGTTTTTTCACAGCAGCAAGACAGCCCAACCATGAAATGGGCCTCCCCAATGATTTATGAACTGTGGAGGTGGAATACTGAATCACTCATACTCTATTTCAGGGAGTAACGTTTCATGTGGTGAAAGGTGAAATGGTGATTGCCCGGATCCTGCACGACAGTTCGATCGACAGGCAGGGGATGCTGCACACGGGGGATGTCATCTGTGAGGTGAACGGTCGTGAGGTCGGCAGCAACCCTCATGAACTCCAGGAGCTGCTGAGAGCATGCAGTGGAAGCATCACACTTAAGGTTCTGCCGAGCTACAAAGACACGCCTGCACCACCACAGGTAAGGAAAAAGGAGGTGACATTTTATGTTTTACATACAAAATTTTTCACCTTTAAGAAATAAATAATCCTACTGAATTATCACTTTTAGTTTGGTTTTATTTATAGAGCCAGTTTACAAGGAAAATCATCTCATGGCAATTTAAAGATATTGTTAAAAGTTTAAATTCAAGTCCAGCTGTATAAAATCCAATTAAGGGAAAACAAATTACATTTTTCTTGATGTGGGAATCAAAGCCATTAGCTAGATTGGCATTTTTACTTGCTTGTACCACAGCTACACAGGATTTGTGCTAAATCTGTAGGATTGTGCGCAAATGGCCTGACCGATCACGGAATACCATTCTGAAAACTGAGCCCACGAGGATCTATTAATAACACTCCAGACACTAACTAGGACATACACCACTCTGTGCACGACTCTCTCGTCCTTAATGTAACAGGCACGCACAGCAGCTGACACCAGGGAGTAGTAAGTAAGGTTATGTCAGACAGCAACCTTTGTGCCAAGAGAGGCCAAATGATCTCTTTGTTCTACCTTTTTCTTCTGTACTTGTTGGTTTTCTGCTGTGGTAAAAGTGAAAATCAGTTTATCTATAGATCTGGTTTTATTTATTTTTTTGTGTACCTGCTTCACTTAATTCAGTCCTCCGTTTTAAAGCATACAGAGCAGCAAATCAACTGAAAGTAAAAGACTTGTCCTGAAAAAGCAGCACTACTGAACTTTGGCACTGCACGCATACCTGACGAAGGCTAATTTGGCATCCATCTTGTATCTTCTCTGAGCTCTCTCCAGCCAGTAAAAGTCAGTCTGATGTTGACGCTTATGTTGTTTTTTGCTCTGTCACTGTCTCTCATGGCTGAATCAGCCATGATGTGCATTCACAATGGCTGATATGCTGATATCCAGCTACTGGTGTGTGATGCAGTGCCGTAAAGCAAAATCCAGCTGACATGTGATGCTCAGGGCTGGAAAAAAAACATTGTAAAGTGCTGTTATTCAGTTTTGGGAAGCCGCAGGGCAACAATGGCCCCAGCAATATACATAGTAAATGTAACCATCAAAACGAATCAGAAGCACAGAGCTCTAAGGTCAGAAAGTTATGTAGTATTGCTTTGAAGGAGCAGCGTGTTAGATGCAGACATGAAAGAAGCACTCTGTGGTAGAGTTGGAGTGATACTGAAATTAGTATCGATAATACTCGCCGATCCTGCTAAAAGTTAGGAGATCAGGATCGGCAAGTATTTCACAGGAACACAGAATTTTTTTTTGGGTTGGTAGTTTTCGAGAAGCAGCTGCACGAGTCACTGATGTGCTTAAACCTAGCATTAAAAATCCGTTGTGTTTTAATTTTGGGGAATTCTGTTTTTTCTGTTATATTCTTTGGGAATTCCGTTTTTTTTACCATCAAAATCAGTGTGTTTTTAATGTAAATGACTAAAATGTACACAGATTAAATAGAAATGAACTTAAATTTATTGAGGTGACAGACATTTCCTCCATACTGTAACATCCAGCACATTAAAGTGCATCAAAAACAAGCGCCAAGTAATTAAACTTTAGTGGAGTTGTCATAAAACAACAACCAAACATTTTAAGCATCTTATTTAAGCTGTAGGACTAGTTAGTCATTGTGAGCTACTCTCTCTTCAAGTTTTCCACCTATCAAAAAAACATCACCATTGAAATACATGATTGCCAATCTCATGAGTTCAGTGAGTGTCCTTGTTTCTCACATGGCTTGTGGACACCATGTGGTCACTGCATGTATTTTTACGTTTCCAGACAACGAGGTGTTTACAGAATCTGCAATACAACAGTTCGCCTGGCACATAAAAGTCGTTTGGGAACTGCTCGGCACTGTACTGAGGGATTAGCATTGAGTTCCGCAGTTTACATTGTTTTGAGGGGAGGGGCTCAGTCTGTGGAAGGGGCTTGTTGTGCCACTCAGATTTGCTTACCTCCATGCAGTTTTTCCCAGACATACACTCCTACTCCACACGATGACAGCATTGCGGTCAAATTATGTCAAATTCCGCATTTTCTTTTTAATCGGCCAATTCTGCGATTTCATGATCGGAAATTATAGGGCCCTACATTAGTGTTATGTCAGCAATTTTACATTATTATTCATTAGAAAGTCCCACTTGCTAAACAGCAGCATGCCTAATATTCAGAGCTAAAGTTTACAAAGGCAGCACAAATGCTGCCAGATAAAGCATTTGGGTTGCCATCACATGAAAGAGCACGAGGATGTTGTTGCCTTAAAGGAAAAGTCAAACGAACCATAGGAATGACAAACACTGGCAAATTTGCCCCCCAAAAAGTTCTGTTCTGTGTTCAGTTCTGTTGCAATCATTATTTTCATGTATTAATAAAACATGAATTATCATGTTTTATAGGTTAAACTATAAAATATGAATTATGATACAATTTTTGACAGCGGTGCCTGAAATGTGAGAGACCCACTGTCTTTCTAAAGTTGGGACTTGTTTGATCCTTTCACATAAATTGCTTTATAGAAGTTTACCCAGATCATGTATATATTTAATTTACCCTATTGTTATTTACATTTTTTTTATGTATCTTATTTCTTTGGAGGAAAAAAAATCTATATTTGTCCCAGAAAAAACAAAACAAAAAAAACCCCTTTCTAGCTATTCTTTTGTGTAGTTAATAATTTCCTGGGAAATTATTACAAATACAGTTGACTTATTCTGCATCACTATACTGGGCGTATATTGACTATAGATCCAATAAAAAACTTTTGGGGATTTTTTTAAAATTTTAGCAAAGCTCATGAAACGTTCGAGGAGCCTGATCGGATTATTGTAGCTGATCATTCATACCCGTCTGCACTGCTAGATTCTGTTTAACATGACATTTGTAGCGGTAACTGGCACTTTGCTGGCCATATCATAGGTACTTTAAAGGGGTAGTATACAGCGTTAGGGAACTGTATCATGCTTGAGCAGCAGTCACTCAAACTGAAACAAACACAGTAAAACTAGAAAGTGAAACTAAAGCTGCAGCCTTTTAAACAGGTAATAAATCTCCGTCTGATAAAATGTGCCATTTGGGACTCAGATTTTATCCCTTTTTTTGAGGGTATTTTTAACTGAAGGCATGTGTTGGAAGTAGGTTATTCAATGTAGGAAATTCTACAACTTTCCTTGCTCTCACAGTGTGCATGCATAAACAGCGAGATGAGCAGGAAAACATCTGATGAGAACATCAATACACTTCTATAACTTCATATAGCAAGGTTTAATATACTGTGTAGTGTCTGTAAGATTGTGTTATGTATACTGCATAATTTAATTGTGCACTATCTTGTTCTAAACCTTAACTGTAGGTTTATCTGAAGCCACACTTTAACTACAACCCAGCCACAGACAAATTGATCCCCTGTAAAGAGGCAGGCCTGGCCTTCACCAAAGGAGATATACTTCATGTAGTCAACAAGGAGGACCCCAACTGGTGGCAGGTAAGTTGGTGCAAGCTAGAAATATTAACTGTTAATAACCTACAGGAAGCTGCTGATGGGGTAGAAAATGCTTCTAGGAGAATAAGTAGATGTAGTGTTCTTTCTGTTTGTAAAGTATTTACACTGGTTGTCTGGTTTTTTATGAAGGCATGCAAAGTTGTTGGTGGAGCGACAGGCCTCATACCAAGTCAGTTTTTGGAAGAGAAGAGGAAAGCTTTTGTGAGAAGAGACTGGGACACTGTTGGCACAGGTCAGTACAAATCACATTCCCTCTTTCTCATCAGACTAGTCATTTTTTTTTCAGCTTTTATGATAGTCAGAAATCACTCGCCTTTAGCATCACTGTGTGGTGTTTTGACAGTTTTTTTTTTTTTACTGTGTGTCAGGAATGCTCTGCGGAACTCTAACCACAAAGAAAAAGAAGAAAAAAATTATGTACCTCACTTCTAAGAATGCAGGTTTGTATAATCAAATATTAAAAACTTTTGTTTGTTTTTTATTAAATCTTCTGATTTAGCCTGTGTATTATCTTGAGTAGAGTTTGACCGTTACGAACTACAGATCTATGAGGAAGTAGCCAGGATGCCGCCATTCCAGAGAAAAACACTGGTTCTGATTGGAGCCCAGGGAGTTGGGAGGCGGAGCCTAAAGAACAGACTCATGGTCATGAATCCTCTGAGATATGGAACCACCGTCCCCTGTGAGTGTGTGAAAGAGACACAATAGAACTGTCTGGACTTGGTTTACTGCCTGCGTTTATGTGATCCATCTACTGATGTCTCTCTCCCCCCCCCCCAGTTACATCACGCCGTCCAAGAGAAGAAGAGAAAGATGGCCAAAACTACTGTTTTGTGACACGGGAAGAGATGGAGAAGGACATCAAGGAAAGCAGATATCTGGAGCACGGCGAGTACGATGGCAACCTTTACGGTACCAAGATCGACTCTATTCACGAAGTGGTGGATACTACACGTACATGCATCCTAGACGTCAACCCTCAGGTCAGTCAGAAACATGATTTTTTAAATTTAGGGTGCTGTTTTTCCTAATGTTTTAGACTTGAAGTTAAATTTTACACCCAGGCCCTGAAAGTGTTGAAGACTGCGGAGTTCATGCCATTTGTGGTGTTTATTGCTGCTCCTGAACTGGACACACTAAGAGATATGCACAAAGCTGTGATTGATGCTGGCCTTACTACCAAACTACTTACCGTAAGATGGTTTAGGATTCTTTAATTCTTATTGATAGGAGTTTTAATGGCCATTAGACAAGAATGTATAATACTAATGGGCTGATTCCCTTTCTTTTGATAGGCGAATGATTTAAAGAAGACCGTGGATGAAAGTGCCAGGATCCGCCGGGCATACAGCCACTACTTTGATCTGACTATTGTTAATGACAATCTGGATAAGGCCTTTGACAAGCTGCAGGAAGCTGTAGAGCGATTATTTGTAGAACCACAGTGGGTTCCAGTCAGCTGGGTCTACTGATGTTTTACCCTCTGCTGGATAGACACCACCGTTTGAGCGGCCAGGCCTGGGATAAAAGGTTTCTGCATCCACAGACAAAGTGTGGGGCATCAACCCTGTGTGATTTGGGTCTCAAACAAACCTGCATCAGTCACCTTAATCTGAATTGCCAGATTTCTTGCTAGCAAACTATGCAACTCACAGCACACAGGAAGTGTTCTTATTTATTGGCAAAGACTTTGTTTCAAAGTATATTTTCTATTCAAATAGTTTGGGAAAGAAAGTACTGGTACTTGTGTTACATTATTTTTAAACCAAATAATTTTTTCCATGTTCACTATTAATTTCACATCTGTATGTAAGATAAATTGTATTTATTCTGCAAGAACAGAGGGCTTTGTCATTTTGATACCTCAGTGTTAACAGTTTACATTGTGTCCAGTATGTCATCTCATGTTGTCACTACAAACTCTGTTATACACGTGTCACATTTCTTAAATGTCACATTTTTTTATTTTTGTCTCCTGAAGGGGATTTTGTTCCCCTACATGTTTTCAGCTCAGCCTCGTGGATGGTAAATGTCTTGCCAGTCACCAGATGATGCTGCACAGGAAGAAAAGCAACACTGTAATGTCAACCTAATTATTTTCACTCAAGAACAAAATATATTAATTATGCTAATTATGTGTCATACATATGAAATATGCAAGTGTGTGACAATTAGTTAATTTGGTGCTGTTTATGTCTGAAAGAAAACTTTCCACAGAACTCATAACAGGGTACTGCATCTCAGCGAACCATCCCTTTTGATGTGATATTACTAAAATGTAACGGTTTTAAATTAAGTTCATATTTACTTATGAAAGGTTTATTTTACAAGATTTCAGATAAGATGTATTTTCAGATGTCAAATAAATAACTGGTGTTTTCTAATGACCTGCTTTGGTTTTGTCTTTCCTTTCAGCAGAACCATGAAATTAACTCCGAATCAGTTCGAAAGGTGATAAAAAATATATATATATGCTTAGTTATCTTGTTTTATATTTGTTTAGCACTACAGAAATGATGAAACAATTTTCAATGTTAAGTATGACACACTCTTAAACTCGACACATAAGCAGTCAAATGGAACAAAACTTTCATATTCCAGTCTGAAGTTGTTCATGAGGTTTGTGGTTGGAACAAAACAAGCCTGAAATAATCTTTCTGGGGAAAATGCTCTGTTTTGTCAGATGATAAATCTATAATCCAGACAAGCAAATAAATCAAAATTCAAAAAGTTAAACTAAAACAATTAGGAATGTAAAAATAGAACAAATGTTTTTACATTAAAATATAAAAAATGTGCCTTGTTTCTCAGAAGCAACAGGAATGCTTATGAGAGGTGTTATTTCTTCCTGATTGTCAAAGATTTGTGTTATCAGTTAACGCCTGTAAATTTTCATGTGATTATTATGCAATCACCTGATAGTTTAGTTAGATTTTGGGAAGTGCAATAGCAGCAGTGGTCATGAAAGAAATGCATAATGTACCAAAATGATCCTTTTTCTTTTCTTATTTTTAGGATAACTTGCTGCAAGTTGATTTTTGAGATCCCATTCATCCATTTCAATGTTTCAGCCACGGTAGGCCAATGAGGCAAGACTTCGGATTGCGATGCACAGGACCAGCGGAAGATTTCCATGTGGATGCTTAATTTCAGTCCACACCATGTTGCCATCTTTTTTCAGGGACATATTAGACAAGGAAAACAGATGTTTTGTGTTTATGTAGACGTCCTCCGTCAGTACTGCGCTGCTCAGGGTCATCTCCTTATTTCCTGATACACACTGCACCTAGAGCAGATGTGAGAAAAACAAAGAAGTAGCTGAATTGTTTATAAAAAATGTAAAAATGCAAACATGTCATTTTGCAAAGAGTCTTCTCTAACCAGTTGCTCCAGGGTCTGTAAAGTTGTGGGGTTGCTGCAGATTCTCAAGACTTCAAGAGCCTCTTGTGTCATCTCTGAAAACCAAGGAATCCAGATGATGAAACAACACAGAAATTTATCAGGATGGGATACCTCATGTCAGACATCAAACTTGGCTTAAAAATTTAGAGCAGCAAAGGCTGCACAAACAGAGTACAATTTTTCTCACCATCCAAAGCACTGATGATGAGATGAAGGGCTGTGAGGATTGATGTGGACTGGCCTGCTTGAGATGGTACCAACAGGTCAAGAATTCCTTGAATGTTTTGTTGTTCAGAATCTGTCATTATAACATCACCTAGACCTGGTTCCAGATACTTCTGTTCCAGCTGACACAGAGAGACGTGCACTTTTTATGTCTGAGTAATTTCATTCTACCTGGCAGGACCAAAACCTGTCACACTTACTACTTTCTGGAGTGAACTGATGGCTGGTGGGTCCTGCATAAGTTCTGTGATTTGTTGGAGAAGAGAGGATCTGATGGATGCAGAAAGAGCTGAAAGCAGCTGGAAATGATCCTTCAGGTGCTCCAGCTCTGAGGTTGGAAAAAATACATCATAAAATTGACACTTTTTACTTCCAGAGACATTTCATGCACAAATAGCAGGCAAAAATAGTTAACTTTTAACAAGAACAGAAATAAATCAGGTACATATCATCAAACATTTGGCATATACTAAGGTTAGCTGTTTAAATGAAAATGGCATTTTGTTCTCACAAATGTTTGTATTCAAAACTTTTTTCCACATTGTAAAAATACACAGTTTCCTGTTGAAACCAGATATATAATTATCAGCCAAATCCTTAATAAACTTCAAAAGAGCAGAAATGTAACTGAAAAAATTGCTTGTTTGAACTATTACATGGTTTCATACTTTGAAAGCAATCTTATGACGTAGGTTAAAGTACGTGTTTACAAAGAGTTACACCCCTCTGGTCAGTAACACAAGACCAAATCCCCTGAAACACTTTGCGTTGTGAGTGACCTACAGCAACCATTTTTAGTCAGATGTTTTCCTCTGTGGTGAAAAAAAATCTGAGGATAACAGTAATTTACCTTGTTGAATGAGGTCAATTTCAGAAGTATGCACAGGATTTCCTGAGACACTTATGAGTCCTTGTTTTGCAGCACCATCTACTTCAAAACCACCATTGATGTCTGACATCAGGCACAGCACTGTGAAAATAAAACAAATTTATCAATTTTTAAAATCTGCAAAAAGCAGTGCAATAATTCTATAAATTTAGGGAATGATCCCTCACCAAAGAAACCATCCTGTTTGATGTCCAGCTCTATAAGGCCATATGCTATTGTAGTTTCTGTAGGAATCTCCATGGTAATGTTACTGTCTTTACTTAAGCTCCCGTTTTCCTTCAGTGAAATCTAAAGTAGAAACAAAACAGCAACCAGCTTAGACTAAAAAAAAAAAAAAAAAGAAACATGCAAACTACAATAAACTTCATCAGTTTCAGACAAAAATGTGTAGAAAAACAATATTACTCTGCAACAATACCAAGTTATATATGGCTTCATCTCCTTTCAAAGAACAGGACATGAAGCTATGAATCAATAAATACTTTAATAACAGAAACCACAAAATCTGGCACACATTTCACTTCTTAACATGAGAATACAACACTTGGCTTCCCCTTCCTAAAATATATTCTTTATATTCTCTTTGTTATTTAAAAAAAAAAAAAACTTTCCATACATGAATGTATAAATATAGTAAGAAAGAATGTTTCAGTATCAGTGGTTCTTGTCTGCAACGGTACCTTATGGCTTTTGGGGCCACAGGAGGTCAGGCTCCCTCCACACTGTCCGCCCTGCTGCACCTCCTCTATGACTGAACATGGCTGGGTGGTTAAAATGCGCTCCTTCACAATCCCAAAAACCCGTTTGTGCTTCTCCTTTGCCTGCTGGATCAGACAGTGGGACATGTCCAAAACCCTGAGACAGAAAATAACAAAAATACATCAAAGGGCATTGTGACAAAGTGGGTGAGGCCACAGCATTTGCCACTATTATAATATAAACCTGTGCATATTAATGTCAACCATAACTCCTTTATAGTAAGACTCAGACCATTGTTAATATTTAGTTTTTGTTTATTTGGTTAAGTC
>JBAMHW010000006.1:17406822-17427918 GCA_037177495.1 Rhadinocentrus ornatus
ACTTGTGTGTTCTTTAACTTTCATGTTGTTTGTTACTGATTCTGTTTGTTTACTTACACCTCTTTCTGTAAAGTCCTATGAGACAACTTTGTTGTGATATAGGGCTATACAAATAAACTTGATGACAAATAAACTTGATGAATTCATAGCTATTCATGGGAGTGTAAATCAGCTTTGTGTGCATTCAGAAAATGTAATAACGATTGAGTTTTATAAGAGAAACATACATGGCTTCATAAATATAGTAAAAATAATCAGTTTGAGCATTTCTGGCTGTGTGTGTAAACATAGTTTTAGTAATGAAACTACACACAGTTTTATGCATCCATCCCAAGATCTGTTTGTTGACACAATCTTGATTCACAGTTCTTCTCTTAAACTCATGGCTTGGTTTTACACTGACAAAAAACAAAACAAAACAAACAAACAAACAAACCCCAAAGTAAAAATAAACAAACATTCTTGTGCCTTCTTACTTATCCTAAACTAATTGAATTAGGCACAAACATATACTCCAGTGACGTTGCTGTGTATGAACGCAGCAATGAGCCGTGTTGAAAGTACAGTAGAATGCAAATAAAATGGCCAAATCATTAAAAAAGCCTGTTTTTGCTTCATCAATGTGGAGAATTGTGTGTAAATTGGGGAAGGAAAATAACTCATCTTATTTCAAGATCATTCTAAAATTTACAAAAAGTGGTAAAATTGAATTTGAGACATTTAGGCTACCTGAAAAATTTAGGCTGATATGATACATTGTTCTCCTCCAGGACTCTACGTCTGTCTCTCTGCAGCTGTTCAATCCTCTGCTTTTGTTCTTCTGCTGCCTCCAAGTTCCCCTCTTCTAGCAGTCTGTCAGTGAGACACAGACATATTCATTATGCAAACATAGTTAAACATTAATGTTCAATATCCATTTTTAATTTTCACTCATGTTTTTTATTTGGTTGTGAGTTATTACTGTATGAATATCTAACTATGAATAAATAAATGGGTAACGGCTACAGTACAAGCAGCATCATTGCAAAGGCTTGAAAGCTTCTTTATTTTTCTGTGCTGCCTCGGGACAGAAGTGTTAACTTCACAGATGTACAAACCTTTAGATTACAAGCTAAAATTAGACTGATAAATCTGAAACCTCTCTACTTACCTACTATTTTTACTGCAGCTATTTCTGTGCCTATTTTTATACTATTTTGATCATAAGGTGGATAAATAAGTTTATATTCCTGCTGTCAAATCACAAAAGATGCTCTGATCTTTACTGTAATTATACAAATGCGTGTGGTATTTTTCTTGTCCAAATATAAAAGATTTAGCCAACATTTTACTTTGATTTAATAACGGTACTTATGAGGAAACATGTTATTGTAGGAAGCTGATGAGAACCACTCAGCTTAAGAGCACAAACACACTGATGGCATTTTAATTTTTTCCATTACCTTTGGTCCACTCGTAGTCGGGTGTCTGTAGGGGATAGCAGCAGTTTTAGGGATGGGTCCATTTCATTCAGTTCCATTGCAAATTTTGTAAAACCATAGTACTGCTCATGGTTCACTGGCATTGCATCTACATACAAATAACACATAATATTAATTAGATCAAACACATCATAGAAGAGTTGATTTTGCTTACTTCTGAAAAATACTAACTTGCTCTCCAGATGCATGTAGCTGACGGTGGGTCTCCACAGAAAACTGCTTCGTGCCACTTTCCAAAGAGTCTGTGGATGACCTTTCCTTTATTATCTGTAATAGTTCCCTCCACCTCATTTACACTTGAGTTCCAGTATTTGGCCTGTGAAGGA
Organism: Rhadinocentrus ornatus; assembly: GCA_037177495.1. Lineage (NCBI taxonomy): Eukaryota > Metazoa > Chordata > Actinopteri > Atheriniformes > Melanotaeniidae > Rhadinocentrus > Rhadinocentrus ornatus. Next base: position 17,408,630 of record JBAMHW010000006.1, read on the forward strand.
AACAGCAGTTGATGGCAAACAAGTATTGATGACAATGCACAGACCAAGATAATGTCATCTTGCTGTCAGCAGATGCTGCTGTTGCGTAAACAACCCCAATCTCCAGTGTGTGTTTTTCAGAGCTGGTACAGCTGATGAAAAATGAGGATACGTAATGATTTCAGACATGTCTTGACTTGCAACCCTGGACAGCGTCAGGAGGTCTTTTAAAGAGCACACACTAAAGCTATTAACCTCTCTCTCCTCCGCTCCATTTATTTACCCAAAGCCAGTGTTTTTGTGGCATTGATTTAAAGACAATTATGTTAAAAAACAACATTTACTGTTGCAGAAATGATACACAAACCCACCTGATTTTAAAATACAACAAAAGTTTAACATAAAATAATTTGTGGAGCTATAAATTGATTTAAACTTTATAAGTTTCTACTAGTATTAGTATAACTTCTCACTTTTTCTTTTATATCAAATCATATTATCTTTGTTGAGTTCTGTTGAAATCAGCATTGTTTTGTAAATTATTACTGTAAAATTTAAAGCAAATATAAACTGGACTGAAAAAAATTTATTTAATTAAATCAGTGCATTTTTTTTTACCACAACCTGAAGGTTTCAGAGGTAAGATGTAAAACATTACATACAAACTAAAATATGCACACAATGCTTTAAATTATATATTTACAAATATGATGATTTCACACAAGAATGGCACAGCTTTTAGATCTGTACAGAAGTGGATAAGAATGTGTTTTGTGTTGTCTCCATTTATTGCCTCCATGTTTTGCTAGTTAATAAAAATTTTGAAACATTATCTTGAAAAAATGAAAGAAAGGAACTTTGTACAAGTCATATATAGGATTCTAGTAGTAATTTTTTTATAAAGTTTCCTATTCTATGTCAATAAATTGGTCAGTTATATTTGTTAACATTGTTTAATTTTCCTTTTTTTTCTTTCACAAAATATTAAAGTGCTTGAAGAAGCCTCACAACAAAGGAATATTAAAAGTATATGACTGTGACCTGCAAGGTATCTAAGTTTGGCCTTTGTTAGATTTTAATGCAACAAAATACCTTCATACTTACAGAATAAGTAAGTAAATAAATAAATAGAATAAATAAATACATACATACAAACAAATAATAACAATAACAATGCTTAACAAGGGTATTGTGTGCATATATCTCCCTGTTGCCAGATTCTATTACAGGCTTTGTGCCTTCAAGATTGTAGCAGCATTAGTGGAAATAAAGATCATTAATGGAACTTTTTCACTCAGCATGTTTTTGATTGTTTGCCTACCTTGACAAAAGTAATCTTGCACTGACAAATGTCACTGCTAGAGTTTTTGACAGAGATCTCCCCATAGTGCTCAATCCAGCGCTGCCCACTGAGAATGTTGTGGATGCAGGATGTTACCTTGTTCCATTCATAATGGTCCCCAAATCTGGAGTGAGGAATGAAATCAAGTTTCTTAATCATCATAAACTCTGGGACACTGCAGTGTCTCTGGGACACACATACATGGCCATTGGTTTTCTGTACTGTACAGGTGTTAGATTGACAGCTTTTATCTATATCTGAATGAGTCTGTGAGACAAAAGTAATTATATTCAGAATAAATCCTCATGTGTAGATTGGCTCTGCCCGAAAATGTCTCCCCTCTCAGTTTAATTGAACTGCTATCTATACTGCAACAACAACAAAACAAATTTGACTGCTATCAAAAATTATTTCTGTAATATTTAATTATGTAGCTACAAGAAAGATTCTCACCCTCAAAGACAACCTTATTTGTATTTCAATCCCAAATTCTAAGCTCTGAAGCTATTAGCAGAATAAGTGGAAACAGAACAGGACGTAAGTGGAAAAATACTCGGTCAAAACTGAATTGAGACATACTGCACAAGTTTCTTGAATGGGTTGAGGGAGGAGGTCAGGGGTCTGTTCAGTGATCTTGACTCACCCTGGTAGAGTTACATGAGTGGTGCCGACAGGAACAATCTCCATTGACTTTCCCCAGAATTTGTTCTTACACCTCACATCTATAAAAGCAATTGCACAAACTAGAATTGACTCTGAACAGTAATCTACTCTCATATCTATAGACAGAGAGAGAGAGAAAAATGACCAGTACCTTGCCAGAAAACAAAATTTTTAGATTCTGCATGGCAAGCTGAGATAGGAGGGTGATGGCTGACCTGATAAAGCAAATGGGAACAAACAGTTGGGTTCAAATTTCTTACATAGGTACAATACAAAAGTCTTGCCTTATCAGTTGTTCAGTATGTACAGTTAAGTTCAATCTTATCACACTGATTGTTAAACTGGTCGTAAAACAAACAAGAAGTCTTGCATACCTGCTCAGCAACAAACTGAAAGCCTTTGTCTGGCCGATCACATTCGTAAGTCTCTCCTAGAACAGGATTGAAAGGCTTTCCTCCAGTTCTGTAGTAGCTGGATGCATAACCAGATACCACAAATGTGGCTATGTACATCTGCAAAAGGAAAAAAAGAAAAACCAGATGATTTACACTTGATATTCCACATTCATAACACAACAGTGACCACCAGGAAACTTAACTATCTAAGCCATCTCATTCATTTTATTCTGAGTTCCAATTTACAGAGCAGAGTTAACTACTGTAAAAGACCTCCGATTTTTGATCCAAGATGGCACTAGACCTTGTTGCACCTCACATTAGGAGGTCAGAAACTGAAGCTTACATTTAACTACTAAATCCTCTGTTGTTTTGTGTATCCTCTGTTTGATATTTTTATTGGTATGGAGTGTATTTATGGATTTATGTTCTCCTCTCGGTGTATACATGACTCCTTTATATCTTTACCTCCGCCCAGGTGGAGGTTACGTCTTTGGTGGTGTTGGCTTGTCTGCCTGTTTGCCTCTCTGTTTCTGATCATAACTCAAAAAATTTATGGACAGATGGACAGTGAAAATGCGAATGTCTTCAATAACTTCCAAGACTATTATAGCCATTTGTCATCTTGGTGTCTAAAGGTTTATTTCCAGTGTCAAGGATTCTAACTTTACTTTCTTTAAGTTATCTAGATGAGATGTTGTACTAAATCCAGAAGCTAGAGAGATAACAGTTATGTCAGCTGACTGAGGCATGTGGTTGTCTTACTTGAGAAGGCACATGTGAACTATTGTGTTCCATCTCATCACAATATATTTTTGTGGGAGCTTTATATGATTCCATTTAATATGCTGTAGATTTATATGGACTTTGAGCATGGACTTTTTTTAACATAGCTATTCATTGATAGAGAGCCAGAGGAAATGGTCTCCGATTTCAAATATCTGGAGTATCAAATATCTGAAGACTGGACCTTGAGCCGCAACACCACCAACCTTATTTAAAAAAACTCAGAAGTGCCTGTTTTTGTTTTTTTGTGAGGAAGCTGAAAAAGAACTGCCTCTCATCTGACAAACTTTTATCATAGTAGGTTGTACAATCTGTTTCTACAGCTGCTCTACAGTATTAACAAAGCCTGTAGAAAATTGTCAAAACAGCTCAGTGGATCATTGCCTCTCCCCTCACTTCCCTCAGTGACATTTGTCACAACTGCATATATAGGCAGTGCATTTAGGATTTCAAAGGACCCATCGAACAGGTCATCTGGACATCGTTTGCACAGCAGGCGCTCATCAGGCAGGCTGAGAACTAGACAAAAACCCAGAGCTCAGAGCTGTGGACACTCATCTGTTTATACTTTTATTCTTACTAACTTCAGTCTTTAAAAAATTATTTTATTGACCTTTAAGACTTTCTAAGTACCCCATGACTGCACTGTCTATTCATTATTTATTATGCTTTTTATTAATTTGGTGCAGCTTTTCGAGGGGACTACGAAACAAAATTTCATTATATTTTTATGTGTAATGACAATAAAATATCTATTTATCTATGACACTGCTGCCTGGGCTAAATCTGTCTCACAATAGAGATTTTGTTTTTAACAAAATTGGACTTCCTGGTAAATAAAGGGAAAATAAAGAGTGTCATTCAGCAACTTATTTGACCAGATATAACCATGAATCATCAAAGCAAAAAATATATATCAACATAAAAGACATCTCAGCAGTTGATCTGCCATCTCACCATACGTTCAAAAGGGTCCTGTGTGTTAGCAGCCCTGTCTAACAGTTCACTGTACTCCAGCTCTTCACACAGTCTCTGAAGGGTGTTGAGTGGCTCATTAAGATGCACAGGCATTGCCACCTTGGACAGATCTTTGCCAATGTTGTTCCTGAGGATGTTCCACAGGCTGATGGTGCTGTTACTGGGGCTGGGTGAGGGCAGACAGGAGCGACGTTGACAAAGAACAGGGCCTTCTTCTACAGAGCCTAGAAAAAGATGCATAAGTAAATGTATGGGGAAAGCCACTGTGGGAAGCATATAGAAATTAAGAAAATTAAAAGATCACAATATCACAAATAAGCCAGGATACAAAAAGGAACAACTACAGCTAAATTTATAAATCTCCACTGTGGCCAGTACTGCATTAAATTTACCTGAAGTTGGTCTTTCACTTTCTGTTTCATTGGTGAAATTGTCCATGGAAAAGTTGTCACTAATATCACTGATGTATGAGTCATCATCGGATACCTAAAAAAAAAAAGATTAATTAGTAGCTGGTACAAATTAGGCATGTTTTTAATGCCACTGGGAAAAAAGGAATGGACAGGTCTTTTTGAACATCCTGTCATGTTAGCCCTGATATTAATAAGTTGGAGATGAAGAGTTTCCATCTCACCTAGTGACAAAGTTGCACTTCTGTTCACTGTATTTTTAGATGAAAGTATTTAACTTCAATTTCCACATTGCTCGTGCTCAAGCTGCCATGCCATCAGACATGCAGCAAGAACACAGAAGGAAGAATAAAGGAATATACAACAGCCTAGTTTTATAACACAGGTAAAAAATACCTACTGTAAGACCTCATAATGTTAAATTAAATGTCTTGTTTTTTTTCTATGCAGTAGAACACAGCTTAATTGTCAGAGTGCTTCATACTGTAAAGCATCAGATAAAAAAACAAACAGAACTGAAGAAATCCTGCATGATTGGCAATCAAAAAATAAGGCACAATCTGATGCTTATCGTTTTGAATTTTACTTTCCAATTCTCACAGCTGTTCTTGTCAAACAGATGTTGCAGCAGGCTGCCATTACCATCGAAGACAATAAAAATTACTCCAGCTATTAGCAGCAATAATAATTAAATTACTAAGCTCTAGTTAAACTGCATGTCACTGGATGATTGGGAGTGAAAAACATCCTACTACAACAACTCATGCTGACTGTTGTTCACTCTTACCTCATTTTCTGAGGAACTAGCAGACAACAGAACTTCCTGTGCATCATAAAACTCAGACAATGACTCTGCAATTGAAGCTCTGCTCTCATTGGATACTTGGTGTACGAGGGGATTGGAGTCATCTATAGAGTCCTGTTTCTAAGAAAGACAGTGTTCAGGGCTTTAATACAAAAAAAGGTAGCTCTATAATGTCTGTCAAATTAAATATACAATGCAAAGATGAAAGTATTTCCCAAATCAAACAGCAGGTATCAATTCAGCTCTACATTTCAGCATTTCCATAGAAAATACAGAGATTTGCAGCTATAGATAGAAACATTGTGAATATTTTTGTTTGGCTATGAAATTTACTTTAGAAACCATTTTATAATAAGTAACTGTATCAATTACAGTTAGATTAATTTAAGCTTTTTGAGGGGACTACGAAATTTCCCAGTCAGTCAAACAGATATTTCAAACAACATAAGATGTTCACAAACTTGCAAACTACCCCCTGAAAACAAACAAACAAACAAAACATGCAAGAGGTTACAAAAAAGAATTTTCCCCACATCTGACCTCCATTATTACTGGAGCTGATTAATCAAATCGGAGCTAATCCCAGAGGAAGCGCTATTTGCAATGTGTGTTCAACAACATTTCCAGAGACACAATTAAGTAGATCGGCTCACGTCTCGTTAGCAAAGCTGATTAAAAGAGCAGAGAGCCTCCTTTAGAAGAGAATTATGTGACAGGTTGTGACAGGAGGTCTTCTGAGCCGTGCTGTAGTGAAACCTGTACATAGAATAAAAATGTAAACTATGTTTTTTAAAAAAGAAATTCTCATTATGAGTCAAGTGAGGGGAAGAATAGTTCATTTTTTTCTGTGGCAAATTCTAGACAGTGTAGGTTGTAAAATAAAGACAGAGATAGTACTGTAATAATCATCATGCTGGGGTGGGGAAAGCCAAGTCACTGCATTCCTGCACCCACCTGCACAGGGGCAGTGAGATTTATTAGTGTGGGCTCTGTGATGTGCGACTCAGCATGAATCTTGCTCAGATGCTCTCTCAGCTCCGAGTTCTGGGCTAAAGCCTGGAAAAATAACCGGTGTAAACATTGTTTATGGTACACACACCCAACCAGATTTACCTTAAATCCTGAATACTTTTAAAACTCTATTCTGATTTTCCAACTTGCCATTCAAGTTTAAATTGGAGTAAATTGTTGCTTTGTTAATGGCTATGTCAGACTGAACAGGCAAATCCAGAGTAATGAAGGAGGAAAAGCTAAGAATCTACAGGGTATTAGAAGTAAAAGAAATGTGTTGGCATAAAGAACACCAACATTTTGATGTGGCAAAAAATGATTTCTTTCGTCAGCTTAGAAATTGTCTGCAACCACGCCGACACAATTCCTTGCTGATGCCATGAGAAGGAACGTGTATAACCAAAGACAGAAAATATAAAAAAAGGTTTTAGGTGGGAGGCTGCAACCAGAGAAAACATGATTGCAGCTGAACGTGGTCTTATTAAGGTGGGCAGACATCACACTAGGAGCTAGTAATCCCACTAAAAGGCTAGTCAATGTGTCATGCCTGACAAGAGTTGGGGGAGGACGCAGCATCTGATAATTGTGTTGAAAAGAAGGTGGAATACCCAATCCGCTGACTGAAAGCTTTGCAAATGTTTGAGAGTGTTTTGCTTCCCATACCGCTGCCAGAGTGTTCTTCAAATTAACAACTTGTGGTGAAGTTGGGGGACACGATTCGTGATCCAGACATTGCTTTAATCTCTCCCTTTCAGATGTTAGTGAACTCAGTACTGACTTCATGGTTGTGTGCACTGCAGCAACAATAAAAAAAAGAGGAGAGACATAACTCTAATTTGCATCTAATCAGAATGATATAGATCCAACATACAGCATATGTACAGCAGAAACAGTTATAGTCTGTCACACAATGCAACCAATAAGCTGTGAACATTTGATTTATTACCCAGCAAGCTAAATTGTTAGTCTCCAAAGCTTCATATTACCACATAGTTCATGATCACTGATTTAGAGTTTACATGATTGAAAAGCACAAGTGTTATTAAAGCATCCCTGTAGTAAACTGAAGTCAACCCTCCATTCATAGCTTCATAATTTAGAACATATGGAAATCAGAGGTTTAATACTGAAGATTAAACACATTTTTTGTCATCATTAAACATTTTTTATATAGAATTTCCATTACTACCACTACTTATATCTATTTTTTTGCATGTTATCTTATTATTTTTTATTTATTCATTTATTTATCTTTTACCTTTCCACAAAATATCTCCAACATGATTCATGTCCCCTAACAATAAAATATATAAACCTTTATTGGCACCAAAGCAATTAAAACAGCTCTCATAATAGCATGACAAACTTTCCTGCTTGTCTCCATTGAGATTTTGGACCAGTTCTCTTCTGCAATGAATCTAATGAAGCTAAGCAATTCAAGCACCAGGGTTCCAGCAGTCAAAATCTCCAGACGCAAACTAAAGAGGACACTTTTCTGTAACACAAACACTCAAAACTTTAGCCAGCCTTTGCAAAAGCTCACTTGGAAACAAAACAGAAAGCTTTTGGTGATTAAATTTTTGTGAGATGCCATTAAAATTAAAATGTTTTAACAAAGGAGCGTGTTGCTTACTTGGAGAGAGAAAAAACAAGAGTTCAGTCTAAAAAGCTTCTCCACATTCAAGCATGCTAATGAGAATGCAGCTACTGGGTAATCCTGTTTAAGTAAACTAAACTGCTACAAAACAAATCTCCATTTGTATGGAAGAGGAAAACAGGTGTCCAATTCATGCAACCAGTGGAGTAAATAAATGTCTAACAAAGAAACAACATGTAATATGTCCCAGCCAGAGTCCAGAATAAAAACAAAAATCTAAAGAAAAAACCTCAGTAAAGAGATGATGACGACGTCTTCCAGTGTCAACAAACTGAGGGATGCCACAGCAGGAACTGGTCCAGAACCCAGTCAAACAAGCAAAAAGCTTGTTAGTTTTTACAAGAACTGTTTGATTGATGTGATTGTACATAAAAGCTTTGCCAATAATTTTTTGTCAGTTTTAACAATCTACTTATATTTGAGCTCAGTCAGTTATTATGTGTAATGTCCAGACAAAAGTAACTCCATTGTGAAAAAGTAGTTCTCTTTAAATCAAGCCAACATTAACCTACACACGTAAGATGCAGAAATTGTCTATTCGCAAAATAGGTATTTTAAATATTGTCATTTAAACAAATATATATTGCTTATTAAGGATGACTGATACAAACTAAAATAAATCAATGGTTTTCACTCACAGTTTGTGGCAACACGGCAGAAATCCTCCTGCAGTTTTGCCACATCAAAAGGGGAATCCGTGGTTTCAGGGTCGACTTTTTCATTCCCGAGTACAGCGGTAGAAAGGTTGGGGTTAGAGGCATGGAGACGGATAGAGCCAGAGGAGATGCAGCTTGGTACCTATGGTAAGAGCAGAAAAAACAGCTGCCAAAAATACTCATATTGAGAAAAGATTTAGTGCTGGAAAGATTTACTTTATTGTCATGCTGCCCACCTGCAGAGTTGTTTTGGCATCTTTATTGTAGTTTTTATTGCGCCATTTCCTTGGAAGTCTCTTGTCTTTTTTGGGGCTGTCAAATGTAGATGTCTAGTGAACATTAAAGAAGATACTGATGGTCAGCAGAGAGAATATATTTAAGACTAGAAATTGTTTTACAACTGCTTCAAGACAGAAAATGAAATAAGTTCTTTATTTAGCAGCTGCTGACTTGAAGATAAACAATAAAAGATATACAAGTAACTGCGGAAAATTTAGCTGGTATTTTGGATATGATTTCTAGTTTCAATAAACTAGAAAACTGCGGAAACAAGTAACTGCGGAAAATTTTGCTGGTATTTTGGATATGATTTCTAGTTTCAATGTAATTTTGCATTGCAGTCCTTACAACTAAATCTGCTATGCATGTCAATATTGAAGGAAACAGAGACAAAACGCTGACCTGTAGTGCTTGAATAGATGGTGCAGAGTAGGTGCGGTGAAGGACTTCCATGCTTTGTAGCAGGTGGTTAAGCTCCAACAGGTAGCCCTCACACACTGACAAGTCTGTAGGGAAGGAATATAAGAGAAAGAACAATAAACACATAAATTTGCACTAGCTGGCATCAACCACTCTCTGCAAGTCAGTAAAAAGTGATCAGGTATCACTGAAGTCAGTCATTCTGACGCCCCAGAGAAAGATTAGTAGTAGATCCACACAAGCTCATAAAGCTGCTGCAGAGCATGCCCATTTTTTAAGTTCAAACTGGCAATGCTAAAAGGTTTGCTTCTCCTGCCAGGACATTGAGATGTGCTTAATATCATTCTTTTCCAGTAGCAACAGTATATTGCTAACACCAGATGGTTTGTTTCACTGTGATCTTGGCAATCTCATGAAAATCCAACTGTTAGCAAGGTAAATTCAAAGCAACACAAACTAAGACTAAAGACCTGCCAGGGTAGCACAACCACAACAATGTCCAACTGCACCTGCCTGTGAAAAGGCAATGGTAAGCCAATAGCAAGATCAATCTGGGCCGTCCCACATTTGGATGTTTATAGGGTCAAATGAGAATCTTCAGAGCACACACATCTGCTTATAATATGTCTTTTTTCACAGCAAGTACTGAAACGTAGAGTTTATAATTGTTTATAGTTATCTGCAAATAAAGACTAAATATATACCTGTATCAGTATTCTGTAAACAAATGTATGACTAAACTGTGACCGAACATACATTTTCCCAAAAGTTTCTTATTTACAAAATTACAACTTCCCACCAACAGCCGGTCATAGAATCGTAATGAATAAAAACTCAGTCAAACCCTGCATCAGTGATCACCAGCTTCCTTCCTTGATAACACTGCCCTGCCAGTCTTACCTAACATGCAAATGCTGGAAGATGTAATTATTGGAAATGACTGGGATTGATTGATTGATTTAAGTGTTTATTTCAAATATAAAAGACAAAATAATACAAATGTGACAAATGTAATTTTATTTAAATAAGCTGTTTTCACTAAAGTTAGAGGTCCCTTTTCTTTGTCATTTGCCACTTTACTGTAAATAAGAAACTTGTGATTAGAAAAACTAAAATGATTTGATAATTTTCCACCTTGACACTGCTAAATGGGTTTATCTATAATAAAACACACACACACGCACACACACACACATGCACACACCCTCGCCAGTTAAAAGTGAATTCAATCCTATGGATTCTTCCATCTTCTGGTCACCGCCATGTCACCTGCCTGGAAAATTCAGTTTCTTACGCCTCAGGGAAAACCCTTATGTCTGTTTTTTACCTTCCCGTGCTTCCCAGCTTTATCTTATCAATAAATCCTGCATAAATTGCTAATTGACTTTTTTGTCTCTGTCTTGGGTCCTGCCTCCTTCCCCAAACCCCATCAAAGCTAACTAAGAAAGCACAAACCCTCTGCTTTACAAATCACATGCATTTTCTTTTCACAATTTTTTTTACAGACTTTATTTTGGCTATTTTGTTAATTTGTGTTATTTATTTATTTATATTTTGTTTGAAATTAAAAAAAAAAAAATACCCACCAACAACTGTAACAGAAACAGAACCGGCTGTAAAAGCTGGTTTCAGGTAGCTGATAGGTTGGAGGCTGGAAAATCTGGCCATTAATATTGGCTAACTACAGTTTTTCCTAGTTTGACCTGTGATGACTGATGGTGATAGGATTGTTATATTTTTACACCCTTTCATTCATATTTTCTGTTGTCTGTTTAGTTTATTCTTACAATATGGGTGTGCTGTTAAGTGTAAGCTGTGTACACCGTTACATTAAAGGAGACAATCAAGTTGCTATCTGTATTGGTCGGGATACTTTGTAAAACAAATTTTTAAATCTTAACAGCTTTATTTTTCTAGAAAATTATGAAAAATAATATAGGAGAAAAAACGGCACAGTAAATAGCTATAGTAGCTTGTTCAGATGAGGAACAGTTTGTTGAATCCACAGTTAGGTTAAAAAGAGCTGGTCAGTATTCATGCTTAAGCTGCTTCCCCTGGAATCCAACCTCAGATAAGCAGCAAAAAAAGGGTCGATGAAAGGGAAAAAAGATATATTGATGGGACACTGTCACAGCTTGTAAATTACCCGTGGACTGAAAATTTACACAAAAACTTGCATTTCTACATTTGTCATTTGCAAAGAAGGAGACAAATGGGCTCTGCTAAGTGTTATGAGACTCACAAATTTAGAGGGCAGCTCTACTGTCTCACCTTTGGAGCATTTGTCCATGTCATCAGATGACTGGAGCCAGGCAGCTACTTTCGCCTGGCTGTTGGAGCTTAAGGGGAAGGTTCCTGCAGAATGCACTGTGGACTGCCTTCGTATAGACATGCACTGCAGCAGCAAATAGAATCAAAGGTCAGACCAACAGCAATTTGCTTTCTTCATAAAAAATCTTTCTGTCCAGGGATTTTGCAGTTTAAATCAATAAGGAACAAAACACATTCAGTTAGTGAGTTTGCACTAAATAGAAACCACACAGTAACAAACTGTGTGCAGTGTAGTGCTCAGTTGTACCCTTCTGATGGAGGCACCCTCGACCATGCTGGGGGATTTGGGGGAGGGGTAGTGGGGATGGTAGAAGGACTTCTCGTTAGGGCACATTGCAGTCTCATTTTGCCGGTAAAGCCGATGGTGACGCAGCTTCAAAACCCATTCATCAAACATCTCCTGTGACTTCATCTGCAGACCAGATAAGGAGAAGTCATGTAAAGGAGATGAAAAAACACACAGAAAGGTGCAGGGCACTGTGACTACTGTACCCTTGAAAAATGACACATGAGGTTAAATGAAAGAAGTAACTTTGATGTTAGCAGGGAATTGAATAGAAATAATCTGGATTCTTGCTTGTGGGAGATGTCTTTTATTTCTTGGCTTTGTGGTTTACCTTCAGGTGATAGATGTTTTCCTCTGCGTCAAGATCAATACACTTGGTTTTCTTTTTAATGGCCATGACGGAGAGACCCACATCAATGCAACCATGCAATTTCCCTTTCTCAATCTAAGAGGCAACAAAAAACACTATAAACAGACTGAGCATATTATAAATGCTACAGGAAGCTGTTAAGTCTTAAAATAGAATAATAATAATCCCTTTATTGGCTTTGCCAATTCCAACGTGACTTTCTGCATCACTGAAATATAATAAATAGCAAAGGGGATTGAGAGGGAATTAGGTCCTTTTGTATCTGCAGACACAGATTTTCAGCCGCATAAAAGGAAAATTATAAAAGACAAAAACTGTCCTTTGAAATCTTCTGTAACTGACAAGTCCATACAATGTAGAGCCAGAAGCTTTACTCACATCAGTGCTGCACTTGCCATACTTAAGAATTCCCTTGTCCAGAAAAAAGTATCTCTGTAGGGATAAGGAAAGAGAATGAGCACATGACATATAATTAAAAATAAAATATAACATTACTGACAGAAGGCCTCAGGTTTGTTATGGTTCTGTAAGGGACAAGCTCTTGATAAAGTAAATCAACTAATGTCTTTAAAGTGAGATCTTTGTCATTCCAGATTCTTCTCTAGGATCTGTCTGCCTTTATCACGCTTCCTTTCACTCAGATGCAATCTCTCTCCTAGACTCTATTTCTAAATGTATTTCTTTGGGCTTGTAGTGTACGTCACAAGTACCAGATTGTTGAAAGCACAAAGACCAGACTGCAAGTCAATACTAAATGTATACAGCTCTAGTAACCAACAGGCCATCAGCTAATGCATCTGAGTGGAACAATGAGACATATTAGCATTATTATCCAGGAAAAGCTTTCAGCCAGAGGGTAAATAGGCACTGACACAGGTCACGTGTAACTCTCTTGCATCTCCCACACAAGCTCATTCAATTAGTTTAAAACTCAAACGAGTCATGTCAGCATGTTTGTAAAGAGAACCGAGTATGTGTGGAAGAAAGCTGGCAAATTTAATTGACATCTGTCACAGTTTAAAATATGTCATGACATCTATCACTGAGAAAAGTGTAATATCACACAGGTCATTTGAGGACCTTGCAAAGGTTTCATCATACCTTGTGCCAACCCTTCATAGGCCACTTCCTTCTCTTCAGCATGTAGCCCTCCTGTTTCTGGGGCTCAAGAACACTGCTGAATCCCCCACGCAGGCCTTCCACTATTTCCCAGCTGTCCTGCAGGTACAGTACACCTGGTTTGTGAGATCTCTGAGATAGATAGCTTCCAGATGGTTTAGTTATGCAAATTATCAAATTAGCCACACAGACGGTGGCACTTGAGAGTTAAAACCATGCTGGAATTTATGGCTGCAGATGCAGTGAAGATCTGCAGCATCATTTCCATCTAGTGTCAGCTGGTCTGTGAGAGGCTCTGAGAGCAGGAGATCAGACTGTCATTGCTACAGGCCTATAAAGTCTAGTGTGGTTATTTACACTTTCACCTCATGGTCCCATTTCAATATTAGCTTACCTATCTCATTGCACCTTTTTTTAAACTGAGATTGGAACGGTCAAGTCCAAATCCCCTGTAAATGCAGATTAAAATGACATTTCATCATAGTTTTAGCTACAATGCAGTGTTTGTACTGCAGCAGTGAGATTTCCAGGAAGGCTTTATAAACACTATAGAGGATTTTTTATTATATTTTTGTGGACACAGAGAATAGCATCTTTTTTCCCTTCAGTTTAAATTAGTGTGGAAATAGTTGGCTCACTAATCAGTTGGTCAGTCAGTTTTACATCACCTTGGACTTTTGTGAATCATTTTAACTGTTTATAAACACTTTGTAATCAATTAATCACATAATAAAAAAAGTTTAAACCCTTGTTTATTGGAGTTAATTACGCTGCTATTGCAGTATTTTTAAATTATGTCATAAATGATCTACAAAAACAGTAATGGTGTTCATGCCACACCAATCCCCAGAGACTTTGGCTCTTTGGCAGAGGTTTAAGGTGACTTAGTTTGTTGCCTTAGCGTGTCCCTGACTGTTCCAGTTTAACAGTTCTGGCTCAACAAACCCTGTCAGCCAGACAAGCCGAATGATGAAGGTGAGCCCATCTGAAATAAAGAGGATGATGAAAGGACAAGGGCACAGCTTGTGGGCTGATCCTTTAGTCTTCCAAACACTCGTCACAGCTCTCTCCTCTGACACAGTCCTACATTAAGTCATTACTGTCACATACTGGCTATGCGCTTTTTTCCAAGGTCAAAATGAACTTGGTAATGCAGTGCCAAGAAAACAGTTTTAGTAACAGGAATAGCTTTTTGCACAAGGAAATTGTAAATTACAATCTTATAAAACTTGTCTAACATCCTGGATCTCCTGCTGCGCATCAAGCTGGTTATCTAGTTTATCTGGTCAGACTGAGCCTTTTTCTTAAAAAGCAAGCGTGATAAAATCTTTAAATAAATAAAACAGAAAAGTAATTGTTGTCTCCCTCTCTCTTTTAGTGTATCTTGTGTTGGATCAGGTGCATGGTTGCCAGGTACCCTCTCATCACTCATCCTGTCTAGGATATATATAAATATGAAGGTATGGCAGAGAGTACCTTAGAAAATCATTTCCAAAGAGGAACTTGGCTGTCAGAGGAAGAAAAAGACTTTTACTGATTGTGAAAAAAAAAACAACCCACTGATTACTACTTGTTATTTTATTTTTTTATTTTATGCTTTTATTGTTTTATTTTTATTAAAATATGGCAGAGTGGACACATACAGTATGTGTCTCTTTACTCCTCTTGATGTAAACAGTTTAAAATTGTATTAGTAACATATTTGTAATGGATTATTTGGCTGTTATTGTTCCCTAAATACCTGATTTTTGTGTAGAAAAATGTTTAATTTTATGTAATGTTAACCTTCTGTAATTTTTGGTGAAAACATAAGTAGCTGGACAAGTGAAATCCCCATTCACTATTAGATATAAACAATGCTCTGAAAGAAGGTGGGCATGTGTTCAGCTATATCCTGGAGTGAAAACTTACAGTCCCTGTCTTGATACCTTGATCTGAAGATTACAGATCACAATAGGGGATAACTCCTGACAGTAAATTTCCTAACTTGTACATCCTTGAATTAACACCTTGACTCCTACCCTTCCACCAGATATGCAAGCAGAAAAGACAAGGACAGACACAAATACATAACAGGTGAGGTCACAAGCATTAAAAAAAAGAGAAAACATTTTTACTTTCAAGCCGTTTTATATCAGCACCAATTAAATGATGTTGTAATACATGCTATGTAATACATCTGAATTATTTGACCATTACTTGCATCAGATGTGTATTACCGATGTTTGCTACAACATATATGTTTACTTGCAGAAGGATGCTGAACAGAAGAGGTGAGAAAGTACAAATGAAACAGAGGACATGAACTTAATATCTATCCAGTCTCACCACTGAATCCTGGTTCTGGCTTCCCACCAGGTGAAGAAACCCCCCCCCCCTCCTAAGTAACACACTCAAAGAGGATTTGAATCAGATTCTTTTGTATTCTATTCTATTCTATTCCATTCTACAGTCATTTGGCAGACCCTTTTCACCAAAGCGACTTACGTCTGAGAGTAAGAACAACACAAGCAGGAATTCAAACAGGGTGCGACATTATAATTAAGTAGTAGTCAGACTGCTGTGAGTCCAGTTCGACCCAGGTGCTGTAATGTAGTGCTAGACGTAGTGCTTTTTTATTTCCTCTCTACAATAGATCAGATATAGTTTGCTAGATCGTTCCACCACCTGGGAACAACAAAAGAAAAGAGTCTAGCTACTGATTTGAGGCAACGTTGTGGTGGGAGCACTAGGCGTCTTTTTCTGGCAAAACATAACTGTCGAGAGGGAGTGTAGCTCTGGATTAAGGAGTGAAGGTAAACAGGAGCCGTTTGGTTTATTGTTTTGTAAGCCAGTGAAGAGCGATTAGCAGCGGAGTGACATGAGCTCTTTTTGGCTGGTTGAAGACCAGATGTGTTGCTGCATTCTGAATCATCTGCAGATGTTTTACTAAGCATGCAGGCAGGCCTGCCAGTAAGGAATTGCAGTAATCAATTGAAATGACCAGAGCCTGGACCAGGAGCTATTGCCGTGTCTTCAGTCAGGTAGGGTCTGATCCTACCGATGTTGTAGAGAGCAAATCAGCAAAACCGGGCAACCGAGGCAACATTGTCCTTAAAGGTCAGCTGGTTATCTACCAATACATCAAGATTCCTGGTACAAGAAGTAGGCACATCAATTGTAGAGACAAGCACTAAGCCCTGGGGCAACCCTGCTGTTAGCCCATGTGATCTGGACACTCCCCCTCGCCAAGATACTCTGAAGGATCTTCCTGTGAAGTAGGCAATGAACCATGAGAGGACATATCCTGAGATGCCAAGCTCCGAGAGTGCGGAGAGGAGGATCTGATGGTGTCAAAGTTAGCAGACACTTCCAGCAGTATAAGGATTGAGGATTGACCAGCGGATCTGGCAAGCCGTAGAGAATCGGTAACTGACAGAAGAGCAGTTTCAGTAGAGTGGCCTTGCCTTTAGCCAGACTGATATGGATCAAACAGGTTGTTGTCTTGAAGGAACTGTGAGACCTGACTGAAGATGGCATACTCTAGTAGTTTAGACATGGACGGAAGCAGTGAGACCGGCCAGTAGTTTTCAACCTGGGCTTGCCAGAACAAGCCAGAACAACTTAAACTGGGACAAAAAGGAGCACAAGTTGAGCTCCGAGTTCCAAATGTTTCAGGAAATATGTAAATGTTACGTGTCTCTACCTTCTCAAAAACCACATTCCCAACACTAGGCTATACTGATGCTTAATCAAAATTGATCAACAGCACATATTTCTCAATATGTTGAAGCTGAGTTAGATTATTCGGGGCTGAGCAGAATCTGTAACATTGATTGGGATATTTCACTTCTACAAGTCTGTTTCTTTTAATTAAGAGATGACAACCTGTAAGTATGAAAAAAAAAGCCCCCAAAATTAATGACTGCTGCTACACTTGATTGAACATTATTTTATATTAAGAGATATAAGATATATTTATATTCAAACCACTATTTACCACTGCAGGATATTATACTATATTTGCTTTAAGTATTATGTTTTTTGTTTTTATTTTGCTAAAGGGAAAGTTTTCACCATTCCTGCATTTGCTGCTTCTTCAGAACGATTAAACAGAAATGACTTGTCCTATGTTGTACTGGATTAATACTTAATTACTTTCATTTCCAAAAGGAAATGCCATGTGGGTAATGATAAATTAATGAGTGTGCAGCCTGGAGATAAACGCTCAAAGCAAATGCAAAAACATTTGTACATGATGCTAATATGTCCTTAGTGATGTGAAATACCTTTGTGGGACTTGTTGTACATTTTTTAATGTGGTGATCTTACACTTATGGAGAATATGAAGGAGTGGCTGGGTTTCTTAGCTAAAGTCTGTACATTTAGGAGCAAGGTGCTATCTTTTCATCACAGACTGCAAACACAGATAAGAAAAAAACAGTGTTTTGCCTCATTCCTCTCCATGATCTGTGCAACATGAGTGTTACCTGTCGACTGTCATGTTTGGACGAGGAGCTGCTGTTGCTGCGTGACAAGGAGGAGATCTTCTGTGACATGGCTGAGCTGCGCTCCTCTGAGCTCATCTTGCTGCAGACTGGCCAGTTTCGCCTACAGCTGGAGTACAAGGGACATTCCTGTAGATGGAAAGAGAAGGTGAAGAGGGGACTATGTGGAGACAGTGTGGTGATGAAGATCATTAGAATAGGAAGGCCCTCCTAAAAGCCTTTCGGTGCTCACTGAAAAATACATTAGGTTATTTAGAGTGATTAGTTTTTCCATCCTCATGTAGCAGAAATATGGCTGTAATGAGAAAAGCTGCACATAACTCTTAACAGAAAACAACATTGACAGTCAGGACTCTAGGATATAAATTAGACTGCTACTAAATAGAGACTGCACGTTTAAATAATTCATATTGTACCTTTTATACAGTGATGGATTAAAAACATTTAAAAATCACATAAATCTAAAGAAAACACTTAAAATACATATGCAAAATAGTGTGAAAAAAGACTTAAGGAAAAATACATAACTATTATCTGTAGTAGGTATACTGCTTAATTATTTGATAGTGTCTAAATAATTTTCAGACTACTTAGTGGAAACTTAATGGCCAATACAGTTTGATATCAAAGGTATTTATAATGTAAAAATGCTAAACATTTAGTCTTTTGATTAAAATGCTGATATTTAAATATGCATTTGAACATAATAAAAAAAAAAAAGTAAAATATTATCACCAAAAAGTGTTGTAAAGATAATATCCTTCAAAGAGAGATGTGATCAGTGTTTAGTTAAATGTCACTGAGTAGTGGTTGGTATGACTACCACATCTCTACATGACATCACATTAATGAGGATCATAAAAGACAAGTGTCACGTGTAAGGATGCAGTGAAATGTGATATAATTAGCTAAGTGTAAGATTGTCACTTGAACAGAGTGTGAAAATATTTCTTAAAGGAATGACAGCCTTTAGTCAACAGCTGCACTACATCCAGTCTAATTAACATTACGAGCCCGGTCAACTGCATCAGCACATCATACCACTTTTCACTAATTCAGTGCGAGTGGCAGTTTATCATAGTTCAACCAGGCAGAGAGTGTGTTTGTGGATATCTTGTCATCCACACAGGAATGAGCAGCAGGTCATAAGTTTGTCTTTACTGAAGATGCACAAGATACTTACTTTGAGGGCCATTACACTAGAGATCACAGCTATGTGAAATGACTGTCTTTGTGATTTTGAGACACACAACAGTACATTTTATGACAAATCTTTCTTTTTCAACATCAACCCTCTACAGCAGTTAATAAAACT
>JBAMHW010000006.1:17460367-17476488 GCA_037177495.1 Rhadinocentrus ornatus
ATCCTATCCTATCCTATCCTATCCTATCCTATCCTATCCTATCCTATCCTATCCTATCCTATCCTATCCTATCCTATTCTATCCTATCCTATCCTTTAAAAGAATAGGACACACACACACACACACACACACACACATAAAATGTTTCTTTTGGTTGATTACTTTACATGGATTGATGACCATCAGCTTTGCTTTGTGCAGACAGCAAGTTTCCAGGATGTCCTGTCAGATGCAGAGATACTGGCACTGATGGTCGGCTGTTTGTGCCATGACTTGGACCACCGAGGCACCAACAATGCATTTCAAGCCAAGTACATATATCAAAGAGATCTGCTTTGTAACATAGAGGTCACAGGGCAGATAGATATATTATGGTCTCTACTCTGTTATTCCTGCAGAACAGGTTCTGCTCTGGCTCTGCTGTATGGAACATCAGCCACCCTGGAGCATCATCACTTCAACCATGCTGTCATGATCCTGCAGAGTGAGGTCAGGCCAATTATTTCCATATGGTTGTAATGATTGAGTAAAGAATTGCAAGTCAAATAGTAAATACAAAAATTTAAAGTTAGTTTTCAGGAATTTGTAAAAACATTTTCTCTAACATTCTGCCAGTGTTAAACAGTCTGAAAGAAAAACATTATTTATAAGGGCATTGTACTATTTTCTAAGGTAGTTTATTGTTTATTCAATCTGTCAGTATTTTTGAGATTAGTATGACTTTCTGGAAAGAGAGACATGATACCACGAAACAAACAAAAACTCAAACATACAATACTTATTAAGATTAAGAGAGTATTTTAAAACTTTTTGTGAACTTACAACAAAATTTTGCTGGTGACAGTCATATATCAGGGACAGTAATACAAATCAAAGTATGCTAAAAGTAAGGTAGAAAGTAGTGTTGAAAGGTACAGAATGGGCATGTACCAAAGAAAGTATATCTGAG
The DNA here is from genome assembly GCA_037177495.1 of Rhadinocentrus ornatus. Taxonomy (NCBI): domain Eukaryota; kingdom Metazoa; phylum Chordata; class Actinopteri; order Atheriniformes; family Melanotaeniidae; genus Rhadinocentrus; species Rhadinocentrus ornatus. The sequence goes on from JBAMHW010000006.1 coordinate 17,461,317, forward strand.
GTGTGTTCATATATGAACACACATTTTATACATACACTTTATACAGTAATAACAATAGATGTTTTTGTTCTTTAAAATCTAACCCAGCCTTGACCCAGAGGTAAAATATAAGTATGAAATTTATTACATATACTCATTTTTGCAGCTAAAACAGCATACAGATATAAACTGGACATTCTCACTGGACAGTAAGTTGTAGGATAGTGACATAGTTTGGTTTCTGTCAAGGTGTGCTCACATTACATAAAAGTAATTGCGAATCATTAAAATTAAAATGGGGATACCACAGCAAACAGACTTAACCATGGATTTTATAGCACACAGGCAGCAATCATTTCACACCAATTTACACCTTTTGACTCCTAACTCTTGACCACTGGCAGGGTAAAGTGCAGTAGAAAAGTAATGAATGTTTTGTATGAAGGTCTGTGGATAAGTTTCTTCAACTTTGCTTTTTCCATAGAAATGCTTCTGGCAAAATTTACAGTAGTGAGATTTGGAAATGGATGTAATGAATCACACAAAAACACATTAAAAGACTTGAATTATGCTGTACTTACACTTTAAACTTAAGCAGCATCTCTGTAGGGACCTTGACTACTTTAACGTTTCACTATTGATTAAAGGCAGATTTCCAGTCACAATATTTTAGAAGCCTACGTTTGGCCTTCTATTTTTACCAAATGGCAAATATGAACCTTGAATAAAAATCTGTTGTTTTTTTATTAAATATTATTAAATTTTTTATTATCCAAATAGAAACAGGTGGAGGTGGAGAATTCAGTAATCTGGTCTTATTTGCATTTAAAACTAAAATCTGCTTCACTGTACTGTTTTTTGGGATACATTGTATAAAAATGTGTCTCTGCCAAAAGAAAATTGACATTTTACTAATAATTCATGACAGAAATGGATAAACTAAAGTGATTCTTGCTGATAAACGGTTTGGATCAAAATGATCTGCACCAGGATTTTTACATACTTACTTTTAGTAAACATCTGCGCTGCTTTGCAAACTAAAAAAATATTTGGTTAAGGTTGGAACATCTGGACGTCCCTATGCTGGACAAAATTAATGTGAAAATTGGAATAGCTGGATCTGGAGGCACATTAAATAAAAGAGCAGATAACATGAAAATATTGATTAAAATCTTAAAGTATTGCCAACTATATATGTTCCTCAATGGACCAAATAAATCAGCTTAAAAAATGAGAAAGAAAGAATATTTTGAATACAATGTCATAAAACCTCAATAAAAAGCAGCTGATTCTCTACAACTACTTTTCTGTTTGTCCTTTTAAAATGATTCATTTTTCTGTGGAGACCACTGGGCTTCCATAAAGCCACTGACATGCAGTTTCAGCTTTGGAACAATGCTATGCATAAACTGCTGACAGGCAACATCAGTAACCACTAGTTTCATGAGGAGGGGGGTGCTTTGTCTCAGGTGTAGATCAGTTTGATCACTAGCAGTGTTCTGCATTGATTTTTGTTTTAGCAGAGGACAGATAAAGTCCATACACACTGCTAATTAAAATTGCAAATAGGAGCTTCATTTGACAGTGAGTAATGACTTTACCAATGCAGTGAGTTTAAAGGGACATTTTAGCCTCTTTTTAATATTTGTTGCTTGCTTTGATGTGTATACTTATACTGTGTACTATTGGGTTTTTCTTTTTGCAGGGCCACAATATCTTTGCAAACCTCAGCTCTAAAGAGTACAGCAACATGATGCAACTATTGAAGCAGGCAATTCTCTCCACAGACCTTACTTTGCACTTTGAGTAAGTGGTCTTTGTTTAGTTTAAGACTGGTAAAACATAGATCATTGTTGTACAGATTGTTGAATAAATCTTTGCAAGTAATTAGAAGAGTTAATACTTATATATCTTAAATTAAAAATATGGTGTTCAAAAAGCAGTTTTCAAGTGGTTTTCTGTGCACCATAACATTTTCAGTGTGCTTGACTGTCTCTGAATTAAAAGGCGCAGAACCAAATTCTTTGAGCATGTTCTGTCTGGAGAATTCAGCTGGACAGATGAAGGACACAGAGAAGTTCACAGGTTTCAACATTTGTCCTGAATAAAACAAATCCGTCCAACTGTAAAAAGCAAAATAGAAGTAGTACGGAACTTTCTTTTCATTGACAGGTCTATGCTGATGACAGCATGTGATCTGGGAGCTGTAACTCGTCCTTGGAAGATATCCAAGCAGGTTTGAACCATAATTACTACTGTCAGACTGTACTGTAGTTGTAGTAGTATGGTTGTACATTTAAAGCACAAAGTTTAGCTGCCTTCCAAGCAGCTTTTAAGTTTTTAAAATTAAATAAAGGCAATTGTATTTTTATTTTGTGGTTCCTGAAGATGCTTTATATCTCATCCAAAACCTGCATCACTTAAACAGTTTTGGTCACAAGGTCAAATGTATAAATGGTTGTGAGAAGAGTCAAAAAAGCCTTGTAGGCAATAGATATGGCCAACTTTGTTTGGAGATGTTTTTCAGTTTAAATATATGGCCTCCTTGACACCTTTCTCAATTCTTCTAAGTTTCTGAGAAACTGAGACGGATTGAGAAACTCAGTAGGATTTTCTCCAAACATAACATTTCAAACCAAACAGCACCCTTAGACAGAAGCTGGTTAACCCGTAGGACAAAACACCCAAATGCAAGCTGAATGGCAGGGTGCAGTGGTGGGATCAGACCTCTATATGGGAGAGACTGAACGACCACTTCATAAACACATGGGTCAACACAGGAGACCCAGCTCTACAGGTCAAGATTCAGAGGTTCATCTGCATGTCATCTGCAGTAATATTCTTATTTTGGATAGAAAATACAAATGGTTTGAGAAAGGTAATAAGGAAGCCCTCTGAGGTAAAATGGGAAATCCATCTCTGAATGCAGGAGGTTGCCTCAGACATCCCCTTTGTATCACTATTCCAGTACCTACAATGCAACCTTGAACCTAACCAATTTCACACATTGGACTTTGTGACCAAAGCCGCTTTGGTCACATAGCTAAACAATTTACGGTCAACAATGAGCTAAATGACCCACAGACTGGTTAGGTGAGTCAGTGACACTTCATGGCCTTAATGTTAATAAGCTGAAACACACAAGAAACACAAGTCCAATTCACTTTATCAAAGCTCATAGAAAAGCTTGGGATATGCATGTCCGGCAGTGTGGCCATAAAGGACGTTTGTATTCATGCTCTATAGTTAATGCATGTAGTATGTTCTTGTAATACACCAATTTCCTTTAAAAAATTTTGTAGTGTTTTTTTTTTAGCTGTAAAATAGCAAAATGGCATTAATTTTCTGCCAATTAGAAGAAGAAAAGTGTCTATGCTAAGATACATCCCCTCTAAGTCCCTTTGTGTGGGCAACTTAGGTAGAACTCTTAAAGCTCTCTAAATTAAATTTCAGTTAGGTTAGGTTTAGTTTGCCAGAAGTCACCCAGTAAAGCCCAGTTGGCTTGGTAATCTACTTAGCTCACTAATCTACACAGAAAAGTGTTTGATTTATTTGCAAAGCTTACAAATGCTTCCACCCCATTCCCTGTTTATGCTATGTAGCCCACTGGGCAAAAACAAACAAACAAAAAAAACACATCAATATTTTACAATACCTAACAATAAAACAGATAAAAAATTACACTTAAAGGAACATAACAGCAGACCATGCCAATGCAAAAAACACCACAAACCTCTGATTCAACAAATCGCTCTAAAATGTTGAATGAAAATCTAGATCAATAAAAAATAAAACACAAAATGTAATGAAAAAAACAACAACAATCCACCAAAATATGTTTATGGGTTTTGTGTGATTGTGTGTTGTTAAATATTGTGGTTTTAGTTGTATCTGTTTATTTTCTATGGTGTTATTTTCTGTTCATTTTGCTTTTTATTATCACTATGTGTTTAGTTTTAGGTCTTAGTAGTAGTTTAGTCTAAGGTTGTGCTTTGCACATCAGAAGACTTGTTTTCTGAACATTAGCAATGCAGAGTTTAAAGTCAGCATGACCCCAATTCAGAACAGCACTACAACCAAATAAAAACAAAAATAAATCAAATTTATTCTGTGTAGCCATCCTTTAGCCAGTTATAATATCACAATTTTGCTTTATATGTGAGTTAAATAATTAAGTAGTGATTGTTTTTCATTGATATCTGCAGGTTGCAGAGCTGGTGACGAGTGAATTCTTTGAACAAGGGGACAGAGAGAGGTCTGAGCTTAAGTTAACCCCAGCAGTAAGTAATAAAGATTTCTGTCTTTCCTGTCACTGGTATGTCCTTTTCAGTTAACATCATGCCAGAAGGAAAAATTATTTCTTTAATCCCAAGCATTTGTCAAATTATTATGATGACAGTTTTGGTCATGGATGACAGAGGTTGTTATCTCCCTTCAGGCCATCTTTGACCGGAATCGCAAAGATGAACTACCTGCCTTACAGCTAGAATGGATTGATGGGATCTGTAAACCCCTGTATCAGGTAGTTAACCCCAGATGACTAAAACTGTATGTTTAGGGCTCATTTTGAGAAACAAACAATAATAAAATCATCATTTGGGTTCTTGGAAAATATATTTACTCTGCTGCGTGTCCCTCAGGCACTGCTGAAGCTCAACAGGAAGTTACAGCCAATGGTGGATGGGATAGATGCCAATCGACAGAAGTGGCAGGAACTCTGTTTACCATACCAACAGACACGCAGAGACTCAGGATCCATCCAGAGCACTGAATCAGGTCAGAATACTGAGTTCTGTGCCAATGGAGAAAGCAATGAACTGTTGCAGTGCACGGACAGAGTGAAGCCAGTTGAAAACACCTCATTCGGGTCAAAGTATGAATGCAGTTAGGATCTGAGGCGCAGAGCAAACAAATAGTCCTGTAATGATGCATCAGCAACACCTGGAAACATAACAGGAGGGAAGTAAAGAAGGCTTTACAGCAGGGACGTGTTGAGTAGGTTGATCCACTGAATGGCACCTGTGGGACCCTTAAAATGCTCTATGATTTTCTAACACTGGCACTAGGTAAATGAAATACAGGTTTAATCAGTTGAGCCTATGGCTTCTCCCAAGCATCACTGTGTTAAACTCAGGAGCGGAATGAAATCCCATTGGTCAAACTCTATTCAAAGGATAATATTCCCATGTGTATGTTTACATCTGAAGGTGTTTTATCTTTAAGACAAAAAGACTGCTGAGACCAAAGAGGGCCACTTACTAATGTAGTGTTTTTATTGGGACTGTCTTAAAAATCACAGGCCCATTGGAATGCCTTTACAAAACAAAAGGAATCACTGTGACATGTCACGTAAATTACCATTATGAATGTAGACTGGGGCATTATCTTGTTCCTGAATGTTTGAAGACAGGCTGTCTTACCTTAATTACAGATTTTTGGCTGCATGGCATAGTTTTCAGTGTATGTTAATTAAGTTGTCAGTCAACTTACTTTGTGAACTGCATGAATGTCATATCAGTAGTATATTGTACCCTGCTTTGACAGAAAAAAAAGGGGGGGGAAAGGTGAATTAAGATTTTGTAGTAACCTAACTCAAAACCTCTGGCTTGTGTGTTTATGTGTGTGTTAGTGTGTGTGCCATTACCCATGTCTTGAAAATTGTTCACAGGTTCCTCACTTCATAGTGCTTATGTAAACTTACAGAATATTTTTGTAAAAAACAATAATTTTTTCACCCACCTGACTCAAACACGGTTTTTCCACGTTTGTTCAGTTTAAATCAGATCTGATTCTGCTTCTCTTAAATCCCATTAAGCAAATTCAAGGATTTTCATGGAAACAATGGTTACTTATAATATATTAAAGAGTGAAAACCGTGTGTATCGATTAGATTATTAAACATTTTAGTTGCCCATATTATTTAAAAAAATTCAAATTAATTTTTCTTTTCAGGATGTTTTAAAATAGTCTGAAATTAGGGCTCCATAATGCAGCATGATGCAGCTCCATGATGGTGTGCCACACCAAGGAGCTATAGGGCAACTCAGAGACTCAAAGTCAGAAGCATTACTTTGGCCATTGGATGCTTAGTGGATTATTTGTTTGTTCGTTTTTTATAAAGCCATGGTTATGAGGGTTGAGAAACATCTCCAAGATCTTATTCTCATCTTTCACTGGGTCAATGGCAGTATCCACTCCCAGGGGGAGTAGTTATTTCCCTTCATAAGGTCACAAAGGGACAGATCTCAGACTCACCTGTTATTCGCTAAAAAGTGGAGCAAGCAAGTCAGAGAGGAGACAGAATTTTTTAATTCTTGGGCCTCATACACAGGCTATGAGGACACATATGACTGTCAGAAAACCTTCAGAAAGTGATTTTTGCACAATATGGGACCTTTAATAAATGCGGTGTGCATTGGTGATTTCACATTTAAGTAGTTTGTTTCAAATAACATATGCACCATTTAGGTTGTCACATTAGCAAGGTTAATTTAACTTTGTCTAAGATCTGTCCATTAGCATCCTCAGCAGAAACTCCCTCAGCATCTCAAAGCAAAGAATACTGCTCATTCAAAAAAAAGAAAAAAGATTTAAAAACAAATTTCATGTCCTTGAATGCTTGGCTGGGTCGTTCATAACGCATTTTTCTGCAATGTGATAAACTCACAATGCACATTTATGTCAGCTTTACTCAGACTTTAAAATTCCTCATGTGCTGTAACTGTATTGTTAGCCAAGCCTCATGTTGTGAGTAATGAATGATTTTATTGTTCACTATATCAGCAGCATGAATACATTCGTGAGTTTTTCTCACTCTGCGTAAGAAGAAAGACTTGACTATGCCTTCAGAAGGTTGTTCAATATTGTGTAAGTACATGTTGTTAAAAGAACTTTCCAAAATTAAGAAAATGTTTATATGGAATACATTTGTTTGCCGATGCATGTTGATTATGTTAAAACTGCATGTTTGAAGATGACATGAACTTTTTGATGCCTTCAGCTGCCCTAAGAGATTTGCTTTGCATGCAACTCTGTGTTGTACTTACTATGTTGTTGCAGCACTGTTGATGATTAAAACAAATGTAACTTTCTATTTTCCAAGACAGACTTTACCAACATTATATGTTAATTGTTTTTCATGAAAAATAAACTCTTACAGATGACAAAAATATGTTGAAAGGCAGTAAGTTTTTATTCAGTCTCTGCCAGTTTTGTGAATAAAATACTGTTCCATTGAAACTAAAGATTTGTTATTGCATTTGTTTAAAGAAAACAAACACTTTCACCTATATATAAAAATCTATCAAGGTTGGTGTTTCAAAACATACCTGCAAATCTAAGTTAATCAGGCGAGCAGTGGCATCTCACCTAATTGATTGCCACAAGGCACCACCTCCAAAATATTTCCAACTTGAAAAGATTTTCGTTCAAAAAGTTTCAACATAATACCTAAAGACAGATTTGTTACACAAGCCATTATGTAACTAAATGAACCACTGATCAGTGTAATGGTGGTCCTCCTCTTATTGATAATGATTTCACAATACCTGTATATAGATGGGCTGCACTGTGGTGTGGTGGCCGCTGCCTCACAGCAAGAAAGTCGCTGGTTCGAGCCTCGGCTGGTGGGGTTGCAAACAGTGGCCTTTCTGTGTGGAGTTTGCATGTTCGCCCCATGTATGTGTGGGTACTCTGGCTTCCTCCCACCATCCAAACACATTCATGTTAGGTTAATAAGTCACTCTAAATTCTCCCTATGAGTGAGTGCGACACTCCTGTTTCCCGGATGTCAACTTGAAGTGGGGTGGGTGTGGGTTGATCTATTGACCGGGTGTCTCTGCTGGCTATATTGCTGGGGGGGCTGCTGGTTCTGAAGGTACCCAGGCTGCTGCACTTTGGGGTTGAGGGGTGACCTGGTCCCCTGGTGCTTCTGATAATTGTCAGTTTTGTTTTCTTGAAGTTGTCGCAGGTGTTTGTTTTTTTCCTTACAGGTGTAGCAGCTGGTTGTCTTTTTTTCTGCTAAGATTGAACAGCTGATGCTGTTACCTTATATGTGGTATACCCTTGTCTTTTTTTTCTCTGTCTTTTTTTGACCATCTCCATTCTCTTTTTCTCTTTAATTTTCTTTCGTTTGTTTATTTTCTTCTTTCTTTCTTTTGGTCATAATATTGTGGCTGATCTGAGTGCTATGCAAATTAATACGATTTACTGGCAGAATTAGATAACACATTATTTCTTGCTCAGTCTATGATTGCAGCATCTTATTGGAATAGCTAAATACTAAAGTGCAGTAAAAAATGTGTTTTTTTTTCCTTTTATTAAATAATACCCATAAAAGGTTAATTAGCACTTTTCACAGCATCTTATCAAGTAATTAAAAAGACTAGTAGCTGGAAAAAGTTGTGATCTAATAGTCATGCCATAGTTAAATACCCTGACAAAGCAACAAAATACAGCATCAGTCGAACATAGCGCAGAGAGAATTCTTACATATTCATGGTCTCTTTTGAAATCTGTTATTCATCTGTAGAGAATGTTTGATGTTGATTTTAATAAGGCAGTGAGGTGAGGCAACAGTAGCAGCAGTTATGTGTAAAACTCAGAGCTGTTCGATGAGCATGCAGCCGTCCATCCGCCAGCTGCCGAGCCATAGTCAGAGCTGGGCCTTAATCTATAATTTAACATGGATGGAGTTTATTCTCCTCAGGGTTGATGATCAGGGGAGAACTGGATGGAAAGAGGAGGGAGAACCTTCCAACCTCATTTTTGAAACACGGCCTTGCTCTGCCATGGTCTTTGATCTCTCTCCCTATTTCTCTTCTCTGTTGTTTTTTTCTGTTTCATCTCCCTTACATGCAGAAATGGAGTCTTTCATTCCTATTCACTTTGACATACTGTACTATAGGTACAAGATCACAAAAAATTGCACATCATGGATGAAAAACAAACACCCTGAAGAAACCTGCCTAAAGTTTAATAACCTTTTTATACACCTAGTTTCCCCGAGTCATTACTTATAAGGTAGGCTGAGAATAACAACCTAACAATAAAGAATGAATGACAATTTGGTAAATACTGTAAAAGTAAACATAATCACAGCAATGAGATTGCTCTGTTCTGCTGCTTTGTAAATCTACAGGAAATGTCCTATTTCCATTTTTAGAAACTAGATTGCTCTAGTGTGAAGTAGGCTATAAATATTAATACATACTCTCAGTTGTAATGCTACCATACTAGAAATAATTTTTTTCTTCTCATAATAATTTATTTAATAATTTGCATTTATTTCTTATAATACAACACTAGAATCATGTTATAGGTTTTTGAGTGGATTGGACTGGCATGTATTGGTCTGATGATTTCAATATTCAACAGCACTTCAACAAAGTTTGAATACAGGAAACTTTAGCACAGCTGTAAAGTGTCTGATTTTTGGATAACTCTAAAGCAGCTGGAATTATTTTTCTTGTTTACATCCCTGTTAAGATGTATTGTTTCTAGTAGATGGTTTCACTACAGAGCCATGCTATTTCAACACTTGATGGATGAGATTTGACATTGTCTTGCTGAAAAAGATGTTATTTGGACTAAAGTATATGCTGAACTAAAATCTACATATATCTTTCAGCATTATTGATTCCTTTACAGAAATGTATTTTACTGAAAATAAAACATAAAGATGCTCAAAGAATACCTCAGTATCAAAATTACTTAGCGCTGACTAAGTTAGGGCTACATAATCCAGTTTAATTTAAATAGGAGGCTAGCAAGGCTGCTAGCTGATTTAAAGTAAGCTATGGTATAAAAATGTGAACAAATATAGCCTCTAACCAGTCTTAATTTTTATATGAAGATGTAAGAATAAAGAAAAAGGGTCATTTTTCCTACTTTTTGTGAAGGAGGACACAGTTCAGGTCCCAGTGTTACCAGCCCTGATCTCCAAACATGGAGCTAAACACACAGGACATTGTTGTCAGACACAAGGATCTAGTCTACCACCACCACCGAACAGTAAACCGGAACTGTAAGCTGGGAAGAAGCCATTGATCATCTAATTACCACATGAAGCGCCACATATTGTGCCTTAAATTAACCAGCTTACCTTTATATGGACTTTTTCTTTAATTGGCTGAAAATATTTACAGATTTCTTTTTCTCGTCTTTACCTCTGACAAGTTTAGTCACCGTGTGATGCTATTTTTTATGTTCCTTCTGTTGCCTTTGGTAGTTAAGCTAATTAATTGTGAAATGTTACATCTGGTGTGCAACATGGCACAGCTTTATTCAGTATTTTTTAGTTTATATCTAAGGTTTTTTAATCACTTGCTGGCATCAAACAAAAATAGCATTTCTCAGCTTCAAGTGATGTTAAAATTTTAAATAAATATTTTCTGTAGCGACTATCAAGCTCTATCCTTGTAGTCGCTTTGGGTGCGGGGGATCATGGTGATAACGTGCTTGAATAAAGCAATGTCCAGACTGAAACGCTAGTTCGGGGTGTGTTCCCATTTATTCAATGACTGAAAATATGAATGAATGATCCGAAGTCCACAATGGCAGTCTAAGTCATGAAAGCACCCGGTGTGATGTTGTCAAGCGTTACAATACATGTTCTGAAGCTGTAAAAAAAACGTACAGCCTCCCGTCACCCAACCACCTGTGCACTGTTACCTTCATACCTAAATACACTTCCTCTTAACCCCGCCACCAATGGCAAAAGGAAAAAAGGGTCACATGTGCCGTTCCAATATAAACAAACACCACCACCTGAATCAAACAAAGAAAAATAAATAATGGCTCCTACATTTTATGTTAATGATAATGACTGGTTTAGTTTACCGTGTAAATTGCAGATGTAAAGTATTTGTTGTAGTTTCTCTGGCTGCATTTTAATTGTCAGTAAAGTTTAGTTGATTTTTATGCACTTTTGTAAATTCCATAGCGTCCATCCAATTTAGAATATTTGGTATGTTTTTGTAGTAGCATTTTATATTAAATGTGGGGAGCAAATGGCTTTCAAACCATCATATTTCTTTTTATTTACAATTTACACAGTGCTTTAATGTTTTGGAGATGAGACTGAAAAATAATTATGCACTGACAAATGAGTTTACTTCCTTATTCTTTCATAATGGATTCCCTGTGTAGGTGCACTACAAAAATCTACTTTCAGTCATGCAGACTAACAGAAGAATAAATATTATCCCTGAGCAAAACTGTATATTCTTAATTTTGGAAACAGCAATAAAATTTTCTTTTTAAAGTCTGTTTAGAAGTTTTTAACATAAAATTATCAACAACATACTTGCTGTAAGTAAACTGTCTGTCTGCCCTTACAAATGCCCTGCAATATGTGCATGAATTCTGTTCGTCCATGCCAGTTGCCTAAGAGATTTTAGGGGTCACTATGTGAGTCACTGAACAGATTATTGGCAAGATTAAGATTCTTTATAGATCAAACTATCTATTATTTGGAATAAAACATGTACATTGAGAGATGTGATCAGTGTGTCGAAGTTTTACAAAGAAACCGGAATCAGCAGAGGGTTTTAATCATACTTTCAGCAATTGGGAAAATTAACCACCATGCCACCACTGGGTCCCAGATGGTGTTTTGCAGAGCCAAGACTAAACAGAAAATGCACAGAAGATGTGAAGGTGTTTTCACAATGAAATGTGATGAGATTTAACTTCACGTTTTGCTGCAGACATGGGTGGAGCTGTTTTTCATCTCCAAGTGCTGAGAGGCTGCCACAGCAATTGTTAAACCAAGTCTTTGAACCTCTGCAGCTTCTTGTCATTCCATTGTCTCTCTAACTTTGGGTCATCAGATACATTGTCCAGAACTCATGGCTGATTATCCTGACAGATACATTGCAGTGTTTTGTGCTGTTTCACATCTGAGTCAGAGACATATTCACTCAACAGCGCCGGCCTAGATGAGGGTTATAAAAAATTAAGCAAGCCTGAAACAAATCTGACAAAGATGGAAATTTATTTTTCCCCTGCTGTCTCTCCACTGACCAGCTCATTGTGAATCCCAAGAGGACAAACAAATAGACGCTCACTTGTGTTGATTCACATAACTGCCAAGGGCTTTTTGTAAAATTTCTTATGGTCCTTGAGTCAGGAGGAGAAACACGTCTTATTTCAGGCAGTCACATGATACAACCACAGATTCAGTGGAGATTGGTGAGTGTTTTCTCTTTTCCATATATTGTACAGCCTTGTCTGGCTGTCTGTCACAATCAAAGCATCTTCAGTGTTATGACATGGAGATGAATAATTGATTCACACAGGCAGCTCACTGGTTATGTAGTAGATCCAGTGAATCATCAGAGAGTGCTATACTAGAAAACTGTGCTGGAAGTGAAGACAGAATTTTTGTTGATGTCTAATGTGTGTGAAACTAAAATCAGTAGAATTAGACATCTTGTGTGATTGAAAATCATAATTAGTGTTAAACAGATAACAAAACAGCCAAAATATCATATTTCTCTACAAAGGGTATAGAGCTCATAGCAGAAAACTCTGTCATGCAAATGGTTTTGATTTTGAGGATATAGATTTAACTTTTTTTTTTGTATACATATATATTTGTTACAATAATTATTAGAGCTTGGGTGTTTTATCATTTAAACTGAACAGTCCACATAACAACATATCAACTGTGGACCAACTGTTGATGAGCTTTTCACTGAAGATTTGATTATATTTGATCTTTTTCTTCCTTTTTGTTTTTTGCGTCACATTTTTGTAAATCAGGAGAAAATGTGTTTTTTTCTGTTTGGTAATTCACACAGTTGATCAGTTACTCAAAAGATTTCTAGTTGCAGGCCAAACATTGTCTTTTAAAAACCTTGATTAGCAAAGTTTTTACTCTTTGAACAAGCCAAGAATAGTTTTATTTTATTTATTTTTTTTTTAAATCATCCATTCACCCATCCATTTTCTTATACCCACATATTCCAACTCAGGTATGCAGAGCAGAGACATTGCTTGTGGTGAAGCAACAGTGGTGAAAGCAAAAGCAATTTAAGAATAAACCTACTTTTATTATCAATTGAACGAGTTGTTTGTGAAGTATGTAAGTTGAGTATTTATTTCTGTAACACTTTTTCAGCTCTATCACCAACTGTTTAGTTTTGCCTCCCTCAAGTGGTGAATGGGAGCACTGGTTTTACTGAGGTGCAGATGGGCTGAATTAAGTAAAATGGGAAATTGAAAATGATTTCCTTGCAGGATAATAATAAACGTTCAGAAAACCTTGGAAGACTCTACAACTGCAAAGCTGACATTTAATAAATTATACAGTTGGACTTCAAGGGAAGACAGAGAGGAAGAGAAGACAGAACATTTGGATTTGACCAGAAATACTGTAAGAAAAAAACTTGGAGGAGGTTACCAGAGTATCCTGCTGACAGTTGGGAACGCCTCTCCCTGATGACAGGCCAGAGCTGGATTCCTTCACTGAAAAGCCCTTTGATTGTTGGCAGGAACTCCTCTTGTTTGGTTGAATGGTTGTCAGCTCTGTCAGGGTGATAGACGGGCGGCTGTTTCACCCCTGATGGAAACAAGCCTCTTCCACTGAGCCACAATCGCTTGGAGAGCAGGACCTCTGCCAGTCAACTTCTAACCTCACTTCAAACAGATGGAAACAGCCACATGTGAAGATGGAGGAGGAGTGTAAAAGTGCAGCACAGTCAGACTAAAATTACCAGTTACAGAAGCAAAGAGTTAAATCCTAAACAAGCATCATCAAGGATGTAGCATGTTTATTACCCTCAACTGCTAGCAACACCACGTAAAGACGTTGTCCTTGTCTGCGAATGGAGATCAATATGTAGCTTAAACATCCACAAGCAGTTGTTCCATTGTTCAGCAAGGCCAGGGAGACTTTTGTTTTTTAGCCTCTACCTTTATTTATTACGTTTTGTTTAAAATATATAGATGTATATGTATATGTGTGTGCGTGCATTTTTATTTATTCATCAAACACAAAGTGCAACATACCTTTTAATTTATACTTTTATCTTCTTTAAGCATACTTTTAATCTTTTTTTTTTTTAACGGTCCAAGTTATATTGTGATTTTTTTACGTGTGCTATGTGCATGGAATTTCATTCTGTACCTGCATCTGATGTTTTTGACTGAATGCACTTTTTTTTCTATCAGAACCCCGTTGCTACTGTTGTGTTTACCTTGGATTGAGAGGGATTTTAGCCCCTTAGCACAACATAATCGTATGCTTCATGAGAACAGCTCAGGCTTGCCTAAAACTCAACCATGGAGGTTTTCCTTTGAGAAGAAATTATAAACACTGCAAACATGTAAGAGTAACATCCTTATCTCAGTTGTTTCTATCTCCCTCTCTCTCTCTTCATCTCTCTCTGACTCACACATGCACAGTCAGAATATATAATCTCAAGTGTAATTCTTTATACCGACTTCAACTTAGCCTTGAGCTCTACGCCATGAATCACCATCATGAAGGCATGCCTCTCCACTGGAGTGAAGCAGTACTGACTTCCAGCCAGCTCTGACCTTCGAATATGTGAAAATCTGTCGACATGAGCTTAAACCACCTGTCGTCTTTTCCAGACTCTGATCCAAATTTTTGTCTTGAAGATTCTGGCTTTCAGAAAATGTTATTAGTTTTGCTGGTTCATTTTATTTTACAGTTATTCATCATTCACAAAGTATGTATGTGTCTAATGTTTAGTATTATGAGTAATTATATGCCTAATTAAAACAAAAATGTTGCATGATTAATCAAGTTAAAATGTCTATTGGTTTTGAAAAGAAAATTCTGACTAACTGAGATTAAGATGTTTTTCACCCTAAATTCAATATTTTTTTTGTGTAACCTTGAACTTTAAAAAGAAAAAAAAAATTACTGAATAAGTGCAAATAATCTTATTTGCTCGTCATTTGGAAGCTAACATAAAAATATCAAATAATTTTTTGTTGTTTTTGTGTACATGGAATAAGAAAATAAACAAACAAATGAATAAATAAAGTAAAACATAAAAAAGCACACATGATACTCACAGCAAGAAATAATTCACTTAGAAATAAAATAAGAATAAAGATAATAATTTCTTTTCAGAAAGAAAGGTCTATCTATCTATCTATCTATCTATCTATCTATCTATCTATCTATCTATCTATCTATCTATCTATCTATCTATCT
>JBAMHW010000006.1:17483681-17494724 GCA_037177495.1 Rhadinocentrus ornatus
TATAATATAATATAATATAATATAATATAATATAATATAATATAATATAATATAATATAATATAATATAATATAAAAAAAAGAAAAAGTTATCACTGCTGCTGCCTAGTCGCTGACAAATACCGGCTGTGCACACAGTCCCCTGTTGTACCCAGCTGACACCCCTGGGTGGCAGGGCAGTTCTGGACCATTGGACGGGGACGGGCGAGCGCACTGCTCTCTGATTGGCCGTTGGTGTGCGCGTCCTCGTCGTCTCCACCCGGTTTTCCTGGCATGACCTTTTCCCTTGGCAACCACTTCCTCCGAGCTTCAACGGCCATCTTTAATTTGAACTCATTCATGAAAAGTTGTTTTTCTCATTTAAACACACCGACCAATACATTTCCGCACAAAGCAGCGTCGACGACGCTGTGTGCGGATAGTTTGCAGCGACAAGCACAGAGCAGAACCGCAGCGGACTGTCCGCCGAGATAAAGTAAACACCGTCAGCGTACGTTCATATTGTTCTTCATATCGTGTGGTGCCTTGCACATGATTCCATTCGTGTTTTCGGGCTGCTGTCTGCATAATATGCTCGCAACTAAATTGTCGAAATGAACATATGTTGATACTAACATGTTGCATTTTGAAACGAAGAAGCAGTACTGTTATTCTCTCGAAGGAAACAGCAGGTGGAGCGCTGTAATAAGTGTACGGATCAGTCTAAAAGCACAACAGAGTACTAATCTCTGCCATGTTGTTCCGCAAATATCAAGCCAGCAACTGGATCAAAGTGCTTGTTTCGGATGTCGTTTTGCGTTCTAACTACAAACCGACACTTTCTGTTCCGCATTCTTATAAGTGGTCTGGCCAGCGTTCATTTGGTTCTTCTTTACCCTGACAGAATGAGAAAGAAGCAGACTGCCAAACAGAGGAAGACAGAGGAGACTGCAGAGGTCCAAGAGTTTGTGGTTGATAAAATAATTCGCCGCAGAGTGTTGAACGGAAGAGTAGAGTACTTCCTGAAGTGGAAAGGCTTTACTGAGTCAGTGAGATGTTGCACAGGCAGACACTTAATTGCTTTTTATTAGGTAAAACATGTGTTTATCCGTGACACTGAAATTTTCTCCTCCGTCTTTATGTGATCACAGTGCAGAAAACACATGGGAACCTGAAGACAATCTGGGTTGTCCTGAACTAATTGAAGAGTTCCTGAGGACCGCCCATCTCTCAGAGGAGAACGGAGAGGAGCAAAGTGAGCAAGAGTTTATTCTCAAAGAAGAAATGACAGAGCAAGAGACGGAAATTGTGAGTGTGTGAGAAAAGCTAAGGTGGAAATGTCTGTGCGTGATGTTTTCCATGTTATTTACAGACCTCATGCATCTAAATATGTGATTCTTCCGTGAATTGAAGTAAAATCATCTGATCCTTTTGGCAGATTTTTTCTTACCAGTTTATAGTCTTAACATGAAGCTAAATTTTGTGAGAAGGCCATTAGTTTTGCAAAACTTCTGAAAGTGAAAGTTTTTTTTGGTTTTCCCCTCTAATGGGCATGTACCGTGTAGGAATAAAAAAAGAAGCTGCAGTCTGACCTGGCTCCAATGCAGATTTTGTGGTTTATTCTAATAGCTGTTTTAACTTTGTCTTTGTTATTCTCACCACAGACCTACGTGCAGTCCCAGGAGCAGTCTCAGGCTGTGAAGAGTGGCAGCAATGTCCTCCAGTCAGATGATGACCAGCCAAATGCCCCCACAAACCTCAGCGCTTACCTTGAGCCTGAATGCATCATTGGGTCCACAGACAGAAGGGGAGAGCTCATGTTTCTAGTCAAATGGTAACACTTCCTCTGTACACTGACCTTGCATAAATGATATTATATTATATTATATTATATTATATTATATTATATTATATTATATTATATTATATTATATTATATTATATTATATAGGTAGTTTCAGTTTTTATATATATATATATAGCTTTGTCCGTGTTTCTGGCAGTAAGTCGGATTTGCTTTCAGTCTCAGTCAATCTGCCCTTTGTCACATATTCTGTTCAGAACTTTCATGGACATAATTTCTAAGCACCTAATTTCTCGGTGTTGCAACCATACTTACTCTCAAACATAGGGTTGCAACATGGGGAGAGTTGTCACAATTTCCACCACTTAGGGGTCATATTATCATTTCAGTCTTTACCCATTTGCTTCTCAATCTCATATGGTTGTTTTCAGGCTAAAAACAGGCATAAGTTCAGATTTTATTGAGAAAAAAATTATTTTGAGTTACTAAAGTAATTGTTTTGACCAACACTAAACTTTAATACTTATACAATTGAAGATAAAATCATATGACCTACAGTAAATTAAATTGCCCCAGCCGTGTCAGACATTGTTAAGCTAACTCTATTGGCAAAGCGGTTTGAAATTGCAATTTTTATTCATTTAAAAGTATACCTATGCAATGACAAAAAGACAGAGATATGCCTGCTGGAAATCTTGCAGCTGGAGATACTGAGACCTTGCATGACAAAAACATTGGAATAAGCTGTAAAAATAATCATCTGGCAATTCAAAGACAAAAGAAGTGTGAGCAAAATGTTTCCCATTGTTCTAGATAATTCTCTTATTGCAATACTCATCTTTTTGAAGCACACTCTCCCCACCATGTGTTACTACCCACTCAGGAAGTGGGGTAGGTTGGAACAAAGGATCACCATGTATTTGACATTACCACTCGAAATCTGTGATTCCTTGCAGGGTTTTGAATTTGTCCATTTATAGTAAACAAATGTGCATATTTTATATAAAAGTAGCTCTAAAATTATATATACAGTATACATATTTGAATAAATAAAAAACCTCTTTTATGGTCACAATTTTCAGTCTTAGAAATCTGTTATCACTAAATTTATAGTTAGCAGCACTGATATGGGCTCTGTTTCTCTGAGGGATATGCACTTTCACCAAAGTGATATGACCCTGCTAACATTTTCACAGTACTGCTGAGGTGGCCTCTGAGTGACTGAAAATAACAGGAATATATAGATTTTTTTTTTTTAAAGAGAAAGAAAATAAACAGAGAAGTTAAGAAAAATGTTATCCATTTATATTTGTTAGACCTACAAATATGTATAATATAGATATTTTTACCCAAAGGGCCCAGTCTCTTTCCTACCTTGTCATGTAGTCACACTTTGTGGCCAGTGGTGGGTCCTGAGAGATTATTTTGTTTGCAAAACCATTAATATCAAGCAAACTCAAACGAGAACAAAAAACAGCAATAAAAAGGGAAATGAAAGGAAACTGGCAAACTGACAAATGATAAAGAAAGTGGAGAAAGAAATGCCAACACTAGACCCAAACCTTCAACTTCCTAATGTGAACCTGTTGCTGGGTAATGTGATGCATGTTGGTGCATGTTGCAGGTTGTTGGCTAAGAGCAGGGCTCTTAAACTCCGGTCCTAAAGAGCAACTGTCCTGCAGGTCCTCGAGGTTTCCATGCTCAAGGACACCTATTTAAATTAAATGGATTGAACAGCTTGTTGTCAAGTTCTGCACAATGATCCATTTAGTTGAGTCAGGTGTGTTGAAGCAGGGAAACATCTAAAATGTGCAGGAAAGTGGTCCTTGAAGACTGGAACTTTAGATCCCAGGCTTAGAGACTTAAAGAAATTTGGAGACCGTTCTACAAATGTCAGTGTTTTTCCTTCTGTGACGATTGGAAAAAAAAAACACCCATTAATTTAGCTGAAGTTTTATTTGAAGGCAATTTTAGCAATGACAAGGGAACTGTTTTTTTATGCAAAATATACAGAGTTAATACAGAAAAATGTCAAGGAGTTCCTATAATTCTTCCCACTAGCAGGTGTCTGTGTATTCAGATGCAAAACAAAATATAAAATCTTAATGTGATGATTTAGACTCATCTTGAAAAAGAAAAATATTTTCTTTATTTTTTTGCTAATTCATTACAAATAATATACTTTTAAATATCTGATGTACATTACATGAATATTAGAACATGTGCAAAGTACCTTTGGCAGCAATGATGATCTCAAATCTTCATGTTTGTGGAAAAATTTTGAGGAAGATTTTATGGCCTCAAATCCTCAAAATAATCCCGCAAGCAAGATGTACATTTTTTCAGAAACTTCTCCTTTTTTTCTTGACCCAAAACATTCAGTTTCAGCCACTGGCTAGAACTGTGTACAGTCATTTTCAGGTTTCTGCAGACACCTGATTTTGGGAAAGGTTTGTCATAGTAAAACTTGTTTTCCTGGTGTTTTGCTTTATTTAAAAGTAATTTTTTATCCCAGCTCCTTGTACTAAGTGAACTCAATTAGGTATGTTTGGGCTTCAACTTCAACTTGATCTACAATCCTTTAATGGACTTCTTATTTAGTTTCAAGTCCAAAAAATAAAGATGTCACTGATTAAACTGCAAAGAAAAATGATTTTAGACAGAAAGTAGGCCTGTCTTCAATAGCTATGAAGGAGATTAGTTCAGATCATTAAGAAGCCAAAGGTCACTGTGAATGAAATCCAGAGCTCTATTTTGATAATGTGCTTATATTTAGAAACACAAAAGACATGTGGACTTTGGAAGAAAACAAGATTTACCACACGTGTTCACTATGAAAACATAAACTAAACCTTTTGACTATGACTGAGTAACAGTGTTGCCCTATGCGATGTTAAGCCCTCATTGGTACCTAAGGTGTTTTTCTATGTTTTTTTTTATGTGTGGCTGTTTGCTTCTGAAAAAGGCAAATAATTACACTGAGAAATATTTATATCTAATAATTTTAAACTTGTGTGTGTAATTTATATTTTTTGCATCAGTAATCAGAAAGTGATATAAATTAAGTTCAGTCCTATTGGCTTTCTCTCTTTTATAATAACTCAAGTAGGTTGAGCTTGTGCTGCTGTTGAAGAGTGGGAGGCCATATAAGCGTTTTCCTTCTCTTGTGCTTTTTCCTGCAGGAAAAACTCTGATGAGGTCGCTCTGCTTCCAGCCCGTGAAGTGAGCGCCAGATGTCCCCAGGTCGTCATCGACTTCTACGAGCAGAAGCTGGCCTGGCAATGTGGAGATGAGGAGCAATAAAAAATGTTTTGTGTGGGCTGTTTGCGGAGGAGAACTGATAAACAGCTGCATTCTTACCCAAAGCTTAGTTTAACATCCATCAAGTGTCCTACATCAGCTGACATTAGAGGAACAATGTGTGAAAAAAAACAAACAAAACTGCTGCAGGTAGTTTTAGATTCTGGCAGGTGCCAGATCCTCAGCAGGGATGGACTCCGCTCTCAGCCCCGTGGTGCTCATTATAGGTCACTTTGCTGTTGCGGACACAGAGATGGAGATTCAAACTAACTTAAGTGCAGAACGGCTGATCTGAGGTCAGACTAACCTGTTGCAGCTTTTTCTTGTGTGATTATGTAGCGGACTCAATCACTGTGGATATGTTTTTGTTTCAAGATATTTAGTTTTTTAATCCTGTTTAGCAACTAGTATCTCACACTGGGAGGGTTGTTAGTTAGCATGTGCTTTTTGTCCTGTGTTTTAGCACAGCGTTAGTGCTACGTCCCTGAAGCTTTTGTTTTGAGCTGAAAATTGTTGACCTGCTGTTTCATACCTTTTATTGTAGGTGGTGTTTATTGCCACAGGTTGTTTTTACTGTTTCTTTGTTTGACCCTCGTGGTTGATGTAAAATGTTAAAAGAAAAAAGAAAGTTGCCCAACAGAAATTTCCCATGTTTATTTCTCATTTTTATTTCATTATAACTGCTAAAAACTAATTTGGTTGTTTAATCTTTTTACTCAAACCAAAGTCCTGGTAAAATTACTGAACATGTCTCTAAATCTGTTTAAATGTACAACTTTTGAAAAAATAGCCTATAACCCGGAAAACTACTGTTAAATGTAGCACTTTAGTTATGAGCCTGTCCATTTACACGGGGCATTGAATTTACACAGCTTCATGTACTTGACACTTGTATCCTGATGGCACTGTCCTGACTACATATCTCCCATGACTGTTATGGGACACTCAGCTGAACCTAAAACCTCTTTAAACACACCTGCTACTGGACTGCTGTAACTATTGACCATGGATCTGTGAAGTCTGAATAAAGGAAAACTTTTGTGACACTTTTGATTCATTTTGATCACTGTAACAAACTGATCAAGCCATTTGTAAGCTTTAGAGATGTTTGGATTCACTTTTAAATGAACAGCAGTAAACATGTTTTATGTGGATTATATTTGACTGTTTTGAGGAGGAGCTTATGTAAGTCTTGTGACCTTACTTAAAACCTTTGCTCTTGGACGGTAAAATTGAAAACACAGGGCAGAACCTCAGTGCTGAACACAGCATTATCTGTCAAATATTAGGTTACTGGGATTCAGCCTTCAGGCTTGTTGGATTATGAGAGGAGAAACTGAAAGTGGTCAAGTTTAAAGCTATTCTTTAAATTGAGTCACTTTAAATATGATGCAGCCTTAAAAACAGTTAATCTTTTCATACTAAGCAAGAAAGGATTTTCTATGTGATTTTCCAATCCTGGGTTTTTTGGGTTGTTTTTTTTTTGTAGTGTTTGTCATTGCACTTCCTCATATCTACTAATAAAAACCTTCCTCTTTTTATTAGCAGTGGATTTAGTTAAGAGTCTCTCCTGCCTTCTCCATGCAGCAGGTCATCAGTGTCTGGGTACGTGACCCACGGATACAAAGAAATGACTTCTGGCATGCCTACATAGACTATGAAATTTGTCTACATGTAAGTATAAGAATATGATAAAGACCATTACTGTAATTTCTGCATTTCATTGTAATGCCTGTGTCACAATGGTGTGTCCTGTTTTAGACCAACAGTGTCTGTTTCACCAAGAAGATCTCGAGTATGAGGAGAAGGTACAGCGAGTTCGTATGGCTCAGACAGAAACTGCAAGCAAATTCAATGCTAATGTAAGTGCATTCTCTGGGGTTTAAAATGACAACTTTCATGAAAACAGTTTGGGGTTTTATGATAAATGCAATCTGCTAAATGTTTTTTGTCAGCTTTGCAGTTTTGCTTTGTTTTGTTTTTTGCAGGGTACAGCTTCCGGAGCTGCCCCCCAAAAACCCCTTCTTTAGTCTAAACAACGCACAACAGATTACTGAGCGAATGAAAGGACTTCAGAAATTTTTAGAACAGTAAGATAGACCTCAGAGATCAATACATTTATGAACTTTAACACACCACATCACAAACACAACTAGTATGCACTGGTTCCCACCTACTCCACACCATATGACTTCTGCTTTTACATATAGTACTAAGATGATAAAACTACATTTTTCAACCTTTATGTTTATTATCCCAATTTCTCAGAATCCTTCAAAGTCCTCTGCTGCTGTCTGACAGCTGCCTGCACCTTTTCCTGCAGTCACAACTCAGTGTGTCCAATATAGAGGCCTGTGTTGCTGGAAGAACCACCTATTCTGTGGTCCAGGCTGTCCAGTGCAGTGGTCTAAGGAGATTTCACTCAGTCAAAGACCTACAGAGGGATGTCGGCATGTCCTGTGACTCTGACTCAGATAGGTACCATAATACTGTACTTTACCCAGTCCCGTCAGGGAAATCCACACAAGCAGAGATCAGCTTTTTTTTTAAATCTGTAGTGTAATGGATTAGGAGATTAGAAGATATCCTACTGCCTAATTAACTAATCTCATTAATCTCTGTTCTTGCATGTATTGTTCCAGCCTAGAGTGTAGAAATCCAGAGCACAAGATTAAAGGTTTGGCAATAAGTAAAGCTAAGAGATCAGCTTCAATTGATCTGGCAGGAACCAGCCAGGAGAAGATGCTCAGCTGCTCGTCTGGTTCTACATAAAAACATCTCCTTCGTACTAGAAGAAGGCTGGAGCCTTTTTTAATGTGTCACAAGAAAAAGCTACCTTTTACCCTGTTATTACTTTTCTTGTTGGCTACAAAGTATAGTTGCTCATATTTACTAGTTTTATTTTTATAAAACCAGACACGTTTGTAAATGTCTCCTTTTTATAGCTTTCGTGTATTGGGATTGTCTACTTTGGAAGAACGTTGTAGCAAAAACTTGCCTGAAGGTGGCAGTGTTGTCACAGTTTGCATATTCCCTTATCTTGTGAAACCTTGCTGTAACTGTCCATATTTGTTTCAAAATAAACTAACTTGACAGAAGCATCATGAATTTTCTGCATTCATACTGTGAACCTGGCACAGTTTGTGCAGACAACAGTGTAATATCTCAAACAATAGCAACCCAATGTGTCTTTCTGTGATTCCCACTCCTAATAAAATGTGAGGTGAGGGAAGCTTGTCATCTGGTGGCCACTGCAGTGCTTAGCAGCATGACATGTGTAATAGGGTCTCTGAGGGGTTTATACATCCTTACTGTCAGATGTTGCTGGTAGGAGATCCAGTGGAATCCCAGTGGACTCTCTCCTGTCTGAGAGGGCCACCATGTAGACAGGCTACATTGCTCCCTGCTGAGCAAACTGCCAGCTGTAGTAGAAAACTAGCCTTCTTGTCTGTGTCCCTTGCTCTGTGTTACTATGAGCTTGCTCACTGCAGACATTTCTCTCGTTGTGTCAATACACGTGTATGTTTGTGAGTGTTGATCACATACGAGTGCTTCCAGTTTGAGCACCACCATAGTTACACAGACAAAATGAACACTAAACCTAGTGAAGCAAATTAGCATATCAGTGCAGCTAATTGGATTATCTGTTTCTCTATGCAGCAGCTGAGTGGTTCATTATAAATTCAGAACAGGGACAGACAATGGGCTTATGCTACAAAGAACAGAGAGCTGTTGTCACCTTAGACCCACTCTGCTTCCTTTGAGTGGGTCTACCTTGGACAGTTTGGATGGATGAAAGCCCACTCAAGTGGAGGTGGTGCATCTTTCCTAAAGAGGTCAGGATGTTGATGTGTTCTTGCATGCATTTGCATATGCTAGTGTTGAATATGCACACATCCTCTTTATTACATATTGAAGTCTAGAGCACAGTATTGTGCAACTTTACATATATTGCTGTAGTGTAAGATTAGCTTTATTTGGATACTGAAGTGACACCAGGATGTACAAATATATGCACATAGAAGTCATACAATTTCTATTTCTCAGTTATGATGTTCTGATCATGTTCTCTATTAGTCACATGTCATCTTTAGGCTCTTGTGCAACTTGTGCCTTTAAAAATCTAATTATTCTTTGATCATTTTAGCATAAGGTGATGTCATAGAAGCATTTTAGATTACATGTAAATGTATTTAGTCCAAATGTTTACAGATTCAAAAAAAGTTCAAAAACTTATCCTAGTCCTAAAGTAAGAAGATCCAGTGTGTTTTTTATGTTTAAAGTGTTTTTCTGTAAAGCAAAATAATTCAGAGTAATTTACTTATGTTATGATCAAACAATTCTCTTCTGATAAGAGATCAAAAGGCCTCCATTCATCGGAATGGAAAAGTGATCTAAAGGTGTGAGGATGTAAACAATTTAAATAACGTAAAATGGCGTTCATAATTACCAGACATCAATCTGACTGGACTGAAGTGGGATATTGTAGCCAGTATGTTAGACAGGTTCTTCTCCACCATCATGAAAACAGTAAACAAGAGAATATGATTTTAGAATAGTGGTTTTCCACCCCTATTGTAGAGTAAGTCAGACTTGTAGTGCTAAAGCCATGAAAACACTTTTGAGGTGCTAGAACAACAGCTTCTGAAACATACTTGGTTTCAAGGCACAAGGAGAAGCTGAAAACAATTCATGTATTTACTTGCTTTATCCTATTCAAGGTTGCCTGTTACCCATCACAGGGTCAACACAGAGACTAATAACCATGCACACTCACCCATACAGACAATTAAGCATCAACATCATCATTAAAACATTTTTTTTGGTATGTAATCACTTTACTAAAATAACTGTTACGTTTTTATTCATTTATATCTATTAACCAAGAGTCCACATTGATGGCGGCTGCCATATTTGTGCCATTAGTAACACCCTGAAGTACATAACAGTACACATGTACACAATTTTGAAGCCGTTACCTGTAGCAACTGGACCCACTGGCAGAGGAAAATATAAAGATGTCTGGAAGAATTTTGCCCACTGACAGCCACTGTCCATTCGCAACTGTGCTTGGCATCTCACAAACTGTACCTTTAAATGTGGATATTTTTGTTCAATCAAATTCAAACACAACAAAATTTTGAGGAGTGTCTTGGCTTAAGCACACACAATTAAGAAAATAGAAATATAACAGGCACACATAAATAAGTAAAAAATTAAAGACAATATATATATATATATATATATATACATACATATATATTTTAAAGCTCTTCTTCACGTTAGCTGTGTCTTGTTCCATTCTCTAAGATTAATCCACACTGCTTCAAAAAGGTTTAGCTCTGGGCTCAGGGAACAATTCATCACTCCATAAGACCTGTTAGCACTTAATTTTACTCTAGTTCTTGTATAACTGGCATAACTCAGACTTTTTTGCCTGTTTCTGTTTGACGATTCATTAGATAGATCCCCTGAAGTTTCAGATGCATCCATCAGATTTCGTGTCAGGTTTTTTTTTTTCTTTTTTCTTGGGAACATCTCTTTCAGGTACAGCTCATCTGCTGTTAATAGTTTTTAGGCCTACCACTTCTCCTTTTTTTGTACTGCACTTGCCCAGTTTCTAATGTGTTTTTTTTTCTTTTTCAAACATACACAGCAAACCATGCTGTGATATACCAAGTTTTTGGCTTTTAGCTCTGAGAATCATATTCTTTTTATGTCTGTCAAACTGTGTTAGCCATAAAATATTTTGTAGATGCAACAACAGAAATGGGGACACATTTTCTGTCTTTGCAAAATTTCTAAAGATACATTTTTTAAATCAGTTTTCTGCTAAGCTATCTGTTATGTGTAGACACAAGGGTAGTTCATCCCTTGAGTAAAGTGTCTTTTTGTGCTTAATAATAAATAATTCAGCAATAAAAGGCTTAATGAGCAAAAACAAACAATAAAAGGTATATA
>JBAMHW010000006.1:17494824-17518194 GCA_037177495.1 Rhadinocentrus ornatus
TATATAGTCACGTGGCTTAGTATTTTGTAAGACTTTTGTAGCAGTGAAGAGTTGTTTATTTCCTGTCTGGTGGATTGAAACATTGAAACATTGCTGGTTTAAATCTGACCTGTCCAAAAATATTGACTCTTCATGTAATCGTCTGTGACTCTGGTCCAGTGGCTGTTATCCTTGAGCTGCTGTACCCTAGCTTGTGCTGCCATGACAACACTGAAAATTGCAAACCCATTAGAGCCGTTTATCTGTTAACAGCTTCATGACTCCTATAGGAGCTGAAAATATAGTTACTCAGTGAAATTACACACTTCTCAGAGTGAATGAAATTAGTTCATTATGTCCACAAATGCTTTGTTGAAAATGACTGAAATTATTGTTGTTCAATACATGAAACAACAAAAAATCGGACAAAGAAACAGAAACATTACTGTTTTGGACTAAATATGCAAATTGGTTTGCCTCAACAGCTCAATATAAATCCAATAGCATGTCCTATATGGTCATGATCTCTCGTTGATATATTAGTAAAGTCACAAAAAAATGAAAAGCAGTTTTAATGTTTGATTAAAGCAAATTGTCAAACATGTAACCATATAAAATCGTAATGAAAATTTCTTTTGGAGAGCTGAAAAACAAATGCAGGTATTGAGAGAGATATGCTCCAGTAGAGGCAAATTACAGATAAATCAGAGGCTGCTCATGCATTTTAAGTGCCACATTTTACAGAACCCATTAGAAGCAATAGCAGCTCAGCACCATTGGAGATATTAAATCTCTGTGACTGCAACTCTGCAGAACCAAGATAAGTCAATATCACAAAAACTTGGCTGTCATGGCAAAAGATAGGGAATGAATCCTAAAGAAATTATGCCAGAATTATATACCAACACTTGTGATATGATAATAGAACTAGCTGGTGATATATGTGCAGCTTATTATACAGGAAGACAAACACATTCACTGAAGGAAAATTACTGTGGAAGCCTTAAATTAACTGAAGTGTAATAACAAACTTATTGATTCATCATGCCAATACTTGGCATTGATTTACTGATGACCACAGAAATTCTGCAATCTTGTAGATATGTGTGCCTGCATCTTTTAATTTGTGTGTTTCCTGCCTCATTGTGGTAATAAAAATAATTAAATAAGTCATTTTGCTTAAGGCTGAAACATATTTCTTTGCCTCTCAAAGACCACTGATGTAAATGAGCTGACAGAAAAGCTATCTGATGATATACATAAGACTGATATAATTTATAGTGTAAAGATGTTTCCTTTGCATGTTGCATATGTTCATATTTAAATAAATGCGGAATTATCAATACAGTGAGTCATATGAGGGAATATGTTTTATACTTTCACACATACACTCAGTGTTACAGACACTAAGTGTGAAACATTTATAAGTGTATAGGGATTTTCAATGAAGTGTGAGCACTGAGATACCTTACTGTCAATGCCACTGACTGTTTTATTACTATGTAAACATGGTATAGGACAGGCTCAGACACAGACATGATGTACATTTGCACATTGTTACATGAATTTGTGTTTGAGAATAGGGGAACGTTGCCCTCTGTGTGTCACAAGATCAAGTCCCTCCAGACTCATGTCTTGTTATGGATGAGGAATGAGTAGAGGGGGAGCTCTTTGGTCAGACCCAGAATGAAGGCGCTGCCAGCTGTGGCACTGAGAAGGCAACAGAGGGCTGAAGAACAAAGGGGGGAATTGGAGGGGTAGAGGGCATCATCTCTAGAGGCCTCTGAGCTTCACTGCCATTGTGTGTAAATCAGAAGGCAGCTCACGGCTGCAATGAGGTAGAAAATAAAAAAAACATAAAAATGTCCAAGTGAAATAAGAGGCAAGGAGAAATCTTTTATGATGAGCTTAAATCCTCCTTACTGTGCGGTAGATCCACTGACCGACTTAGCTTGTCTTTTCCAGATGCAGTTCATCATCCCGATGTCTGCATATAGGCAAAAATTACTCAAATTACCCCACCTGCTACTATTGTAATACAAATGTAATGAGTATCCTAAATTTGCATGATAATTACTCATAGCACGCTTATAGACCCATGTTGAATTCATTAATATGCACATAAAATGATGTGACCTGCTGGATCAGGATGTCTGAAGTTCTGTTAAAGCTCTGAAGAGAGTTTTACCAAAACATCTCAAACTTGGATCTTGAACATGCAGAATTTAAAGGAAACCATATCCAGTATGTGATTTATGACATTGGTCATGTCATGTTTTGGGCTTGTTTTGCTATACATGGGCCTGGACATCCATTTATTCATTAATTTCACTGACAGATATGTCATATTGTATACCATTCCTTACCAATTAAAATACTAAGTGGAATATTAATCAAATATTATCAAATTTATGAGGACACTATTACCACAGTGTCCTCTGTGGCATCCAACAGGGATGGTGCTGTTTTGTCATTTTGCACTGATGAGCAGCTCCATGTGTGTAGCCTAGACACTAAATTTGGTCCTGTTAGCTTGGCAGGACCTGCACTTGGACATGCCAAAACTGACATTAAATGGGAAAGATGGCAGCAATCAGCTATCCAGTGACTCATTTAGCTCATCAAGTTATTGTAACTCAACCCTCATACCTTCACTTCCTCTGTCAGAGGGCTATCTTACAAAGAAGAAGCTATTTACAGAGTTGACATTGAGATGGGACTTCATGAATGTAGGCTTGCTGCAACCAGGGGCATTGAACTTAGGGAAGCAAAAGAGAAGTAAGAGGATACTGGAGTGATCAATTTGCACAGGACTGCCAGATGATCAGCAGCAGTGCATAAGGGTGTGAGTCCTGTGGGGGCTGTAAGTACAGTTAGAACTTCACATGTATCTCTGACCTCGTTTGATTACAAGCAATCCTGCCAAACTATCCAGAGTCATTACTCACATCGCTAACTAGGACTGTAAATCAGCTGTGGATCACTGACCTGATATAAGAGCCACAGCAAGAAAGTAAACAGGGGCAGATTACGGCGCCTGCAGCCTTATAAATAATCTGCAGAGAGATGGGGAAGGAGTGAGTGTGGGAGATGTTTATAGCAGGTGGACAAACACCTGCCACTTTGATAAGCCTGATTTATTTTGAGTGACATGTCAGCACATAGCTCTACCCTTCCTGACAGCCTGGACTGCCAACCTCACACCCTGGAACATGAACCCTGTTAGTAACTTTGATGTGTACTGTATGTGAGAGAGATGACGAGCCCCTCTGCAGCAGTAACAGCTTCATTAGTATAAAATATCAGCTATGTGCGAAGGGGCATAAGCTGGTAGCCTGCTTTCTGAGGCCAGAAAAACTGACTTTCAGACCCTGGAGCAATTTTTGTCTCCTGCTCCAGACACATACAGGTCCTCGCTTGACATCAGGCACCTCCCAGAAGGCTGCTGGAGGGAGAAGAGAGCAGGCTCTAATAACATGTGAGAAAATTGGGCGTTGTGCTGGTAATAAATGACCCATTGTGACACATATTTATTGGCCTGCTACTAACCTTTGTCTTCACCTCATAATATTACACATTGAAAAATCACTAAAATAAAAACAAATCTGCACCTCAAATTGCAGACATATGAATTTTTAGAGCAGCTTGTCATGACTTTTGTTAGCCTTCACTTTAAATACATCTTGTCTTCTTGCAATATCATAGGCCAGCTGAGGAAACTTTAATTTGTCTGCTGTCATGAGTTATGTTAACAGAAACTGACCTCAATTAAGGTTGACTTACATTTAAAAAGTGTCTATTTCGGATTTTAAGATTTAGACCAGGAGGGGAGCTTAATGGAATGCTGACATAGGGCCTGTCGGAGAGGTCATACATTTCCTGGAAAATGCCTGGGGACACCACATAAATAAGGTTGAGGTATTCCTGACAGAAACTCTCTATGAAGCTGTGATGTGACCTACTGCTTAGTGACCTAGTTAAAGAGCAGAAGAAGCAGCTGACAGCCTGATCAGGATTACGTCTCTAAAGTGGTATAGATGGAGCTTTTAACCCTCTTCTCAAATTTTGAGTGCAATACCCTAAAACAATGGTAGTATTTATTAATGCAGAAGTCACGAAGTATGGAGAATTAATTTGTAATTTATCAAGAATAAAAATTGTTATAATTATCAGCTTGTGTCAGTATTACCTTGTTTGAACTATGAGCCTTCAGTATTAAATGACTATAGAAGCAGATTTTATCCTGCAGGGGTTACATTTGTTTTATTTTTCCATCATCTTTCTCAGCAAAGCCAAATTTATTTATTATTACTCAGCAGCTCAATCTATATATATTTGGCTGGTAAAAGTGTTTCTTTATGGTTAAAAGTATTAATTAGTGATATTCTGGTATCATTAGCGTAATTTAGTGCTTAGGAGATTAATGACACAGTGGCATTTATCTTCGAAACATTATATCTTGATGTTAAATTGCGATAAAAGCACCTGTATATTCTGAGGATATGGCTGTCCAAATCTAACAGGAGATGGGGGTGAAGTTGACATCCATTAAGGAAATCCTTTACTGGCACATAAAACTGAGAGGTAGCATTTAGCCTTGCTTGCCTTTGACAGCCTGCCCCATTGCCAAATATTAAAAGGTGGGTTTCTTGGAAGGAATTGCCACACTATGTCAGCAGTGAAGAAATATTTGTGTTTATGTTTTAAAATCCAGTTTGTTGTTTCATAATAAAAAGAATTGGGTTTAAATTGCCATTTGTCATCCCAGTGGCTTAATTTACCATTGTCTTAAGTTTCACTGTACTGCCTTAAAACAAAAGCATTTCTTCTGTAAATTCAATGATGTACATTCAATAAGCAATTATGGTTATATATTATGTCTGCAATTAGTGGGGAAGCTTTATCTCTGCACTATACCATAAAGAGCGGGATTTATGTTCGCTTTGAATGTCACCCAGAGGACAGAGGACTATGGCTCATCACTCAGCAGGAACAAAGAAGAGGGACAGGAGCAGGAAGTAAAAAATAGATAGTGAGTTATTGGCTAATGAATGCATTTTTCTTTCCATTTTCCTCCCAAAGCCATTTGATCTGTATATCCAAGTGAAAATGAACACATTACCTTGTTGTATAAAATTGTTGGACAACAATGATATTTTAGTGAGGAGACTGTAAAAAGATATGTACAGTACAAATGTAACCTCAGGGGAACATGCTCAGCTAACGCCATATCGCCTGCTGTCAAACAGCCCCTCAGAGGGTGATAAGCACCCCTGCTATCTGTGTGGATGACTGCCTTATTAGTGCACCTCAGCCATTTCACTCAGGCATGCTGCACAACCTTCCATCTGCCATACTGTGATCCTCTGCCCAGCAGTCTTCCAGGTGCCATAAAAAATGAAAAAAAATATATCAGAAGCTCAGAAAAAAATCTCTGGCAAAATGAATAAACTTAGCTTTTAAATTAAATACAATAAAGTATTTTAACCAGTAAGCAGTGCACATGCTGCCAGCTTTAATGTGGTTAATGTCAGAAGTGATTTTACTACACGGCATTAAAGAGGACAAACAATGCCATTCAGCATTCAGACTGAAATTATATTAACATCTTTCACATAGATTTTTATAATTAATTTATGTTGTTAACCCCTCTCGCTTCTCTTATGTTAGCTACCATTGTTAATTTGGTCTGTAAACATCATGCCAAGATTTGTGTCCTCTGTTCCAGAGGTCATATATGATTATTTTAGGGGCTACATTGCCACCTTGTGGTTTAAAAATAAGTTTAAACAGGCCAAAGAAATCCACAAAACAAAGTGTTTCATTTTTTATTGATTAAGCCATCAGAAAACTTATTACAAATTAGCCAGAGGAAGCCAGAAGTGTATATAAATGGTGTCCATATATCTGTCCATATTTATCCTTAAAATAAAATAAATACAAACAAATGCTGCAAAATGGTGGAAAAACACTGTTATCAGTCAAATGAAAACATTTTAATCTAATCACCAGTTTCTTACAATTGAGAAAAGAAATGTCAATGAACACACTGTGGATTAAGTCCATGTCTTGGTTTTTTAAAGCAGGAGGCAAGTGAAACCAGCTGGCATGACATTTAAGCGACTTAAACTGGGTTTATTTACAGAGAATACAGATCTATGAGGTAGTCTTTGGGAACGATACCTATAGCTCCATTCTTCTCTCCAACCCACCAGCCAAAACTGTTGTATTCCTGAAGATAAAGAAACAGACACATGGAAAAACTAATCAGACTGAGGTCTCTTTCTTACAATAATAACAATCAGCAGCAACAATAAGCAAATCTAAAGTATGTAAAAAGTTTGCGGTCTTCATCCACATGTTGGGTATAGATGGCTAAAAGGCACCCCTACCAATTACTAAAAGAGCCCCAAAAAGTAACAAACCATGCAGATGATATGTGATCTAAAGATGTTTTGCATACATTTATTTTTACCATGTTGCAATCACATTGCATCTCTCTGGCTGTTTTTTTTTTATTTATTTTTTTTAATGCAATTTTAGTCTTTTGTATTTAATTTAGCACATTTCTACCCCTTGTTTGATTCTGGGCTTGCTGTAAGTCACATTTTGGATTTCTTTTCAGACCTTTTTTGTTTTGTTTTGTTTTTTGGAATTTTGCTTTTACTGAAGTTATTTTAATGTTCATTATGTCTGTTTTCTGTTTTATTAACTTTGTTTCCAGTGCAGGCCATTTTGAACCTCTTAATTGTCATTTTATGTCCCATTCTAGTTTTATTCATTTTATAAGCACCCTGTCTATATGGCACTGGCATATAGACTATGGCATTGTATGGTACCTTATGGCTGTTTTTGCTGATTTGGTCACAATTTTTTAGTTGCTATTCGATTTCTGTTACACTTTGTCTCTTTTCAGTCATATTTTTAGCCGTTTGAAGCCTTGCTGTTTATGTATGTCATGATCTTTACTTCTTTTTGGATAATTTTAGTTTGATAATTTTTGTGTTCTGTCACCTTTTGTTTGACCTGTGTCCTCCTGTGGTCATTTTGATCATGATCAATCTTTCAGGTCTTTGTAGTAATTTTACATCTGTTTGTTGAAACGTCTGTTATAATTTAACATCTCCTTATTAGTGTCTTTTTCCTTACTTTGTCTTTTTGCATTCTGCCTCTTTCTGGAGAATGCATTATCTTGCTGGGATACCATGGAGGGGCCCCTACTTCTTTGGCCTCCCCTGACCCATAACCTGTAGCTATGCCTTATCAACGCTTTACACTTCCTGATGTCTGTTTTCTTTTCCTACCTGCTGTCAGTTTTAAGGTTGCACACACTCTTCCCTCCCATCCACAAAAACAAAACAAAACAAAAAAAAAAACTTCACTGTTCACAGAGCACATCCCACATAAATCTGTCGTAGCTTGACAAGTAATAGATCCAAATGGTGGTCTGCATGATGTGATGAGAGGATACTGTGAGGGAAGATCTGGGACAAGGATAGAATAAACTTCCCACTCTTCTATGGACCAGAGTCTGACCTCACATCAAAGTCCTTCCAACACTGGAGATTACAGTGAAAGGAGACAAACCTTAAAATGTGCTACATTTTAAGTCAGAGCTCAGGAACAAAAGGGGTCCATATCTGTGTTCCAATTATTCTTAAGTCAAAGTAATAAATGCAGATAATCATACAGCAGAACTACAAATAAGGAGATTAGAACAGAAAGTTCTAACAGTAACACAAGCATCTGGTGATCAGATAGCTTGAAATGCTGTCAATGTCACTACCTCAGTGTGTTTCAAATAACAAACAAACACATTAAAAAGTCAAAACAATTAAGAGTAGCAATCCCTAAAGAACCATATGTACCCACTGTTAATAAACTAGGGGGAAAACAAATTCACAAAACAGAAAATGTCAATTTTATTGTCTCAAATGATGAAAAGGAAATTTATACTCGTACCCCTGTAGGATTATAAAGCTGGCTGACAAGAGACGTGTGCAAGTGTATGTGATTGTGTGTGTGTGTGTGTGTGTGTGTGTGTGTGTGTGTGTGTGTGTGTGTGTGTGAGAACATTGTGACTTCCTGCCACTAGCCTTTCAAAACGGCAAGGCCTCATTGTACGAACTGCTAGCTGACAAATAAGTTATGCTTGAGTGACTGCTGGACAGAACATGAGAACATTATAAATATTAGAGACGACTAATTGCATTGCACACTGTAACAACACCAACATCAACACAAACACTGACTTAAACTATGCAATTGTAATTTAATTACTTGTAACACATAAAAAGCTACTGTTGCCATGGTTTTAATGATGTGTTAAGGTACAGAAAACAGTGTAGTAATATTGTGTTCTGATATTGAATATTTATCCATTATTTTCCAGCTTGCAGTGTGGGGGTGGGGAGCATGTACAGCAACAGGGCATGCAGCATATACGGACAACACGCCCTCCCCTCAGTCAAGCTTTATAATCAGCACCCAGGTCCTGACTGGGGGGTCTTGCAGTTGTAACACCACACCTATTTCTGAGCTGTGGAATGGGGGGAGGGATGCATGAAAGAGGAAGAAAGGAGAATGGAGGAGGAGGGATGGAGACGACTGTGCCTTTAGCTGCAGCTGGCTGCGGCAGTCCAGACAGGTTTTATGGTCATTGCCCTCGCAGCAGGCAACAACCCCCAACACCAAGGTTTCAGCTAATGGCTCCCAGTCTGAGTGAAAGGGCAACTTGATTCTTAGTCCTTTTCCACACACCAAGAAGGTGCAATAAACAGGCATTTGGACAAAGAGCATTTATAGGTTTGTATGCCTTGTGCATTTGTGCTTCTCCATTAGTGCTGAAATAACTGTCAGCTGATTAGTCTGCAGAGAATTCATTCAATGATTTAGACTTTGAAAACCAGATGCTTTCTATTGAAATTTCAGCCATTTGTGGAACTGACAAAATACAATATCTTCTTTGGCAACTCAGCAAAAGGCTTTCATCAATATCTGGTGACAACTTATTTCCCATGCTTCTTTTATGTTATCAAATTTGGGATTATACAACAAATTTAAAAGTATTTTCCTGTTGTACCTATGAATAATACCCTCCACAGAAAGTACTAAAGCGCAACAACATTCTACTTTACTTTTTGGTGCCACTAGATGGCGGACTTGGCCAGTTGAGAGCAATGTGTCCCAGTTGACTCCATGCTCAATAGAAAACCAAACCAGACAGGAAATATAGCCTGTCTAAATGGACTACATTTCACACTTTTCTCAATACAAATCACAGGTTTAGACATACAACTACAAAAGTATGAAATCCCTCCATTTATTTTCAGACCAATGTTCAAAAACAGCTCGTTAAATATATCAACAAAAATCTACTCTGGTGCTCACATGAACCAGCTAAGTACAAAAAGGCTTCTGTCTACTTGCATAATAAAGGTACAGAACGGCCCCTCAGTTCTCCCACCCTTGCCAAGCTGACAAGCCTAGGAAATTGTGCATCTACCACACGTCCTCACCTGCTCTGAATGCTAAGCCTGGGTTTCCTGACAACACACATTCCTATTTGGCGAGGTGAGAGAAATGTCTGAGAGGTGTGTGGGCTCGGGGCTACTCAGCGCCTGGCATGGCAGCAACGACTCTGTGCTGAAACAGTCTAGATGGAAGTGATGGAATGGCGCTGTGTGCCAGCTAAGCTCAGCCCGGCCAACAGCACTAAAACAGTTTCCGTTGTGACACAACTAATCCCCATCAGAGAGCCACAGAAGGAATTTTGCCCAGTTTGCCTTTATGCAGCAGCCATCCACCTCAGGCAGCAGGCCAGGTGCTGCCAGTAATGAATCTGAATAGTCAGTTCCTCAAAGGGCCTCAAAACAACTCACATTTTTTAGGTGGTCCAAGACCAGCAGAATCATTCTGACTGCAAACCTCATCTTAAAGTTTGTATTAGAGATTGATTTGTACATCGTGAAAACACTTAAAAAGGAAAACATTTCAGTTCCAACGAGCAGTGTTCCTCTAACATCTAAGCCATGTTGAGCAAGAACTTATGTATTTAAACATTTTGTTGGAAAAATTGTAAAAGTGCTCCTTTCAGTTAACCAGTCTGTGAAGAAAGAAAACTTTTTGACAGCTCTGCCAAGTCAAGCCCAAAAATAGCTCTTGTTGTTTCTAGTTGCTGCCTTCTCAAGTTTCATTTCACATCAAGCTTGTTCCCAGACTATAAGCAGCAGTGGAGAAGTTGATTACGAACCAAGGAGTCTGTACGTACTTTGCTCAGGATGTAGATGGCATCTCCACGTTTGAAGGACAGTTCATCTGAGAGGTCCCCCACACAGTCCCACAAGCCCTGGTAGTAGTTCTGGTAATCTGTGTTCTTATTAACTGAATGGAGAAAAAGGGGAAATAAGGTGATAACAGCTTATTTTGTTCCAATAGTTATGTTAAATGTACATCTCTGTTGTTAGCACACATTGACCCAACAGGAGGCAGTGCAGAGCATTCAGCAGGATTTAATGGTAAAATGTGCCAAAGCAACACGGTGGCTTTGTTCCATTTCCAGGCTTGATGGGCTACTTATTCTGTGCAGTGTTTTAGCATGCTCCTGGTAATGTTTTTCTCACAAGTGCATTACATGTGTAAACAATTATGCTGCAACTTTGTTCTAAACTGCAGAATTTTAGTAGCTGCTGTTTACACTTCAGTATCAATAAGTGCAGCCATTTTGATTATTATTCATATATGCAGTAGGAGAATGACATACAGATATTTCTGTAGCAAAAACTGACAACTACACAATTTATTGAAAAACGGAAGTTGGTCAGCTTGTGTAGTTATTTCCAGCTCTGTTAACTTTCAGTGGTTTCAGGAACTTCCTCTGTAGAAGTCA
Source organism: Rhadinocentrus ornatus (assembly GCA_037177495.1). Classification (NCBI taxonomy): domain Eukaryota; kingdom Metazoa; phylum Chordata; class Actinopteri; order Atheriniformes; family Melanotaeniidae; genus Rhadinocentrus; species Rhadinocentrus ornatus. The sequence goes on from JBAMHW010000006.1 coordinate 17,505,692, forward strand.
CTTCTTCTAAACGGTGACTTTGGCAGGTTTATTTTTGCTTAGTCAGAATCAACATTTGTTGGCCAGTCTCTTCTATCTTCTACATCAGGAGTTAAAATGATTATAATATTTTTTACAAAATAAAGAAGTGACAGGCTTGTATACTTGAAGGCAGACCCAAAAATGTCAGGGTTGTGTACCTGCAGAAGGAGCAGGTTTGTTTGATGGCTCGATCTTTGGAGGAGGTTTTGATGGAGCGGGCATGTCTTCCTCTGGAGAAACATAAAACTAAGATATTAGTTTGTTTGGTTTACACTGACTGACAGTAAGAAAATAAACCATTTAAACTTTGGAAAAAAAAAGTAAACCAAAAGAGATTTGCCCAATATTTGATGGAGATTGGTACAGAATGTGAGCAAACCTGGGAGCACTTCATAGATTTCGTCACCCGGCTCAATTGATGTTAAAGCTGGAACAAATTCAGTTACAGTTTCAACATCATCGTACACCCACTGTTCATCCTCATCTTCTTCTGGGATGATTCCCGTCATATCTACAAAAAAAAAAAAGGGAAAATAAATATGTCTCAACCACAAATGTTAAAATGCACATTTGTTCCCCAACTTAACCAAACTCTTACAGAGGAAATAAAATTTGGTACTTCAGATAAAACAGAGTCCAATAAAACTTTTTTTTATGACTGGAAAAGTCCATACCTTTCAAAACAAAGTATATCTGTTTCACCCATTCATCCGCCTCTTTCACTGATGACGCACAAAACTGTGGTGAAAGAGGAAAGAAATGAAAACTGCAGTCAGTGAAGTGTTCAGTTTGACATGTATTAATTAACATAAACAAATAATATTGCATTTATGCATAGTAAAATGCTCCACATGAAAGAGCATGAATGTTAGAGACTTTTTTAAAAATGCAGGCTGTGTTGAACCCACGTGGAGCAAAATTAATAATCTAGTTTTAAAAATTAAGAAACTGCAAATGCATTTTAAAACTTGCTACATATGAATTACAGATTTTGGTTTAGTGAGTTCAAATCAGAGCAGTAACAACTGAAAGACATAAGAAACAAAAGCATACCTGATAGTCTCTTTTGTCTGAAGCAGAAATTTCAAAGCAGCAGTCTTTCTTTGAGTCTTTCCGCAGGGTGTTGTTCATTTTGACAGAGTATCCAATAATACTGAACTCCCCCTTCTGCTGCTTGTCTAGGTGCAGAAAAGAAAAACATCACTGATGGTTTTTAATACAAAAAGAAGTTATTCTACCGCAGAGGTTTTTTTCAGGCATTTTGTGATGTATATACTGTCAAGAAATTAGAAAAATGTAATATACCTTTCTCACTCCCATAATAGTAGAAGGTATTGTGGCTCAGAGCACACCATCTCTTCTGCCACTCAGTGCCAAAAAAGCTGTGATCTGTGCATGTAAAACAACTACATTAAACCTGGAGATGGAGCATTATCATATATATGGTTAAAATAAAAAACACTGAAGAACAAAGTTATTTTGTATCATGCATGCTTAAGCTGTTATTGTCACTGTATTTTTATGTTAAAATGTCTTAAAAACAAAAAGTTAAAAAACTCTCTTTAAAATGTGGATTTGAATCAGCAGAGCACCAACCCTTTCTGCGCTTCTCAAGATATCCAGCTTTAAAAACAGAAGTGAGGTCCTGAGCTGCCACAGATGGTAACTGTTGGGTTCCTGGGGGAAAAAAAAGAGTTAAGAAAATCCCAATACATATATTCTGCTAAACCCATCATCACCTTGTTCTCCATACAGAAAAATTAAAAGAATGCTTCTTTTAAACAACATGTTTAACATGTGCAGATGGGTTTCAGGTTAAGCTTTACCATCAAGTATTTGTTTATTTGATAATAATTAACAGCAAAAGCCACAGAGGCTGTACTCTGGAATGTTTTATTTCTTAGTGGAGGAGGTTTCTCTTGCAGCGTGCAACTTCAATGCAAATGTCCAAATGCTGTGTCAAAGTTGCTTTGTGTGAAAGAGCAGCCATAAAACTGGCAGCTGCTCACAGCCCATAAACTCCAGTCACCTAATCACCAAGGACTTCCCTGATACTCTAATAAAGAAAACATAACAGCTATGATGGTGCACATTGGATTTAAGCTGTTGTATAATGTTTATTTCCAAACTTGTGCTATAGCACTAACTTTCAGCCCCCAGACTGTTGGCTGAGAGCAATAAAATATGCTCTGACTGTCCAAGGGTTGGGGTGAGGGAAGTGATGGGGGGTAGCAGTGGGTGCCCCCAAATTGCTTCCCAAGTATATTGCCAAGTTACAGTTGGAATGTCTCCCTCATTGTGCCACTCAAAGTCACTTTCTCCAAGGAGCAGATGCAGATTTGTTTATTTTCATGCCACTTCTCCCCTGTGTTAATCTGAAGTTTGTGAGCAGTAGCCAGTTCCACTCTGGATGTCTGCTAAGTGTCCGTGGCTTACCTTCACATGCATCATCATCCTTGTCTGTGCGCTCTGACTGCAGCGACCCTCCATCATTGTTGCTGTCAGCTTCCTCCTCATCATCTGAGTCCTCTCCACCTACTGGAGTACACAATGAGCTATGAAGTAATGGGAATGCACAGGAAGTGGTGTAATACAGTGGTTTCCAACATGTTGCTTTTGTCTAAGCGTAGGCAGGCCATTCGTTAAAAAATTCTTTTTCCATGCTATTTCGCATTGTATGATTTTTGGTATTTTAGTTGTGGCTTAATAGTGACCCCCTTACTTCTACTGTATGTCTTGACCTGTTGTGCAAGTCCTGACCTCCCAAGTTAGAAGACAGTGGCGTAACAGATGTAGATCTACTAAATCATTCAAATAGAAACAGTAACACTCACTTTTGTCCTTGAAATCTTGTGGGAAACTATTGGGGAGACAGTAAATGGATATAAACAGCTTTAAAATGCAGTAGCAAAGCGTATTTCATGATTGACGTACAATTTGAAAAAGTAAATATTTTAAGTAGGTACATGCAATACTACCTTTGTTTAACTTCTTTGATACGTTTTATGAAGGTTTCCCTCCTCTCCTTCGCCTTCTTGCTTAAAATTTCCCCTTTTAATCCATCACAGAGGAAATTCTCCACATCTAAACAACATACCAGGTAAAACATTGCATGATGAAGTTATCTCAAAGCACAACAGCACAGAGAATGCAGCAGCTTAGGTTTGACGTCAAACATATCCTTGACTGATACAGCAGCAGCAGCAGATCCATAATATTTATGGATAATACGGAGCCGTTAATGTGTTGCTGGACTTCTGGTAAAAAAAAAAAAAAAAAAAAAAAAAAAATCCTTCATAGCCCACTGCTTCTTCCTCTTTCTTAAAAAAAAAAAAAGCGACCTCGTAAGAAGTGCTGTAAGTAACAGACACGTTAAAAGAACGTTGAAAGCAGCACAGTGTAAAAACAGATTTTAATGTATCAGTGTTACCTGAAATAAGCGTCGTCAACTCCTCGGGAATCGCGCGCATTGTAAAGCTGGTGGTATTGCCTGAAGCAATGGACCGTGAGACCAGACAAACTTCACATGATACGGAAGCAGCTCAGGCTCAGTGTTACGGAAGTCAATGTGCTAATTATCTACCAGCGACCACACACAGTTCTGCTGCAAGACTAGCGGCTTTGACTAACACTCCAACCTGTGCGGCTTTCACTCAGGCTCCATCCACACTGACGTTTATTTAATGTTTTCATTGCCTCTGTAGACGGGGAGTTGATGTTTTAATGACACTGCAGGTCTTCACAGAATAATAATGTCCGCGTTTAAAGCCTTAATCATATTTTTAATTGATTTAATTTATCATATTTCTTTAAGTGTGCTCACCACTTGACACATTATTGGGTTGTCTCTTGTTATAAACAACGATGCAAGCTCTTTGAGTTCATGAAATGTCAACTCTGTAAATCTAAACAGATCATCAATAGTCGAGTCAGTTGATTCAACGCGTTTCTGTTTCTGTGTCAGATCCATCACTCTTTGTGCAATAGCCAAGATCAAAGAGCTCTACTGCATTTGTTTGGAGATTGGGGAAATAATTTGCATATATTTTGTCAAACACAATAATCCCTTGATGATACCACTGCAACAATAACATGAGAAAACAAAAACGTCCTCCTTTCATTATGTCAGGCCAGTGCCTCCTGGTGTATATAAGACAAAATAGCCTTTTACCATTTTGTTTATAAAGATGTCAGTCAGTCATTTGTCATCTTTTGACAGACAGTATCACCCAATCCACGTTAAAATGATGAGCCTTTGAACACTATGGCTTGTTGTGGAGAAATGAGACAGAAAGCTCAGAGCAGTTCTGTGGAGAGTTTCAGATTTTACTGTAGCTGCAGGTGTTTCACACTGCATGCTGCAGAAACACAGACCCTCTGTGGAAATGCTTTATTTACTTCAGAGAGGACAAGATTAATGAGATCCTTTAAATGATGAGGTGAAGCAGTTATCTTTTGTGTTAAGTATTATACTGAATAGATATAGTACTTATTCATAATTCTAAAAATCCCCATTAGGCATTTCTAGTTCTAGGAACCAGTATACATTTATATATTTTCATTCCTGCCCTTTGGTTAAATTCTGCTCCTTCATGGTTGTTATAGACATGGTTGCAAGTATTACCTGATGTCACTTCCTGTTGCCAATGCATTTAAGAGCCATGTGGTCATTTAAAACCTGACCCCTTCCTGACCTGGCAATAGTTCCTTCCAACTTTGAGAGGAGTGGAGAGCCAGCTTGACCTCTGGCCTCTGTGTGTGTATGTGTGTGCATAAACAGAGGGATGTATTCAGTTTCTCATAAAGCTTCATCTTGCCTGACTATGCAGAAACTCCGTTTGATGGCTTCCTTTCCCTTTCATCATATAAAATTGTAATAAAATTACCATGTTGAACCTGATCTGGTGCTTAGACCCAGCAAAGCTTTTTAAGCAATAAAACCAAACATTGTTCTGAAAATGGACTCTAATTTATAATACAGCTGGAATAATTAATGGTTACAGAGGCAAAATGAAGAATAGAGTTTGGGATTAATAAATGGCCATGCCACCGTGTTGTATTTGTAATTAGTTCATTCTGTAAACACTATGGCCTATCTGACCGCAGTAGTTTCAAGAACATTCTATGTTTTATATGAGGCCTGTCTTGTTTTCAATTAGGCTAATGCACAATTAGAATCACTCAGAATCACTTTCAGTAGGAAGAGCTGTTCATCACATTACTTCACAACTTTATTGTTGCTTTGAGACTCTCAGTGTTGTTGCTGCAGATTCCGAGTAATATAATCAACGTGTTGCCCTTTGTTTCCATGTAGTGGACAGATTCACAGCGCTGCACACAAGACAGAAAGCCCTGAACATAAACAGCACGATGAGAGCAGAGACATACCGAGCCTAGAAAAAAGCCTGAATCAGTGTAATTGTTAATCTTGTCATTCCTGGATTAATAGCTTTGTTTCTTCACTAAACATTTCCCCTTAACGTTAAATAATGTATTACAAGAAAAACAGCTGCTGCTGCTGCTCTACGGAGGGTCTCTAATGGAAGAGTATCAGGATGGTGGAATTCCTTCAATTATATAGCTATGAAGCAGGAAACGATCTCCATTTTCTCCAGAATAGTGTGTTTTGTTTTGTTTTTGTTGTTGTTTTTTTATCTCTTTAAAAAAAAACTAATTTATCATAATTTTATGAAGCAATCTGCACTCCACTAATTTATAAAAAATCATGTGAACTTATGTATCAGCTTGGAAAAAATGTCTTGCCTCTGCTTGTTTAAATGAATCCTGGAAAGCTTTAAATCCTAAAAGTTTTGACAGCCACAACGTTGCGAGGCGCGATGCTTAATTCAAACAGATAGAATTACATCTCGGTTCAGGCTATAAACAAGCACCCTCAGTCCTGTGAGTTTTATAGGCAATAAAATTTAATGAGAAAACCAAGAGAAGTCAGTTTTTGGTCGGGAAAATCTTCCTGATTTTTTTTCTTTGTTATTTTTCAAAAGCTCTAAATGTATTTGTTCAGATAGGAGCAACACAACCACGGTTATACTGAGGCAAAAAAGTCAATGATGTCCAAAATAAGGAGAAACTATTTTGTAAAATAACACATTTATATCACACTTTATTTATATTTCATAATTCCTATGCGTTCGCTAATTGTTTAATATATAAATATCGTTCTTATTAAATATCTTAGTTTCTTCTTATTGTAACTCTCAAGAAAGTATTTTTCTTAACAAATTATTTGTTTTGTGGCTAATATTTCTAAATAAGAATATATATTTAAGCAATATATTCGAATATTAATCTAAAATAAACTTTTCAAGCTTTCATACAATCAAATAAGACCAAAAGCAAAAGTAGTTCCAATTAATGTAAAGTTTTATTTCAAGAAAAATATTGTGCTCAGCTGAAATCCATATAAAAATAAATGGATGATGTCTCCCTTGAAGTCAGTTGGAATTAAATCCGCGTATAGGCAAAAGAGTAGTTTTGTTTTGGCTTCTTTTTTTTCTTTTTTTCTTCATTTTTTTTTCCTGCCGTGACTTACCTTATTTGTCAGCGCTCTAAATTTCGCTTTACCCTATAATTACTCAGCATAAAAGCCTGAATAAAATCAAACGTGTCATTTCAGTAGCTGAGGTTTTGCAGGTCCATTGTTGTAAGCGTTTCTGAAAAAAGGCCGAGCGTTTCGCATAGCAACGGCAGAGGACTCTGTGTTGAATCTGACAAACTTGGTGAGAAAGAAGACGAGGGGGAGAAAACTTGGAAATCCTGCAAGGATGCGTCCAGGCCGGAGGAGCCATCATTGTCCTGGCCTATTGTTGACACGCAGATTGGAGCAGTGGGTGTCGGGTTAGGAAAATGTTTCAGATTTCTCTCATTGCTGACCAAAAGGGTATCAGTTAGGCTTTGACTGTCCCCATTGTGTGCATTCTGACATTGTTGTGAAGTCAGGGTATTTTGGTGAAAATACCTTTCCCTGTGAAGGAGCAACGGGGCTGCGCTGCTGTCCGCCGCCTGCTCAAACTCGTCCTCTGGCCCGTCATCCAGGCACGCGTATTTCCCCTCACTGTCCCGGTTCTCCTTGCAGTGGGTCTGTCTTTTATGCTTCATCCGTCTGTTCTGAAACCAGACTTTCACCTGCTTTTCTGATAAATCCAACAGCGCTGCTATTTCCACTCGCCTGGGTCTGCACAGATATTTATTAAAATGAAACTCCTTTTCCAGCTCCAGAAGTTGAGTGTTGGTGTACGCAGTCCTTAGCCTCCTGGATGCCCCTACACCGCCAACAGCACTCTCTGGTATCTCAGGGGAATCTAAATAAAATAAAATAAAGCAAATGTTGATTTCTAGTCACAGAAAGGTTAGTGATCAAAGGTAAAACAGCAACACAGATGAGTGAGGGGCAAAGGCTCTGTGGGGTAAAACTTGTGGCAAGCAAGCGCCAGGACTGGTAGGATTTATGGGCCCCAGGCTGAATATGATGGCTCTGCGTGGACAGGACAGGACGGAGGGTGAAGATTAATGAACATGCCAGCTGCTGGGCCGTGTAAGAATAATCTATCACTCTCTATTACTGTCAAACATTAACACTCTCAGACTGAATCACAAGTCAGTGCGATACTTGATGAGATTAAGGAAGCTTAAATCAAAAACCCTGGTGGCTTTTAGGGACGCCCACGTTGTCCAGGATGCAGCTCCTTGCCGAGGGGAATCTTCAGACAATGAGGAGCATTTTACATATGGTTATTAATCATCATGTCTTGCCTTGGGGGGAGAAGTAGTGGGGTGAGGTGTCAGTCGTCGTTGCAGTAGCAGCAGCTGAAGAAGCAGCAGTAGCAGACTGGGTCCTCTTGATGCTTTTCTTCTCCTTCATCCACGGGTATTCCGGGGGTAGAGACACTGCCTGTAGCGGGCTGCAGCCTTTCAGAGCTGGCTTTGAGCGGCTGTGGCGTGGGTGGACGCTCAGGCTCAGGCTGGGGATGGTTTGCTCAAAAGGAGGAGGAATCAGTGTCGACTGTGAAAGCGCTGAACTCTTGATTGATGAACTTTGAAATGCATCCCCGACAGGGTTAGTGAATGATGTCAGGCACTCAGCGAGCGACGGCTGACTGTTGATAAAACCGCTTTCTCGCCCAAATTCGTAATTCATCTCCTTCTTCTTGTCTTGAAATCTCGCTTATTCAGAGGGGAGGGGAAGGTGGAATAAAAAATTAATAAGCAGTTTATTTTCATAAACTACTTAACCAGTTATAGTCGTTTGGAGACCTCTATGCCATAAAGTATTGCTTTCATGTGAACATGGTTGGAATTAGACCGTGCTGGTTGTCACATGATTGCATCTGCCCAATGACAGTTTGGGGTTTTATCAAACGCAGCCACTGTCCCCTGTGATTGATCGAGAAAGTCTGAGGGGTAACGCCTCACTCCGAAGGCAGGGTTTGCTTTATTTACACTTTTTCACCCTCCGTTTTGCAAAGGGGGGAAGTTAGTTCAACCCTCACCGCCCCCTCCAAACCTCCCCCACTCCCTCACCCCCCCCAAAACACACACCATACCGAAACCGTGCGTGTTTTGCGCGTCCATGCAAACTGCGCGCGCGTGGTGCCAATAGAATTTTCTTGAGCGTCTGATAACGCGAAGACGCACGGCGTGCATGTCAGTGCGCAAGGAACTCACCTTGCGTGTTTCTTTAAGTTTCTCTCTGAGAGGAGAACTGCACCACGCAGACACATCCAACGATATGTTCACCCCTCCCCCAACACATGAGACAGACCCAGAGAGATTCGTATAACGGATTTCAATGTGATTTTGCCTTTCAGCGTAATCTGAACTCATTTTTATAAACACTGTCTTGTGGAGCTATGATATTTCTTTTGTAAGGTTAAAGTCTTTTTAGGAAATTATCTGGGGAGGAAAGAATTGGAAATTAATGGGAAAGTGGATGTTAGCTGAGCTTTAACTTTACGGTCCAAATGTCTATGTTTAATCTAGTTTCATTTATTGTATTTCACCTACTCTATAGAAAAATGCTGACCCAAGACACCGTGTCTACTCTTTGGAATTGTTGGTTGTACCATAACTGAGAGGGTTTGCCTCTGCAATGTGAAGCTCTCGAAAGGTGGGGATCTGATGGCTGTTTATTGCTCAGGCTCTACACAAAGAGCTCGGTAGTCTGCGTGTGATCAATCTTTCAAGCCAAAAGGTCTGACAGCTCCTTGCCCCTAAGAACACGTTTAAACCTTCTAACACTCCGTTGGATCATATGTAGCCAGGGAGAGGGCAACCTCACTGTGCAGAGGTCTGAGTTTCATTTCAGAAATGTCGGGATTTCTGTTAAAGAATGGATGAGAGGGACAGCATTTTGCGCATTGCATCTTTTTTGCAACAATTTAAAATTAGATAAGAAATCAGCGGCTTATAAATATGAAAGTTATTTTTTTTCCGATTGTAATAAAAGGACCGTATTGGGACAGAAAAATACAGAAGAGAGAAATGGATTTATAAAGGCTATAGAAACGAACGCAGCAGCTTTTGCATTGGATCAATTGTTTGCTGAGGTGAGTGGGTGTTGGCATTCAGCACAGATCCCATTCACTGCTGTATCTCTCACTCAGTTTCACCCTGTAGAAATCATTCTCTTAAGAAATCATTCAACTAATATTTGAAGCAATTGCCTATAAATCCACATTTTGATCAGCTGAAAATGTATCCTGAATATGAGACAGGTCATTTAAAAAAAAGGTAGCCAACCTCGGCCTAGCCTATCAGGTTAAAATGGAAAAGTAAAATAAAAAGCTGCATTATGATTCTTATTAAATGAGTAAATGAATGGAATTAATTTTCTGTCCAGAGACTTTTATTGTTGTATTGTTTTATCCTTACAATTGTTTAACCATATTCAATCTAACTTTTAATTCAAATCTGTACAGAGTTGTATTTTAATATTAGTTAAACACTCGATCAGGTTAGAAACTGCACAGGCACAAAAATAGAACAACGATCATTTTTTTTGAGAAGATACACATCTAATATATTCAGTAAATAAAACAGTACATTAACAGCAGGCTAAGACTTAAAAATATCACCCTGACACATTATATATTTACTCTCTTCTTGCTCAGACATTTGGCGACATGAAACCTGATTTTGCAGTATGTTGTGAACGAATGGAGACAAGAGGATGGTGTCTGGATGAACCAGAAGCGACACGATTCCCGTCTGTTCTGAGACGTCAAGATAGAGACATCTGGGAGGCAAGCGGTCCAACAAACCTGCAACCGCAGACCAAGTGATATGTAAAGTTCATATTTGAGTCACCACGCGAGCTCAGATGTTGTTCTCATGAAGTGAATATGAAGTGCAAATATTTTACCAGTCCAAAACTAAATAAATAACGTTTTACTGTGTTTTTTCAAGCTCATAAAATATTTCATTTGACATTACTTAAATGCACTTTTTGCTATATTTTTATTTTTTGTAATTCTATGATAGGCTACTGTTTGCGCAGCTGAGTTAGTCTGGCATCTGGAAACTAGCAAGAGAATATTTCAAAGTGTTTATTCTATGTTTTTTTTTGTCATTAAAGCTGTATTATATCACATTACATTATTATTTCCCCCATGGGAGGGAAAATTGGAAAAACGGACTAGACGTTCATATCCTTCTGGAAAATACATTCAGTGTCGAGCCTGCACGTGTCTGTGTGTCTCCCTCCCAAAAAAAGAATTTCACATTGCGACCTTATTTATTAAGCCTATACGTTTCATGGGGTGGTTTGGCAACACTCCAGCGCATTCTAGTCTAAAATAAATAAATAAAAAAAACGTTATGTCAAAATGTTGTGACAAGCTTAAAAAAAAAAACATTGAGGATATGGGGTGATTTGTTTGTTTATTTATTTTTTCTTATTATTTTCTCCCTTTGAAAATGAATAAATGACATTCATGTATAAAACATATGTAGTGTTAATAATACCCCCCTGCTTAAATAATATATCACGCTTAACATCCCAGACTAGAGTGGAGAGCTGGTCTTTGTGCCAGTTCTGTCTCTTCAACATGTGGTCATGGCGGTGCGTAAAAAATAGCACATTCTCTCATACACACTTTGGGTGCTACTCATATTCATTTTAAGATTTTCTCGTGCGTGCTGCCTAAAACTCACACAAAATAGTAAAGATTAGGCTAAAAGTACAGAGCAGGTTGTAGACAGTGCAATGAGCTGGAAAATACCCTATTAATAAGTAGAATTGGCACGCTACACGACTTGGTGAGTTATTAATGCACTATTTCATTTGACCAGATTGGCCTTTTAGATTTAAACGCCTGTGATCTGTAACCCAAAAGCCCAAAGTAGTACTACAACCATTCTTTCATGTGAAATTGCTGCCATTACAGTTAGAATTTGTTTCAGGTTAATTAAATATATAATATTGTAAATATGTTGATGAGCGTAAATTGATATGTAACATTTTAATTAAAACTCAGAGCTACTTAGCATCAGTCTAAGTTTCTAACATTGCGGTCACCACGTTGGTCCTTTGGGCTAAATGTGCTAAATGTTTAAACAACTGATTAACAGACATACATAAACAGATGAAACCACATCATTCATATCCATTTTGGGGATTCATCTAAAACAAGAGACTGTGGCAGTGAGGGGTGGAAAAGATTTTCCTTCCCTAAACTACTCCTGCAAAGTGGCCTCCTCTGTTACTGCTGGTGTCAGAAGGTGTGATGTATAGGGGTCATAAAAGGTCTCCGCAAACAACTTCCTAGCAACTTTCTGGGTTTCTGCTGCATGGCTCCTCGTGTGGCCGCTTGCATAGAAGAAATCAAGTCTGTAACATTCAGAGGGATCAGACAGGAATGCCACACATGCGCATCACCGTTTTCTATGCCGATAGTGCAGCACCACTATTTATGTGGGGGTTTTTTTTGGCAAAGAGGGGTGCCAGCTGTCTTCAAAATATCCCTTTAGTACCACCCCTCACCCCCCCACCCCACACACACACATACACACACACACACGCACACACAAAAAGACTTAGAGAATTTATGCACCACATGTTGAACCTTTTTGGGCGAGAGAAGGGTGAAATGGGTTGAGAGAGGACGGGAGGGTCGGTGAGAGCAGGGTAACTTAAAAAAGGATCCTTAATATATCTTGGCTTTCAAAACATTTTTGTCTTTCAGCTGCATCCTGATCGATGCAAATATGACATATAAAGATAAGGAGAAATATATTGAATAAATTATTTCTGACCATAGTCAAGCAAGTTATTATTATCTGTAGTGCATGTTGATAATGTAATTTCCAAAGCTTTAAATAACATCTTTATTCAAAAACAGAAAGATGGGTTATCTAATAAACATCTTTGTATGCTTTATAATCAGAGCTATAATAATAATAATAATAATAATAATAATGATAATAATAATAATAATAATAATAATAATAATAATAATAATAATAAT
>JBAMHW010000006.1:17518294-17528591 GCA_037177495.1 Rhadinocentrus ornatus
TAATAATAATAATAATAATAATAATAATAATAATAATAATAATAATAATAATAATAATAATAATAATAATTTTTAAAAAGTGAGAAACTCGGGTAAAATTTAACAGCGAGAATCCTCAAATATAGATCAACGAAACAAATATTTATCATAAGATGAAACAAAATCGAATAGAAAACAAAGCAGGAATCTAATACAAGAAGACAATAATAATAATAATCTAATATAAGAAGACAATAACAGGTTTGCCATCAGGAGGGAGTGGTTTTTTGTGTACCCTGAACGCATCACTCGGCATGCTGTTAAGATGAGCCACTGCCTCCACCTGCTGGCCGTCAGGGCGCAGCAGCAGCAGGAAGCACAAGTCAGAAATTAATGATAAATGGCTGGGGCATGTTCGTATCTAAGTTTTTAACTTATGATAGGTTTATTTGGGTGTTTATTTCTTTTTAAAGTTGTAGTTTTGCAGGATTTAAGTGATTAGTATTAACTTTGGAAGTCCTTTGACTGTGTTAAATAAGTTGTGTTAGTTTGAGTTTGCGTATTGTTGCCATACGACAAAACAACAAACGGATGTTCCTGAGACAGTCTAATTGTTGGTAGATGGCTGTAAAGTAATTACTAGACAGACCCATCTGCACTGCTGCGGTATCTTCAAACCTTCCTCTGAATGTGAGTGTGTTTGTGTGCCCCTTGTTTCGGGCTTGTCCCTCTTCCAGTAAATGCTGCTCCCACTAAACCTCCACATGCTTAGCATTTTTTGCACTTATAAACAGTTTAGGCTGTGATTGTGGTTTTACCGTTGAGGGTTTGTGGGTAAAAGATTAAGGATTAAAAAAAAGACAGATCATTAAAAAATAAACACATTTATTTTTGCTTTAAAGTGCTCTCACTTTTTTTATATATCCGAAACCTTAACTTATATATGTTTTTAAAATAGCCTGTCTTCATTTCTGTGAAATTCTTCATTATTTAATATTTATGTTGAAAATTAAGGCTGAATTCGTGTTATTAACTGTGACCACACAACGCACCAGTTAAAATATAGCTGAACAAGCAAGCACACCCAAACAATTAGTATCGCCTCTAAAATAATAGCTATTATTGTTTTATGTGCACACATAGCTGGAAAGCTACCTCATGCCAGCAGCTTAACAGAGGTCTTTTTGAGTAAAAGTTAAAAATAAATAAATAGAAATGGGGGGACTGCCAAGGATCTTGGCAGACTTTTCAAGATTTCTGTAGCTCATTTTGGTTGTCAACAATAACAGCTCAATAAAGCTCAATGGCCACAAATAAGATGTCATACAAATCTGTTTTTTTGTTTGTTTGTTTTTTTGTTTTTTAAATCAATTTTCACCAAAGCAATAGACGTAAAAAAATTAACTTAAACGAAAAATTTCAGAAACGTTTTTGAACATCTGTAAATGTAAAATGTGCTTAATCATGTGCAGTATCACTTATAAAGGTTGCACAAATTTATTTAATTAATTGTATTTTTCACTTTTTAAAATAGTAGCAAATCACCACATAATTGGTCTTATTTGCTATACAAACTACTCTTTATTTTTTTATGGCAAAAAAGGAAGGATGAGGTATTTCAAGTGTGCGCAGTGTTTCCACAAATGCATCAAATCCTAACATGTTTTTGTTTTTTTTAAAAGAAACACATGTAAGGCCACAAAAACAATAATTTAAACCATGTAAATAGGTAGCTGAAAAACATTCAGGTAGTCAAGGATAAATTTCATGCATTTAACAAATGACAATAGTCACGTGTCTGTAAGCGCAAAATACAAGACATTTAAATTAATCACGAGACACTTGGTTCCCTCACAGACATTAAACCCTGGAGTAGAACAAAAAAGTCCAATAGCTGTTTTTTGGTTGTTTTTTTTAAGTGACATCAATTTAAAACAACACGTGTAATAAGTTGAAAATACCCCCACCCACCTCACCCCACGACCACCACCCATCTTCTCCCTTTTCAGGCTCTAAACCACCACCCATCTGAAAGGTTAGCTGTCTCTCCGTCTGTCTTTGTTTTCTTTCTTCATCTTCATCCTGCGGTTCTGAAACCAGATTTTTACCTGTCTTTCGGTCAAATTCAAGAATGTCGCTACTTCATATCTACGATCTCGGGGGAGGTAAATGTTATAGAGAAATTCCTTTTCCAGTTCCAGAATTTGATGCTTCGTGTACGGGCAACGCTTCTTTCTTGTGGGCTTTGCATGAAGCCAGTTGGATGATGGGTTGTCTGGAAAATGAGATCATGAGATAAATAGTTAACAGTCTCGAAATCAGATGTTTCCAACGTATTTATTTAGCATATTTATCTAAGCAATAAGGAATTTTAATAAGTAATGACCTAAGTATTGATAATAACTAACAAGTAGGCTACTAAGTAACCATCTGCCATGAAAATATAGTTTACCTGAAATTGCCATTTAATAATTAGAATAAAAGGCGTGACTATAATAATTGTATTTAATTAAAAGAAAGCATTATGTATGAGTCATTTTGGAAAATAATATCAGGGGGAAAAATGTATAATTGAGCCAAAATAGAAATATATGTCATACCACTCCCACTGAACAAGACATCCAGAATATTTACCGAGATTTTCATCCAATTACATTATAATTTGTTCCATATAAATTGGTCTAAAAAGTGACCACAGAAAAGGGAAAAATTGCATGGCTTACTTGGAACTGTCTCAGTTTTCCCCTCTGCTATCTGGTTCTCTTCAGCGGCGTTAGAAGTGGATGAGGTTTCGCAGGGAATCTCAGCAAGGACCTCTCCGTTTTCAATGTCAGACAAAAGAGGAGCGTGCGTCTCTAAAGTCGTGCATTCAGCATTCCCAATCAGAGGTTCGGGTTTTACCTCATTATGCATTGCTGTGGACGGTAATCCCGTTAAACACAAGGACGCAGAGACCGGGTCCAAAGCCCATGAGCGCGTAAACATATCATCGTTGTCTCCGCTTGTGTAATGGTGATGGATGTAAGTCGGAGTGGCTGAGTTTGGAGTGTGGGTCGAGATGGTACTCCAAGATCCACCAAAAATAGAAGATTTGGGCAGCAAAGGGCAAGACTCCTGTTCGCCATATTCGGCGACCGCTACCTGCTCCACCCCTGCAGCTGATGAGTACCTCGGTGCCATATCTTCCTGCTCAGGAAGAATGCGCGAGTCAACATAGTAGCTGGTTCCCAGCGTCGACATTGCTGGGGGAAAAAGACAGAAAAAGCAAGGGGGGGAATCAACGCGCTACAGTCCTGAAATGTTGCGGGAGGGGAAAAAAATACAATGAAATAACGGTTTCATTGCGTGGTATAAGGTGCTGCTTCCGTGCACCACCAAGAAGCTGTGCGTCCAGTAAATTGAACGTTGTCCAAGACTGGATAGGGCGCCCCAAACACGTGACCGTGGGACAGAACAATAAATAATAAATCAGCCTATACTGCTCAGCTAAATGGCGACCATTTTCCTCACCATATTTTAATTGCAAGTTCTCACTCCTTTATTGGCAAATATTTCTTTTTATAAGCAATAAACAATGTGATTTTTGTTAAGAGAAGTTATATTAGCGCAATAGAGGCTTTTTGTGCATGGGGGCACGGGCGTTAATACAGTGAAGGCGTGTATTAGGGGAAATTATCAAACAGTATCTTCTCATTAAAGGTGCGCAAAATAATGGAGTTTTTTAATCACCTAAATAAAAGGCGCACACTACTGAGGTTTATCTATAAAGCTTTCACTTGAAAAGAAAAAAAATCTGGTTCTACTAGTTAGTAAACAACATTGGGTCTACTTTCCAGGCAATCTGAAACGGGAAACGGAGTGAAGTTATTTGGGTGCAATATAACGGTCCTGTTTTTATAACGGGCAATTTGGTTGTTTTTCTTAAGGTTACAACCTGGCTGTCTAAGCTAAATATCACCAATAAAGCTCAGCCTTTGTGTCCTTGTTTCTGGAGCAAGCAGACGCATCCGGCGTTTTTGTGGCAACAGGCAGACTGTAATGATCATAACCGAGGCCTTGTCTGTCCTCTCCTCTTCTCCTGCACTCACAAGCATCCATTTCACAGCTTGCATTTTTCTTTTCTTACCGATGTAATCTTAATCTGTTTGGAGGGTAAGGCTATGTCTGAAAGTAAAGGGGACAAAAAGAATAAAAATCCAGCACCTTGTCTTACTTGTTGTTGAAGTTCTAATTGTGTTGAAGCAATCGGTGTCAAATTATTAATAATTGCAGTCAAACATAATTATTATTATTTTATTTACTGAGGTAATGAAGGCGGTTTCGTGTTAAACTATAAAAATAGAAAAATAACAGACAGATAAGACTGAAACACGCAGTGTGATATAATTCTATAAACACTTTTCTTTGTTTTGTTTTTCAGATAAATGTGTAGTTTATCTAATAAATCTGCAGTATAACGTTCAAAACTCAGAACTATTGTTTTAATAATAAACCACAGTTTGATTTTAGATTAAACAGTTTTTTCTTCTTTCTTTTATGTGAGACAATTTTAGTTGCAACTGTGCTTGAAGAAATCACTTAAAAATGATTAAGCTGTTCTACAGATGAGTTGTTTCCGACTGTTTTTTCCCCTCATTAACAACCTGTGTTTTCACAACCTAAAAATAATATTGAAAGAAATTTGCTCACTTCTTATGTTACCCGCGTAACATTTGAGTCTGAACTTATGGGAAGAAGAAGCAGCAACGTGCTGGCAGCCCTCACACAAACCTAAACTACGGAGGACAGCACCTCCAACAACTGCAATAATATTTACTGCGCACAAAGTGTGGTCACGGAGGCATTTGCACTTGTACCTGTGCCATCTTTAGGATGTAAACACCACACAGCTGCAAGTCTGCAAGCAAAATGAGACATCTGCAGTTATGGAAGGTTTTATTTATCTGACCAACAAAATGTGCAAGTATTCACCTCTTGGGGCTCCTTAGCTGTCACATAAAGGCCTAAGTGTGACTGTAACACAAGAATTCCAATGGTGAATCCAGCATGCAAATTCAAATGGTTCCCTCAGAATGAATATACAATATGTACAAGACTGAAGCTCTCAAACATTGTGGTCACATCCTGAACATTTAAAAAGGATCAACGTTACATATGTAACGATGTATAAATATACAAGTCCACGACTAAATAAATCAGACGTGGAAAAAAAGGAAAAAAAACGACAACAATCAATAAGTTAGCAGTAGTGTCCTGTTATCCATGAACAATCTCACAGCTGGGTGGGGGCTCTGCACAGGGGTCCTTGCTTGGTGGAGTTTAACTCACGAGAAACTGAAGCTGGTGGAGAGCTCTCGGATCCTGTTCTCCCGGCTCATTTTTTTCAGTTTCATCCTTCTGTTCTGGAACCAGATTTTGACTTGCCTGTCAGTGAGATGCACGCTGCGGCTGATCTCCAGACGACGCTCCCTTGTCAAGTACATGTTGAAGAGAAACTCCTTCTCCAGCTCCAGAGTCTGGTGCTTGGTGTAGGGACAGCGCTTCTTTCTGCCGCTCTTAGCTGTGAGCCAGTTGGCCGTACTTTCCATTTTCCCATCTACAATGAAATTGACCCAAAATATGAAAGCAAAAGTGACAAATATATCAATAAAAACGGCTTGCATGTTAGAAATTAAACTACAAAAGCATTTGTAAAATAGACTAAACTTGTCCAAACCAAATATTTAGTCCATGCATTTTAATATTTCAACCTAAATCTGCTGCACATGCGGACACAACGTGATCCATATTATCTTCACCTTTTAACGCACAAATATGGGTGACACCAGAAAGTGGAATTTGCCCAGTTTAGCAGCTGTAATCACGGAAACCAGTGGCACTTTCATTCTGACTTAAAGCACATTTTTGCAATCATAAAAAAATAGAACGAGCCCTGCAGTCTCTGATAAGGGATCACTCCAATTAAATTGTGAACAGGATTGCTTCACATGATCGAGAGTATAATAATCACACGTTTACTTATTTAATACTTTCTATTTTACCCAGTAAAATAATAATAAAATCCGAGCCTGTTACAAATCATTTTAAACAAAGCACAACTAACTGCTGTGATCCTCGGCTCTGATTGGTTAAAACTTGGGCAGTTTTACAACATCCCAAACAAACATCGATCTGCATGCGCCTAATTCATTAAAGCAGGACTCTTCCTCGTGCATTTCGATGTGGTAACAAATCATTTGGCAATAAAACACTGAATGCCTCTCCCTCAAAAAACCAAACCTTTCTATAAAGGTAACTGCAACATGATTCTCCAATTTCTGTCAGCTCTTCACCTTTTATGGGCTTTTCTGTACATTCCGCCCTGCATGTCTCAGTTGGTTCTGGAGAGGATGACCTTTCCGAGGAGAGTCGACTGTCCTCTTCCCTGGCCGAGGCGCACGGCGCAGGGACAGGCGCCTCCTCGTGGTTCTCCCTGTGATCCGGTTCCACAGAGGCAGCCGGCGGCTGAGAGGGTTGTCCCTCCAAGCGGGCAGGTCGTTGCAGAGCAAAGCGATTCATGTCTGACTGGACATCGTGATAAAGCCTTGAGGTCGTGTAGGTCTGAGACAGGCGGAAGTAGCCGGGAACTGGCACGGAGCTGCCGGTTACAGGGCATGATGCAGTCGAATAAGATATCTCATCTACTGTCGCGCCTTTAGGACATTTGTCAGACTCATAAAGGCAACATGCGCTCTCTTCTTTTATACTCGGAGAGAATGAACACTGAGACAAATGCTGGCCGCTGGGCTGCTCCACCCGGCAGGGTCTCGACGTTTCCAGCCACGTTTCCATCCCCTGAACATAGGGAGCAGAGGAGAGAAGCACGCTTTGATTCGTCGACTCGTTGCGCTTACCAATCGCTGGGAAACAAGAGCTACCGGAGAGTCCATATGAATATTCTGACGCCGGCGGCAAATACAGGCTGTTACTTTGGTAATACGAACCGGTGTCGGTTCTCACGTTGATTAAGGAGTCCACGAAAAATGAATTTCCAGCTTGGTTGTTGGAACATGACATCGTTGTGGTGTAATTTGACGGTGGATGAAGAAAACCCTTCCTGGCTCACATTTCTTGTGCAAAACATTGCTGAATAATTACTGATACTCACGCTTCTCGCTGAAGTCTGCAGCCAATTAAAACACCAAGCGACTTCAGACTCCTCCCTGTTCAAGCAGCCAACTCCACTGTGTCACATATTTTGTTTTAGGCCAAGTAAAGAGAAAACTCTGAAAGTAGGTTTTTCCTAGTTTTAGTAAAAATTTTGCAAGTCTCCACAATGATAATCTATAAGCACTAAAGGTGCCTCTGATGTAACCACAACAAACCCCCGTTTCACACCTCAATTGATGAAAGCTGTCCCTCACAATAATGTGCAATGCATTGCTTTACAGCCAGTTTTACAACACTGTAAAAATGAAGGGTTGCAGGGGTGCCTCTGGGAAGCTCATGATGCATCAGATATCCACATTTTCCTCTGTTGCACTTTGACAAAGGGACTCAACTTTTCTTGAGTTGCTCTGAGGACCATTACTTTCGTTTTAAAATAATAGTTTCATGGACACAGTGTGGGCCCTGTTTTACAGCCTGTTGTATAGCTGCACGTTCGAAAGTAAAATCACTGGTGCCAGGGCCTTGGAGCTTATTTCACTGTGGTGTGGACATTTTGGGAGGAGATACCATGACTGCATCACAACAACTTTTACAGCAAAGGCGCTAAGCATTTATAAAGGGGGCAAGTGGGCACACAGGATGTAACAGCCACAACAAAATAATGCCCTAGAGCAACATTTACTAAACGATCTACTAATAGTGGCAAGACTGAGAGGGAGTTTGCGTATTACAGAATGGATTAAATTAACAATTGTTTATCTTGCGTGTTTAAAGAGCCAGTGGGAATTTGTATGAATTTCCATACGAAATTAACACACATTCTGTTGAGAAAGCACACACACACAAAAACTATTAATAAATAAATCAATAAATAAATCTGAGTGTGCAAGCTGGTAATACTTTATAATGTACAATTTTCTAAGTGCTAGTTTTTCAGAAGTACTAGCCGTTTACCAAAGAGAAGCAGAAATGTCCCGCCTTCTAGAAAACACTGCCACTGAGATTGGTGCCTATATAGGTCAGCCAAAAATCTCTCCGAAGATGGGATTCACCCTGAAATACAACATCGCTCACGTCAATCTCCTTTTAACTGTGGAGCCATAAAGGCTAGAAATCACAGCCACAGTTTATGAACAGCCATTTTATATGACGTCCAACCTGCAGCAGTTTAGCAGCAATGAATGAAAACATCCTTTAACCTCCGTATTATTCCCCGTCATGTTTCAGCACTGTGCGTCTGCTGTTCTTTTATTTTCATAGCCTTATATCGTGATTCACATATAACATAATATTATATGAGAAGATTTTTTCATTACATTTTTGAGGAAATGTTGTTTTGAATTTAATTCCACTCATGAAATATTATCGTTTTCAGTTTTGTCTGACAGCGCGGCCTCACGCACAAAACCACGCATTCACTGTAGCACCAAAAAGTAGTGAAAAAGCAGCAACGGATAATTTATTTATTTACACATTTAAACATATGTTTAACTTAAATGACAACTCAATGTTACTAAACGAAGAAAGACTTTAAAACTATAATGTTAACAATTAAATGAAGACCTTTATGGTTTTATATATATATGCTGCAACCCAAGAGTCCTGAATGTGGTGACCAAAGGCACAAACATCTCTGTTGCAACATTTGTTCTGGTGGCCTTCCACTAATGCTTTCATTAAATCACAACATTACACGAGAAACTGCGCCTGTGGATTTGTGCCTTTCAGATATTCTCTTAAATCCGCACAGCAAAAAATTACCTTGTGGTAAAATTCACATGATAGTATTTCTAGGCCTACCTTAATGAAATCCTGAGGTGGAAACACATTTTAAAGTGGTGATCGGTGAGTCAAACTTCTTTTATATCACAATTCCCGGCAATGACATTGATCTGAGGAGCGCCACCCAGTGGGCACAGACGGACAGCAGGCCCACTGCCACACAACACGAAGCGAACATTCCCACCACGGTAAGATGCAGAAACAAATGACGACGGAAGGGTCCGTGAACACACGTTTCAATGCTCTCAGTTGTTGCTTTTCAGCCCCCCTTAAGTCGCAGTTAATAACCTTGGTCTCAGACACTTTATTGCACTACACTCCAAATGCTCCAGACGAATCCGCCTTTTATGGCGAAGTTACTGGAGCAACTGGGAGGATGTGCAGCAATCAAAAGCCAAATTCCTGGGAGCCCCACAGGATGCATGGTGTAAGGAAGGCACAAGGACTCTTATTAACTTATGACAGGCCATTGAAGTTGTTTTCAAGGGGGCTGGTGGTCGATATAAAGCCACTTTAACCCAATGTGTTACTTTTCGTTTCTTATTCTTTAGAATTAAACAAATAACTTATTTCAACAGGGTTAGAATCCTTGGAATAAAACACTCCAGGTAATGTATAAATAATCATTTATGAATAATTGTAATAGTCCTTTAAGTTTTTCCATGTCTTTATTTATATGGCACCTCTAAATGAACCTGGCGGATTTTCAGCTCCAACATTTTTCATTGGGGGAATAAACATAATCAGACACGTACTGTTTCAAAACAGGCATTTGAGGGATCTAAATGCATCAAAACAAGTTATAATATTTGTTTCTTCAGTGCTAATAGTGCTAACAGGCATGATAGGAAAAAAATCAGCTTTACCGCACCCCCCTCCTCACAAATGAATGGACAATTTGTAATGGATATCAAATAAAGTTACAAAGTATCTTATTTCTAGAGGAAACTATAAAGCACCAGACCTATACCAAAATATCTGATACGGCCCACGTGCTGGCATTTAAAAGAAAACATGGGATTGGGTTTTATTTGGAGATTTTGCCCTTTTATCGGCGGTTTGCCCTTTGGATGAAGTTAGAAAACAATCCAACTTTATGGCCCAGTGCTCCACAAACTTGAGAGTTTACGCTTACACTGAGAGTAAAGTGAAGACGTTAAATACACCCACCTGAATACACGAGATGAAAACAAATTGTATCAAATTATAATTTAACAAATTCTCTAAAAATAAATCCACTGATCACCACCTACAATGTCGCGATAAGGTCTGTTTTAGCGCCAGAACCCAGAATTTCAATTTATTCTTATTAATTATTCTTATTCTTGTTCTTAATAATAATAATAATAATAATAATAATAATAATAATAATAATAATAATAATAAT
>JBAMHW010000006.1:17560993-17604059 GCA_037177495.1 Rhadinocentrus ornatus
TGGACATGCACCTACGATGAAAATTTCAGACCCCTCGAAGATTTCTAAGTGGGAAAACTTGCAAAATAGCAGGGTGTTCAAATACTTATTTTCCTCACTGTATATATATATATTGCTCAGGGACCCACAGTGGCTTTTACCTTAGTTACCATGCCGGGGACTTGAACCCAGGTTCTCCAGACCCATGCTCAATCCTGAAAAGATTTACGTGCAATATATAAAATGGATGTATAGCAAACATCCAGTGCAAACTGACACTGCAGTGTTTAAAGCGTCTAAATGTGAATGCAAGACGTCTATTTTAAGTAGTAATACGTCTCAGAAATGACGACAGTGACGAGATAATAAAATTTGTTGAAAATGAAAAATTACAATAAAGATAAATTTCGCTGAGCTTACTTAAATCCTACTGGTGTCTTTTAATACACGATAATGTTGAATTCAATATTTACACAGTGTTTGAGATGAGATTTCAAAACATCGGGATGCATATTGAGCATCAAGATAAAGCCAAAAATGACCATATTATTGGTTTTAGGCCATATCGCTCAGCAATATCACTGTGATGTTAGCATAACACTCCACTTAAAATTTAGTGCAAGATCAATTTAAAGTTGCAGAGTTTACAGTAGTTGCATGTAATAGAACAACTTAACTGTGGAACTTTGTTGTTTTGTCTGGTTTGGAAAATAATCAGTTATTAATCGAACATAATTTTGTATGGGCTGCAATCTTGCAGCAGTGTAGAGCCATTAGTTTCCATAACATAGAGCATGTTGAAATGGTGACATTTCAAAACCTTTATTACTAATATTTAATTAATCTTGTTCCTAATTGCCAGTTACACCATGATAAGTCCTATCATGGAAATTGACAGCATTGGTTTCTCACATTTTTCATCTGTTTTATAATGTTAAGCTGGCTTCCTTTTTCACTGATTGCCACGCCGTGTAAACAACAGTATTGCAACAGTATTATTCAGTTAAGTCATTATTTTATTTTTTTCTCTTCCCGTGTAGCCACTCCTGAATAATTTATGGCACTGTTTCTTGGTCGGACTTTATCGAGCAACAACATGGACACATCTAACTTTGCCCACGTCATCTTCCAGAATGTGGGGAAGAGTTACCTGCCCCACGCTGCACTTGAATGCCAATATACCCTGACACAGTTCATCAAGCCACATCCAAAGGACTGGGTTGGAATATTTAAGGTGAATGATCATATTTATTAAAGTCTCTAAATAATTTTAAAGATGTAAATTAATATAATTGATTCACAGTTGTTGTGACATGAGTAGTTAAGCATGAATCTTTACTGTATGACTGTAGCGTATTGGATATGTTGTTCTTTTGTTGTTTTTTCCCTTGTAGAAGGTAAATTACTTTTTGACTATCATAACTTCAATATGAAACCTGTTAATCTGAGCTAGAGAACACATTTCAGCTTGCCTCAGAATTTTGTACCGCTGACAAAAAATTCTTTTCAGTTTGCCAAAAAGAACACAATATTCTTTTTTGTGGAAAACCGAGACATGGTGGGTTTAGCTATTATCATGCTTATTTGAAAGATGAGCTTGGCAGAGGGAGTGGAGCATTTTGGCCCCACCACAAGCCTGTGTTCCACATGGATCTCATTATAGGAGAACATTAAATCTAGTACAGTGGCAGTAGTTTATTTTAAACTTGTCTGAAGTGTAGCATGGCTCTTCTAGACCAACATGCTTTTATCTCCCAGAGATGAAATAGATGGTGAGATTAGATGAAAACAAATGGGCAAAAACACAAACTTCTGTCTCTCTGTTAGAGTTAATGTCACTTCTTGTGTGTTTTGTTTTTTTGGTAGAACAGGAGAATTTAGATAAATGTAAAATAACATATACTGAAAGAATAGCACAAGGGGATAGCCACATCAATGAAAAGTTTAAAACGTTAGCCAACATTAACAGACCAAGTAAGACTGACAGCAAAGTCCATGAGTATTAAATTGAGCATAGTTACAATTTATTGTGCAGGTTATAACTAACTTTATATATGTAAGATGAGAATTGTGTTTACCTCCATTAACTAAATTATCAGACATTACTTTGTCTGAGGAACATTGATTAAAACTTTATCCTTAGCCTGTTGCTAAATTCATGTCAGCAATTTATTATGAGTCATTTGGGTTTTAAACATTCAAATGCAAATATTTTTCATAACCTAAATTATATAGTTAACTTAAGGTGGGTCGGGTATTCTGGAGGCTGATAAAAAAAAAAACTGGTTTCAGCACTTCATTGTAGCTGGATGCCTCATTGCTTTGTGAATAGCCTTAAGGTAGGCACCAACTGGCAGAGCAGATCTTAAAACCACTTATTTCTAAAGCGTAAAAACTACAAAGCTTCGTTGGAAATGCTGAGTGCAAGATTGTAATTGTGTAAATCCTTCTGTCAGTGCTGACAGATGTTGACAGATGATCACAATGAGAGTGCCACCTACAGTCTCAGAAAGGTGCAGTCAGACAGCCACATCTTCCATACTGAAGTTTGCTGGGACTGGGCATGGGCCACGAGAGAGGGTACAACCTGCAGAATCCAGGCTCTATTGATTGGACAGGTGCTAGCTGTTAGCAGCTAGGATTCAGCCCCGATCGAGCCAGCAGACGATAGGCGCCAGCCATCTTGTGGCCCTGCACTAGAATAAATGAGTATGAAAAATGGATGGATGGATGACCCAGTAGATGCTAGCTGTCGCTGTTGGGTGAAGACACAGGTGTGGCCACTTGAACATAATTATTGATAATTATAAGATGATAAAATATAGTTTTGAGCAACACTGTTGAATTTTTAGAGTATGAATACTTGCTGGAATTTACCTTTAAATTAAGAATAGTACATATTCAGAAATATTTGATGATCCACTTGCATAAATAGTGACTGTCCAGTAAATTGGATGATGATAAAGGCTGACTGCTTTGATTAGGATTAACTATATTTTTAAACATTCTGTGCTACAAAATGCCAGTTTAAAATAATGTTTGAATCAATTCATACATTTTCTTGTATGACATATGTTGTTGATGATGAAGAGAAAATATACAGGTTTTATTAGCTTATAGATGACTCTTTACTGCTACCACACTTGTGTGCAAGTAGTTCTTTGCCTCATTGAGGATTATTGTTGGGGCAGGTTGTCAGTGATGCTTTGGAGAAAGTATGCCTAGCTTTATAATTAACTGTTACTAAAGTGTTACTTGTCATTGTCTTATTTATTTATTTATTTATTTATTTTAACTTAGAGATTTTTGTCTTGCAGTGTTGCCTGTGTAGGTCACTAACATTTTAGGGTGCTCCTGTACTGTGTCGCTGTACTTTCTTATTTATATACACACCAGTGTGCTTTAAGATCCTTTCAGTTTTCTCCCACCACCTCAGCAACTCTAATGAGTGGACTTGTAAGGGCTAGCCTTCAGTAATGACACTCCCTAACTAGGCACAAGTTTTAATTGCTTCCTGTTTTTAACTGCTGGTAGCTTGAGCTGCACTGGTAACAATTGGGGTTTTTTGGAGCGCCAGAGCCTTCCATCCTGGCTCTGATGAACACACACAGCATTGTAGCTGTAGGCTGTTTGCAGCCAGGTGAGAAATTAAACTGCCCAGAGTGAGGAAAGACTATCTTCAACCAAAAGTAATATCTCTCTCAACTGTCAAGTTCATGATCTGCTTGCACGAATATTAAAAAAATAAAATAAAGTAAATCACAGTTTTGACAGCCACATCACACGATTTAAAGTATGTTTTGTGGTAGAAGCTGGTGTAACAGCCTGGTTTGACTGGGCTTGATGTGGGTGCATGTGTTAGACTGTGTGTATGTATGCGCACACCAAAAACCAGCCAGCTCGATGTGACACTGATTCGGTTTGACAGTTTTATGGCACCAGTCTAGAGTTATGGATGTATTTGCTGCACTTCCCCCTCATCAGACATCAGTTAACAACACATAAAATACATATAATTACATTTTGGTTTTCATTTTCAAGTTGAGTATGTATAAAATTTTCACCTATTTTCCTCTTCCTGTTAGGAGTGAGTTGTAGCTGCATTTCCACAGTTTGGCTTGTTCATGACAAGTGCTAGGCCACATGCACACGGTGACCAGGAGGTGGTTGCAAAATGATAATCTTTCTTTCTTTTGGAGTATAAATATGAAAGTAGACATGTTCCTATGCTGTCATTGCAACAGGGGTTTAAAAGGCCATCATTACCTCAATAAACCAGGTTCAGATATTTTAGGAGTGACACTGTGTAGATTCCAAAAAGTGTCCCAATTACTTCTTCATTGTTATTAGTCTACACTGATATGGTTGGAGTGTTTGGTTAAATAGATTCCCCACAATGTCTCACAGGTTGGTTGGAGCACGGCAAGGGACTATTACACATTCTTGTGGTCGCCTCCCCCTGAGAACTATGAGGAAGGCACAGCGGTCAACAGAACGGTGATTTTTCAGGGTAAGATCATACCATAGTTTTCTATAATTTTAACACCTTTCAATAACCATATATCAGAGGGCTGTAGAGGATTGTTAAAAAGTTTAAGACTGAATCAGTCGATAAAAAGAAATATTACACTTTCCGCACACATATATGACCTGGTGTTAACGGCATATAAGTTAATGTTTGTTTTTATTTTAATACTATTCTTCATAAAGGAATGGAAAGTAGCCCAGAGGGGAAAAAACATATTTGGTTTGCTTTTTAGATTCAAACTAACAACTTCACACACATGCAAAGCGTTGCAGATTACTGCCGGGTCTCAGCAGTTCTTTAAGTTAGTTGTGACTTTGGGAAAACTATAGAGTACATGATAAGTGAAGTGTTGAGCTGTGGTGAGGGTTGTGGATGAATTTATTAGTATTCATGTCCTTTATTATATTCACTAACTGACATTCTTCCTCAGGATATTATGTGCCCAATGATGATGGTGAGTTCTACCAGTTTTGTTACGTGACCCACAAAGGAGAGATCCGGGGGGCTAGTACACCGTTCCAGTTTCGGGCCAACAGCCCTTCAGAGGACGAACTACTGACTGTTGAGGATGAATGCAACTCTGACATCCTGGTCGTCACAACCAAAGCTGGCTTCCTCGAGGTAGCGTGTAGTATACATCTGTAGCTGTACTCCATCCAAAAGCAATAATTATCTTATTTTGCTTCATGGCTCCATTATCTACTCATTGTAACACAGTCAAAAACAAATTCCAGACTATCAAATGTTAAACTTATTGATTTTTTTTTATAGCAAAAGGTGGAAGAAGCCCAAAGAGACAAAGAGGAGCTCCTCAAAAATATGGCCCTGCTGCAGCAGGAGAAGGAGCAGTTGGAAGCAGAGAAGGATAATCTGCAGAAGGAGTACGAGCAAGAGACGGAGACCTGTGCTCAGTTGAGAAGAGAGACCCAAGTAAGCTCAGTCAGTTTTTGAAGGTAGTTTGGAGTCCCAGCAGTATGAAGGGGAAAAATCATAATTCCTACTTTTATAAAAACTTGTGTCTTTTACATATAGTGTTTAACATACTGTAAATTAGAGGCATATTAAGAAATCATTCATTCATAAGATTGGCCCTGTGGTCTTTTTCTTAAATGTTTTCAGAGCTTTTAACATATGGCCAAATAGTCTCTCAGCACCCCCTAGTGAAGCATTCCAAATATGCAGAATCTAAAGCTTGATACACTTCAAGCGTAAATCACACACTTACAAATATACATGTCTGCTTTATCAAAGTTGTAATTCTCTTCTTTATTGCATAACATGAAGTCTTAAAAGCATTGTCAACAATAATTCATCTTGTCGTTCTTTTACATTAATCTTTTGGCTTTAAAGGGTTTGCAGATATAAATATGGTTACAGATTTTGTGGCTGTTAATTTTATGGCTATACTTTAATAAAAAATTTTATGTGGTGTTAATATAAGGTTTTCAAAATTCCTCCTATAAACATATTGTAAAACAAAAAAAAATAGTTTTCCTTTTTTATGTAATCATATGAGCCTGAAGCCCTGCTTGGAATGATAATGTTCATTTTGATTTATGGCTGTATATTTAAGACAATATCTTTTTATGCCTTGCGTATACTTTCTACAAGTTTAGACAGAGATGGAAATTTATCTTTTTTGAAGCAAACGCTAGTTTGTAGTATTGGATAATAATGCATTTCCATTCTTGACGAGTCGTGGCATAGATAGTCATGTGCCATTAATATCAAAATTCATAAATATTCACTTAATGAAATCTCCAAACTCAATAATTTAATCTTATCTTATGTGTCCATCTTGCAGGAGGTACAGCATTCTTCCCAGGCCCTTTCAGAGGAGAAAGAGGAGGTTAAGAGGAGGCTGGAGGAGGCCACAGCCAGAATTGTACAGTTGGAGGAAGATCTTATTGGAGTCACACAGAAGGGCCTTCAGAAGGAAACTGAGTTGGACAGGTGAGTTATTTCAGATTTACTGAATTAATGTTTTGGCTATATGTACAAAAAAATGAGTCAACAGAGTTATCTAAGCATGTAATTAAGTGTGACTTAATGTATTTATTCCTTTTTATTAGTCTTAAAGACCGAGTTAAAAAAGGTACAACAGAGAAGGAGGCTCTTGAATCACACCTTAAGAATGAGAAAGATGAGAAGGAACTCTACAAGGTAATGAACTAATCATTTGCAAGTTGTTTCTGATTGCTTTTTTCTCTGTGGTCTGTTCCTCCAATGACACTTGTCCTTTGTTTATGCTTAAATATGTATGTTGTTACACACATTAATCCCAAATAAATAAATAAATAATAATTTTATTATTAATAATAAATAAACAATTAATTGTGTCAGCAAGGTACGTTACTGTCACGCGCACACTTTGTTTATCAGGTTACCTTCATACTGACAGCCTTACAATATATATAATCTCTTGCATTGTTGTGATTTTAGATTCACCATAATCACATAGGTCTTTGACATTTTCTGTTTCTTTCCTGTTTTTCACTCTCTGCCACTGGGATTATTTTGCGTGTCCTTGTGGGACATCTTAGGCTAAACAGGGCATGCCTTATTCTGTCTTATGGTCCGTCTGGTGTTTGTTTGTCTTTGTTGTGGTGGGCACTGTGCAGGAAGTGGGAGTGCCAAATACAGTACCGTCGCAACAGAAATAGAGCCAAAAACCCGTATCGAATTTAACTTGGCCCATCACAAGTTATGGCTGTTGCAAAAGGACAATTTTATGGCCCTATCTATATTTCTGTTTTGTAAATGAGGTCATGCAACATTTATTTTAATAGATTAGATGCTTTATGTACTTTGGTACATGATTTTGATTGGTATATAAACTAGGCAAGAAACAAACAACGATATCTTTTAAAACTTTGTATTTTATTGTGTCTGTTTGCGCACCAGATTCACCTGAAAAACCGAGAGCTGGAGAACACAAAGCTGAGTGCAGAGCTGCAAATGCTAAGGTCTGTGGATGTAAACAAGGAAAACACCATTGCCCAGTTTAAAGAAGAGGTGGGGCGCCTGCAGGCATGCCTCAATGAGAAGGAGAAGCAATACAGAGACACCCTGGCCAAAGTTTCCCCCATGGTATAAATTACTTTTTTTTCTGATGCCTGAAAGAGACAAATGAATAGAATATGATGTAAAGTGTTTAACTTTAAGTTGAATAGTATTTGGTATTTTGAAGATTTATCATATGAAGAATTATAATAACAATAATGACAAATGAATTGTCTTTCACAATTGTATTGAAATGAAAATATTTCACCGGTAACATTTGTTTTTGGCAGGGAGACATGAAGGCATTGAAGGAGCAGCTGCGGCAGAAAGAGGAGCAGCTGCAGGCCAATCAGCAGCAGTCATCTTTGTTGGCTGCCGAGTTGAGGGATGCTTCTAGCACACGGGACCGCACCATGTCCGAACTGTACCATATGAAGCTTGAGGCAGATGCCCTTCGTCAGGCCAAGGCTGAAGCTCAGGCCCAATGTATCCACCTGGAGCTTCTGGTAGAGCAGATGAGGGCAGAGGCCAAGAAGGAAATGGTACGTATTACTATACAAACGGAGCATGAAGTTTAATGAGAAATGCTAATGTATTTTTAAATGTATTTGGCTTTATTATAAAGAGGTGGTGGGGGAAGTGAAAGCAGTGATTATCAAATGGAGGAAAACAACCAAATTAGCCTTCTTTTGTTATTTTATAGTTTTATTTTATATATATCATTTTTAATGAATAATTGCCATCATAAATGTGTTTCTACAAATATTTATATATTTTCTATTAATATGTTCTCCTTATATACAAATGTAGCTCACAACATTTATTATTTTATAAGCCAGTACTGATAGCTGACATATTATAAAGGTAATGTGTGTCATTATTAAACTGTACAACAGGTGTACCTGGTTTGGTTGAACACAGGTAGTTTTACTGCCTCTGTCTTTGATGGTGGATGTAACGTTTTCCAAAGGAGATTTTTAGTGATTACAAATCTTATTCTTAAGTATATCAGCAGCACTTTGATATAAACACAGTGGTTCCCACTGTAGGCAACAGCTTACAGTCAAATGGTAATTTTTTTAGGCTTCTTTTCTTTGTTTACAATCTCCTTGGGATCTTTAGTCATTCCACTAATATAGCTGTCATTTGATCTGTCTTGCTCTAATATTTTATGTTAGCAGGCCAAAGTGGAGAAAAAAGCTGCCACAGATCCAGCTGTTGTAGCAGAGCTGCATAGAGAGGTGGAGGACCTGAAGCTGCGGCTGCACATGGCAGCAGAGCATTACAAGGAGAAATACAAGGAATGTCAGCGTTTGCAAAAACAAGTGCTTAAACTCTCTGAACAGCAAGGGGTAGGCTCCACCAGACATCAGCCAACATGCTTTAATAATTGTTCAAGTGAACGAACAGAGTTCATGTTAGATTTCTTTAACACTATTCATACTAATTACATCCTGTTAAATGCTGTCATAGTAGGAGAAAAAAACAAAAACAAAACTATATTTGTGTTTAGACAAATTCATCTTCATCAACATTTATTGGTCTTATAGAGACCAATGGTCAGCTCTAAAATTGTGTCATGTTATAAATGATGTAATTTCACTCATTTTACAAATTTTTCTGCCAGGAGCTAAAGAGAAGCTCGGCACATGAGACCGCCGCAGTCCCCGCATCAGGGAGTCCAGACACATCAGTGCCAGGTATCTACAGCATGTCTGATTGTGTCCAGTCTTTGAAATGTAAAATATATTCCTTTTCTTTTAATTCTATAAAAAAAAAATAAAAAAATCACTTTTTATGAACTGATCATTTGTGTAATTTCTTAGATATTTGTCTTCTATTCCTTCTTTGTTTATTTCACAGAATTCTGGTTAATTAATATCTTATACTGTTTTTCAAAAAAAATAAAACAGACGTGTATTTGAAAAAAATTCTACATTTTAAGTTGCTTTTAAGTGTTTGATTGGCCTTGCCATCTTCACAGGGAGTCCAGGTTCTGCTGATCCCATGTTGGAAGCCATCATTCAAGAGAAGTTAAAAGGAATAAGCAGAGAGGCATCTGACAGGAATGACAAGTACAGAAAATGCAAGCAGATGCTGATTGTAAGAATTTATTTTTTTTCACTCTTTTGCCACAAAATAAACATTCAAACAAATCAAAGTCTTCTTTAACTTCTAGATATGATATGTTGTGATGAAAAAGGGCCAGTTAACATTTGTTGCTCTATAGGAGGAGAAAGAGCGTAGCTGCATGTTTGCTGATGAGCTGGCCAAGATGGAGGTGAAATTCAAGGAGCAGCTGAAGACCAATGAGAACCTGAAATTGCAGCTGGCAGCAGAAGAGGATCGTTGTAAGGTCAGACACTTAGCTCTACTCAGGCTGTGGGGCTGTCTTCAAAGCAGTTCTGTCTTTAGACTCTTCTCTGCTTTTACCGCTGTGTATGGCTGGTCTTGCTCAAGGATTGAGACTTTGATGGTATCTCTCCCCTTGAACACAGTTGCTCTGACAGTGTTGTTTATGAGCCGACCTGTCTGTGAGACGACATTTTACTGCTGTTTATGTCAGGATCAGGAGGCAAGCAAGGGTTGGCTCGGATGACTCTTCTCTGGTTGCCTGACTAATGCTGTGCTTAACTCAGGTCAGGCGGATATTTGCTTAGTGTCTCAGGGGAATTCAAACAGGTTACTTTGCTTTGAGCAGTATCATACATGAGACCCTAGCAAAAGGAAGCCTTTTATGGCTTTGATCAATTAGTGTCACATAACAAGGTCTGACTGTATTTCAATAACACGTTTTTCAATCAGCAGCATATAAAAAGAGAAACAATAGAAGTTGTCTCTTCATTCCTTTGTTTTTGTGTCCTTTGCTTACTTCAGAGCCAGGTAGCTGAGAAGGGACGAGAGCTGAAGGAGCTGAAGGACATGCTTGTGCTTGTTGTGAAAGAGAAGGAACAACTGGAGGGGGTTTGTGACAGCTTTCATTCTCTCTTTTAAAGACTTTCTCCCACTCTTAAAAAATAAATAAATAAAATCCCTGACATGTACCATACCCCTGCCACTTTCCCTCTTCCATTCTGGTCTGTAAAATGCCTTTAATTGTAGATGCAAAGTAAATGACTTCTTATTTTACATTCAATTACTTAAAGCCACAGTAAGATCCTCATGGACCTTAAATATTGCTTTGAGGTAATGCTGGTAAACTCTAGAGGAGTGGAATCACTTAATTTAAGGTTTAGACTGTAATTTAACTTGGCAACAGTAAGCAATGTCAATTAAATGTAGTTTCAATACCTTTTGAACTTAAAATGTTTTGTTTTTTTTAATTAAGGTGCTAATTTTAGTCATTGTGCAGGACAAAACACAAGAGCTCACAGCTCTGCTGTGACAGTAAGCAGTCAAGTGTTGCTTACCTTATGAGACAGGCAGACAGGTAAAATCAGGTACTTTTCTAACCAATTGGCACTGATTTCCAGTTGGGTAGAAAAGTACCTTTTTTTTGTCCTCAGGATTGTGGATTTGGGGAAAAGTGTAAAAACAGTCCTGCTCCCTAGTGGTGGTGTTCCATCTAAGTCATATTGGCTATTGTCAAGGCCAAAAAGATTTACCTCATGTTAAAATTACTTTAAATGAGGAAAAGAAAAGGCTCCTTCATAAAATATGTCGTCCATTGTTGGAGTTCATTTTTACACATGACTGAGCTGTTGTTAAAAAGAAAAGAAAACAAAAAGAAGAAAGAAATAGTTTTATTCCTGATGTTGTGTTCCCCAGGAGCTCAAGAAGTGTAGCTGCAAGAAGGGGGATCAAGGGGCCAGCGAGAAAACCAGTTTGGAGAACCTCCAGTCCAGTGTGCCTTTATTCCTTCAATACCCTGTCCCTTATGCCCAGGATGCCCCTACCCCTCTGCTGGTTTCTCAGAGCCCCAGCAAGCTGCACTTTGGAAACCCTTATTCTATCTCTGACTCAAAAGGTGAGTGCTGTTTTCTTATTTATGTTTTCTCTAAAATTATGCACGCTGTTTTCCACAAGCAGTTGCAGAAATAATTTACTTCCACACACAGTAGTGATGTTCCTGAATTATCTCAGCAGATGAGACGGAGGAGGAGTTCTCAGATGATCAGCCGCTCAGGCTGCCCCCCATGGGCCCACCCTCCTGGGACAGCAATGTGGTGTGCATCCAACCCACACGCAACCCCAGCCGGCCAGAAGGCCATGACGAGTCAGAGGAAAACAACAATGTAAGCCCCTTCTATGTATTTTAAACTTAATGAAATATATTTTTTATTCTTGCACTGTAGCGATGATCTGCTGCAAATTTTTTTTTCAACTAGGTTTGTGACTTAAGCCATACAACAAACGAAGCAAAAATCTTCATACACACCTCTTTTTTAATCTATGTAAATAAAAGTCTTTATATCAATATATAAGATTCATGCTATTTTGCAAATGTCTATGGTTTATCTACTAATGAGACATAGATGGACAGGTAAAACAGCTATATTAAAAACTGATTGAGAGGGCTGGGGATAAATTTGGAGCCCCTGGAGCTGATCCTACAAAAAGAACGTTGCACACAGTGCTGGAAATAATGGACGATTCTTCACATCTTCTACACAACACAGTGCCTAAACAACAAAGCGCATTTAGTAAGAGACATTTTCAAGTCCAATGCAAGACAGACAGGTACTGGAAATCATTCCTGTCAGCAGACGAGGCAGTATCATCTGATTTAATTAATTAATTTATTTTAAAAACCTGCAATTTCCCCCTGAGATTAATAAACTATTTTTCATTTTATTTTAATTCATTTCATTACTCATAAAATATTAATTTAAATAATTTGAGAAAATTTTCCTTTGGGGATTTTTTTTCTGCTGGCTATCGGTCCTTAATGTGTTACTCACAAAGATATCCACTATTCAACTTTTGCTGTGAAAAAATTCAGGTTCCACTTGAGAGGAAGTTTAAGTATTTTCTTTAGACCAAAAGAAAATATTTTTGGGATTGAGTGTGTGCAAAGTACTAATGTAATAAATTAAAACTCATAATTATTTGTTTTCGTAATTTATGGTTCCACAGTACACCTGGGCTTACCCCAGGCAACACTGTTGTCGCTGTAGGGTTTGGAAGCCACTGTTTTAGAGATTAGACAGAGGAACTGTGCTTAGAATCAGGATATTATCCAAATGAGACTATGTCTGAACGGTATATGAACAGACACGGTAACTGCAGAACTAATTCTGCAAAAATTGTCTGAAGTTCATTTGTTTTCTCCATCTGCTTCATACTGTTGATTTCACTGTTCTTTCTGCTTTGACTTCCTTTTTATTTATTTATTTTTTTTAGGTTAATGCCAATGAACAGCCTACAGCAACAGAAACTCGTAGCCCATTTGTGAATGATGGACAAACTGCCTTCTGCTTTGATCCCAGGTAACACAAACCCCCAATGTCTTAACTCTCATAAATGCCATCAACGTTTGCCGCACCCTACCATTACTAAACCTGTGTATCGTAACTTGTATAAAATGTTCAGCAGCACACACCCTCTTTTGTTAGTAGATTGAACAGCAGGCCACCCACTTTGCATCAGACAGATGCTCCCTATTAGCCTGCACTCCTGGTTTGCCCACATCTTGACTGCTTTTTAACACAAGCCTCTCTTCCATTCTCCTTTCCCCCATGTGCAGCATGGATATGAAACGATGTCCACTCTGCAAGGTCATCTTCCCGCCCAACTATGACCAGAGTAAATTTGAGGAGCATGTGGAGAGCCACTGGAAAATCTGCCCAATGTGCAGTGAGCAGTTCCCACTTGACTGCGACCAGAAGGTGTTTGAAAACCATGTGCTCACTCACTTCGACGGGCACACGCTCAACTTTGACTAGAGAAATTAAAACATGGGCACATCTGGGCTACCAGCTTCTTGTCAACCACTGAAATGAATCACTCTTTTTGCATGTGACGGTGTAAAGGTCTTATCTTTCAGTCTTTTACTTTCTTCAACATAGAGAAAGGCTTTCGGGTGACTTGTTAAAATATTTTAATTCATTAGTTTGTTGCTACTTAATCAGTTTGCAAATCAATGTTTTTTTTTTAAAATAGGTTAAAGATTTTAATTAATTTGGATTTGAAGAATAATTTTAAGACTGTACACACACAGTATACTGATTGTAAACAGACTTGGCTCTCACAGATCTCTTAGACTACAGGATCTAACGAATCAGGGAAAGAGATAAGTGTTTACCAAACTTACATTTAACACATGCAAACAAATGCTTTACCTTAAGCATCACTGTACAAGTTATTGTTCAGCCTTCAAAGAAAGCAGCCTTGGTGCACTGTATGCAGTCAGGGAGAAATCTTCAGTGATTATATCAATATACAGAATATCATTAGATCAGATTGTCTATTTTAGAATTATTAAAACCAACAATATTGTGACAGCCTTGATACTTTGTGTATGATGTAGGTTTGTTTTTTGTTAGGTTTCCTTTTTGATTCTGATTATTTGTCTCCAGATTCCTAAAAACTTTCATATCAGCTAATCAATGCATGCTGACCTTCTGTTAAATTTATTTCCTTTGTTCTTCTTTTATGGTATTAAGTTATTTCATTCATAAAAATGTTTCATTAGTTTAGTGAGTCCTATGTATCTAATAAATCTAATAAAGTCTCTGAAACTAAATTGTGTCCAAACAGTTTATAAAGGAAGAGTCAGTAGAACTTCTATTTTATTTTTTTTGCTTTTTTATTTGCTTTTTTTTTTTTTTAATTTATGACAAAAGTTTACACCAGCAGCTTCTTGAACGAATACAGTACGACACCACCTCTGGTTTATACTTTTTTTCCCTTCAGAAAAATAAGAAAATATATTTTAATGCAATTGACACATACATACATTCACTTAACACTATATAAAAGACTTTTCTCCATATTGGCAGCATATTAGTGCCACAATTATCAATTGCTTTGGAGTGCTGTAATGCACTTAACATTTTACCCACTGGCACAAAGTTTTTTTTACCCCCTCAAAAACAAGTTTGAATGTTGCATAAAACTGAAATGTTTGGCAACTTCTTTAAACCCTATATTTAAAACATTCACAAAACAACAGTTCAGATGAACAGCCAGGAAAAAACTACTTATTTTTTATTTGATGCAAGCAACAGGTTATAAAAAATGTGAAGAAAAAAATCTGATTCTGTAATAAGGAAAATATATATATTTTTATTTAACCTTAGGTTAATAGGCGACAGGTCACCAACATGGCTGGGTATAAAAAGTGCATACAGTGATATTAATGTGTGTTCACTTAAGTAATGTGGGGAAAAACACTATTTTAAAGGCCTCAACATACAACTGAAGAACTTGGGCATTTATTCATGTATGGCAGAAGATATGTCAGAGTATCTCAATGAGTCCTTAGGCAGCACTTCATTAAACATTGTTGTGGAGGATGCAGTTTGTCGCTGCATCCACAAACATTGGAGTTTAAACTCAACATTCACAGTGGATAAAAAAACAAAACATAGTAACAATGGAAAAAAACAACAACATAAAACAAGATCCAAAAACATCCGTACTGTCTGCGACTGAACTAATTTAAATTGCACTGAGGTGAAATGGAAAACTGGAAACAAACAGGGTAAAAGAGGGAGACCATCCAGCTTGTTATTAGTGCACAGTTTAAAACTCATCCTTCGTGATGGTATGGGGGTGCATTATTGAACATGGCATGTGTAATTTTTACGACTGAAGGCACCATTATTACCAAATAACATACAGACAATGCTGCCAGGTGCAGTCTCAATGAAAACATTTGAGACATTATCAGAAGTAAAAAAGCCATAAAGGCCTCAAACTGTTTAACAGCAGAAATCATGGATTTACAAATAAAAATTAGTCAATGCTTAAAATGAAGTTTAAGTAATAACATTAAATAAATGTAATTTTTTTAAAAAGTATGTTTACCACTGTAAAAACTCCAAGAAATTCAAAATGAATAGAAATTTCTGATTAAATTTCTCAGTTTCAGCATCTTTTTTTAACTGTCATTTTTATTCAAAAGTTTAAGTAAAATATTTCAAATTGGAAAACTTTGTTTTTTAATTTCTACTTTACAAAGTCCTCTGTAAATCCATTTTCTCATGGCATCTCTCTAGTAGTTTATTATTGTAATTATTCAAATTTCAGGGATGACAGATGTATTATAGCTCAAAGAAAAGGGCTGCATGTCAGCATATCACTGCTGAAACAAGGCCAAAATCAACTTCTTTCCTATCAAATAGTTTATGTACCTACACAGAAACTATAAAACATAACAGGCTGCACTGGCCTTCAGCCGAGTTTGTATGAACTGTGAAAATGAAGCCATGCAAAAATATTTGGTACCTTCTTGGAATGGTTTACACTTCAAGACTACTTATACAGAAACACTGGATGTACATTTTTCCTTGGATCAATGCGGAACGTGCAACTGTGCGCTAACTGTAAATATACTACAAAGATGTTAATTGCAAAAATGCTGATTTGCTTGGCAACGTTTACAAAAAGTGCTTCAACCCCTTGCTGTAAAGCAGCAAGGAAAAACCTCTAAGTCATCAAGAAAAGTGGGCAGGACATGAGGAACGAGGACAATATTCTCATTATCCCACTGAACAGTATAAACACCTTCAGAACACTTGGGGCAGGATTGTGGTGCTCAAAATCACCTGAGAAATGTATTTGGTGCTCGCACACAAGTGCTGTGAAACCAACCAAAGATTTTGAATTCTTGTGATATGAAAATAATCTAAATGAGCCCAATAATTAATATCTTCTATTAAGCTGATGCTGGATTATAATGTTATAATACATTCATTTTTCATTTGTCATAATTTAGGCTCAAAAGAGACACTGTTTGATGTGACAGACAAGTTAATGGTGCCTCTTTTCAGTACCACCAACATCCAAACCTTTACTCCTTTTAAGTAAAAGTAGAGTGCCCTGCTGCACATATGAGCTGCTCACTCTCAAGTTTGCAGCTTCTCCTCATCAATAAGGTAAGTCAAGGAATAATAAAGTTAGATAAATGATTAAATGTGCAAAATACAAAACTGAACTATGCAAAGATTTAACATTCTGAATCAAAATTAAGGTTGAATAATACATTTATGTCATGCAATCAAAATATGATGTCATAACTAAGTAGAAAAAAAGAAAGAAAAGGTGGCAGGGTGTACAGGGTGACGGGGACACAACAGAAATAGAGACAACTGCTGATTAATGTGGTGTTTGGATAGGTGTTTACACAGCCTGAGGGGGAATGCTGGCCATCCAGTCAGTCTCTACTTCTGCATCTTACGGATGATGTCAGTAGAGATGGGTGGGTGGAAGTTGATGGTGTGGTGGCGGAGACCCTGAGAAGTTTTGTAGCTCTTCCCACACCGGCACTTAAAAGGTTTGCGCACCCTGATCTGGGTCCGGTGGCCATTTTTGGCATGATACTTGATTCCATTAACATTCTGTAATGAAATAAGGAAATCAAAATAGTTACTTTAGAGATCTCACTTTAGATGACGAGAAGAGGAAAAAAATAAATATATATAACATTAAAACAATTAAGTGATGCAAAAGACACATGATTGGGTTTTCCATCCATATGTAGTTGATGGACTTCTTATTCCAAACCCATGAACATTAATATGTTGCTATTTATGGCTTGTCATCTGGGAAGATTTTCCACAAGATTTTGGAAAATGGCAGCAGAAATGTGTTATGATTTTAGCCATGAATGAATTAATGAAGTTAAAATGGTGGGACATTAAGCCTGTCTCTGAGCCTGCTTGTTTTTCCTTTTTTAACATATTCAGAGGTGATGGATATAGCTGGGACAAAGCCTGTCAATGGGAGTCCATTTCGTCTACACATTTCTCCATTTCTCTTTATAGATGTCGCTACCTTTTTGGCAGCACAGCTACAGTATGCTGATGGACTGGTGGTGTCCACAGATTGTGGCCATATATAGTGCATCCCATACTGAATTACGTTTGGCCACAAAAAAAAAAAAAAGCCTTAGAGTTGTTCTGCCCCTAAACAGATGCCTGTTGGTGCCTTTAACCTCAGACTAAGTCATTGCCTATAACCCTGTTATTCACGTCAGCCAAAGCAATTTTGTGAGACTGCACAGAATATATCCCGACCACACACACACCAGATGTGAATGGAAAATCCAGTAAAACTCCATATCACTCAAGTGGACTGTATGCACTTCTGTTGCCATACTGCCAAAAAAATTATATAAATAATTTTTTTTTAAATAAGTAAATAACATTTTTAACTATTTCTCACTTTTATCCTATTTGGTTGCTATAGGCATGACAAACTGGCGCATCATGTTTGCAGGTTTTGTGATAAGAC
Organism: Rhadinocentrus ornatus; assembly: GCA_037177495.1. Lineage (NCBI taxonomy): Eukaryota > Metazoa > Chordata > Actinopteri > Atheriniformes > Melanotaeniidae > Rhadinocentrus > Rhadinocentrus ornatus. The sequence continues at coordinate 17,578,902 of JBAMHW010000006.1, forward strand.
CCCCCAAAATCTGTTAATGAAACATACCTTATATCTCTTTGTACAGCCTGGAACAGGACATGCAAAAGGCTTCTCATCTCCTCCATTCATGCACATGGAACTAAGGATGGATTCAGAGCTAATGGCGCTCTCTGTGGTCCATGACTCATCACTGTCAGACTCCTCAAAGTCTACATCCTCTTCATCACACTCGCTACCTATAAGGATGTGAAAAAAAGAGAAGTCAAACAATAAATCACTCAGGGTGTCTTAGTCATACATGAATCAAGCAAAGTGGATCAAGAGGCCCAGATTTGTGCTTTATGACTTTTCTTTAGAAATAAAAACTTGGCTTTTGATCTGTCATCTGTCATTCCTATGTCTTATAGTTCACAAGTTTTCACAAACTGAAGTATGCTAATTGTGGGAAAGAATTTAAGCATACTCATGGAGGCCTTGGGTCAAGAAGCAATTAGATAAAGCTGTTGTTGCCAAGAGTACATGGGAAAATGTTACAAGTATAAAAAGCAAATTTTAAAGTTCTTATTACATGATGCACACACATGTGAATTAAACAAATTGGAAAATGTTGGACCATAAGGGCTACCCCTGATTTTCTATATATAGATTATTAGAAATATTCAGATTGAATTCTTCCTAAATCACTGTCATGGCCACTTGATTTCTAAAACATTTATTTACAGGATAATCAATGTGCATGGACAGTATATTTAATACACACGATCTGTAACATATTATCACTTTTCAGCAACTACTAGACTAGTGCAAGAGGTTCAACTCAGTGCTGTCAGATAAATCTAATCACAGCTAAACTATTTATCAGTTTGAGCTCAGAGACCATCAATATGGTTTCAGGAGCAATAGATCAACAACTCTGGCAGCGATGGAATTTGTAGAGAACGTAGCAAATGCAGTGGAATGTCAAACAATACACAGTGGGAGTGTTTATTGACCTGCAGAAGGCATTTGATACAGTTGATCATTCTTTATTTGTGAAGAAATGTGAACATTATGGTTTAAGAGGAGTTGTTTCAATATGTACAAATGAATTACACTAAATAATTTTTAAGAACAGTTATTTGTGGTGTTCCACAAGGATCGGTATTGGGACCAAGTTATTTTTACATTATATAAATGACATCAGTACTGTATCTAAAACATTAAAATGTTTAATGTTTGCAGATGACACAAATTTATGTTGTTCAGGATATGATATAATGCAGTTGTTAAAGTAGAAAGGGAGTTGAAGGTGTTAAAAACATGGTTTTAACTGAATAAGTTCTCACTTAATGAAAACAAGACCAAATTCATGTTTTTTTGGAGGCGGTAGGTCTCATTATGACATTGAGTTGTACTTACATGGAGTTGAAATTGAACAAGTATACAAAACAAAGTTTGTGGGAGTAATTATTGATAATAAATAAAATGCGCTATTATGAATCAACTAATAAACGTTTTAAAATGTGTGGATATTGCATTTTCAAAAATGATGGAAATTGCGTAATAGAGATCCAAGTCGCATTAAATAATTTTTTACACTGAGAGAAGGAAATATTATTTTGAGAGGATTGTTTATGTTTAAGATTTGGAATGTAAGGACAAATGTTAGAAAAAAGATGTGTCTCAGTTTTGGGGATCAAGTTATGGAATGGACTAAGTACTGAGCTGAAATTGTATAGCTGTCTGATTGTTTAAAAAGAGATTAAAAGTGAAAATAATCAATCAATTGTGTGACAAAGAATAATTTGTGAATGACTACAAACTTTGGTTTTATTTGAAGAAATAAATTTAAGTTTATAAGTAGTATATTGCAGCGCTAATATAAATGACTGATTATCATTTAATTAATTGGGCTGCATGGTGGTGTGGTGGTTAGCACTGCAGCCTCACAGCAAGAAGGTCACACAGAAGGTTCGAGCCTCGGCTGGGGGAGGTTCAAATGTAGGGGGCTGGTGGCCTTTCTGTGTGGAGTTTGCCTGGGTTCTCTCCAGGTTCTCCGGCTTCCTCCCACTGTCCAAAGACATGCATGTTAGGTTAATTGGTGACTCTAAATTCTCCCTAGGAATGAGTGTGTGTGTGAATGGTTGTTTGTCCCTATCTATGTTGGCCCTGCGATGGACTGGTGACCTGTCCAGGGTGTACCCTGCCTCTCACCTGAAACACTGCTGGGATAGGCTCCAGCTCACCCCGCAACCCATAATAGGAATAAGTGGTACAGATAATGACATGGCTAATTGGGAAAGACACTAGGATAGGCATATATAAGCTATGAGCAATTGATGTGGTTAAATTTGACTGTGTATACTTAACCAAAATAAAGATGAAGATTGACTGACTGACTGAGAGTAGCTCACAGTCCCTTACTCCCATTGCCCAGTAAAAAACAATCTCAGAATGATGTAAATGTTTTAAATTGTGGTTCACCTGGAATGAGAACTACTTATATGAACATGTGCACATTGCTGAGTGTGCTGAGGGTAATCCTGCTACAACTGGCAATGGTAAATAAGTTAATCACCTTTTAGTCATGTTGAATTTCATGTTAACAGTGCAATGTTTATTGAAATAAGTTTTATTAAAGTTTACTGCATGTGTGTTTTCAGTTTTACATTTTCTTATAATTATTGTAGCAATTTTCTTGGCAATATTGGGAATATTTCTATTCTATCAGTACTTGAATATTAACTGTACAATGTGAGATTCAGAGATAGCTTTCACTGCGAGAGGTTTACTTAAATACACAGAATTTTATTTCTATTATGAGGTCTCTATTAAAAACTATTTTAAAAAGTTATAGCTTGATGATGCCAAGAAACAGAATGGGATTGTGGTAGTTAATGGTGCACTGCTGTTTTGCGGTATTTACCACCAATACCGATAAAAATCTTATCACTTAGGTAGACAACCAACAGTTTGTCACAGTCTTTCAAGCTATGATTTCATTCTAATGAAACAGCTGCAATAAACGCAAACTAACATGATGTTAAAGTGCTGCCTACCATTAAATGAGTTGAATATATTTACATCTGCTGTTGCCGAGGTTATGTAACAAATTCAATTGTGTCCAGCACAACGTGTGGTCAAAACAATCATACTAAAAATAACTTAACGAGGGTGTTGGAGGTTGTCCAAACATTAAAATGTTATAGAACATTAAAATCCATGCTTTTATAACCTCCCTGTTGGATTACTGTAACTCTGTTTTAATAGGAATTAACCGGGGCACTTTATTATGCCTTCAGTTGGTGCAAACACTCCAGCGTTGGCTTCATTGCATTGGGTCCCTTTTAATTATAAATTTTAGGGTTTATTTCAAGGTTCTGTTATTTGTTTTTAGGTCTCTTAATGATCTTGCGCCAGCATATTTGTCTGACTTCTTCTTTCAGCTGGCCAGATGTTGCTGGTGGTTCCTAAATCACAAAAGAAAATGAGAGGTGATCAAGCTTTTTCTATTGTGGCCCCATAGCTCTGGAATAAGCTTCCTTCACACATAAGACGAGCTCCCTCAGTTGATGTTTTTAAATCTTCTTTGAAAACAAACTTTTATTCTTTGGCTTTTAACCCAGTGAGTATGAGCTTTTACTGTCTTGTGGTTGTATTGTGTCCTCTTTGTTTTTAGCGTTTATATTATTTATTTCTGTCCTGTGTTTTACTTGTTGTGCAGCACTTTGATCAACCATGTCTTGTATTTTGCAAGTGCTATATAAATAAATATGGTATGGTAAAAGGTGATAGTTTGGGAGATGGCAAGCGCTTCAGGAGCACAACATTGTGTACTAGACCACTACTTCAGCATCAGCTAATGTTGAAGTAGTCAGCAAATGAAAACATTTTCTATGTGGCAGGAAAAAAACGAGATGTGTTAATTTTACAATAGAAAAATTTGAATCTGAAAGATACAAAAAGTGGAATGTAGCTAAAGCAGACAGCAGTGAGGTACAGGTCCCAGAAGTGAAAATCAATAGTGATATGAGGTTGCTGAAATTATATAGTGACAAAGATATAAATAAAATATATAAAAACAAAATACCAAAAAAATCTGAATGTATTTCACTGCCAGGGTGAAGACATTTTACTGGAATGACCATATTACCTGTAGGTGTACTGCTGCGGAAGGAAGAGGAGGGGGTGATTGGTGGGGTGACTGGAGGGGTGAGCTTTCCACTGGTGTGGCGTGGAGGGGTGGAAACATTGCTGCGTGCCAGACTGCCTGTCAGAGACAGGGACAGCTTGGGCTGCACCTTTTTCTTCAAGGTTTCATGTTCTCGCCTTGCAGCATCCGTCATAAACCTGACATGGAGTGTAGGAAGGTATAAAGAAGGTGTAAAAAATTATTTTTAAAAGACAGTTGTGCATTTGTTGGTTTGCTGCTATATATATATGTATGTGTATATATATATATATATATACACATACATATATATATATATACATATATTTATATATATAAACAACTTTAGAGCTTTATAGAGAATAGTAAAGTCTTTGATAAATGTGTCAGAAAAAAAGAAACTTTATTAGAGACATCTAGACAATCTTGTCTAGAGACAAAAGTGGAATTAACAAATTATGTGATAGCCACATCAAGATGTGTTTGTAAAGGCAGGCAGACAGTGGCAGACTGTCATACATTGGCTTGTTATGTAATGCTTTTAAAACTGCCATGTAAGCCACATATCAAAGACAGCTGGGATGAACTCAGAGCCATAAAAAGCCCCAACTACACAAAGCTGCAGAAATTCATTGAAGTACTCAACCAGATGACAAACTGAAACGTCAGCAGAAATAAGAGTGCTTACTTCCTATGACACAGTAGTTATACGTATGAACGCAGAGGACTTTGGGCCCTATTGTGATTTTTGTTTAAAAAAAAAAATCTAAACATGATGAACCATATAAGTATTGACATTAGATTGTATAATTGGTGTGGTGGTTAGCACCGCAGTCTCACAGCAAGAAGGTGGCTGGTGGCCTTTCTGCGTGGGTTCTCCAGCTTCCTCCCACCGTCCAAAGACATGCATGTTAGGTTAATTGGTGACTCTCAATTCTCCCTAGGAATGAGTGTGTGTGTGTGTGTGAATGGTTGTTTGTCTCCATCTATGTTGGCCCTGCGATGGACTGGTGACCTGTCCAGGGTGTACCCTGCATCTCACCTTAAACAATGCTGGGATGGGCTCCAGCTTACCCCGCGACTCGTCATGGAATAAGCGGTACAGATAATGACTGACTGGTTTATTTTATAATGGGAACTTAATACTTTACCTGTTGATATAGCTGAGAGCCACATATGTCGGTTGTTGCTGCTCCTGCTTCTCCAGAAGACAGGGGTCTGTGTCTAAACAGGCAGGAAACAAAAGACAGTGGGAGAAAATGGCAGCTGATATTAAAGCAAACAATGAAAAAAGTTGGTCATATTCTGTTTAGATTTGTTCTTTCTTTCTTTTACTTGCTGTTAATAGTTTAAAAGACACTACATGTGCACAGTATCCTGTAATCAGCTGAAAGTTATTTTGCATTGCAGTTGAGCCAGAAATCATTCACACCATACAAAATGTTTTTTGTGGGGATTTTGTGTTTTTTGAGTGACATGAGCAAGAACTGGACCTTCAATTCGATTAAAAATGCCACACCAAACATTATTCCTACATTTGCTAAAATTTTCAGTACCAAAAAGCCTCTATTTCCCATCACAGTTCTTATAACAAACAAGCTTTTTGGAAGTCTAAACATGGATAATGGACCACTCTCATTCTGCAAGGAACTCACGGTCTTTAAGGTTGGAGGGCTCCCTGACCAACACTTTGAGGTTTGCTGTTCCCTGAAATCATTAAATCAAATTTAACTTTATTTATTTGGTGTTTTCATGCTGAAGACAACACAAAGTGCCCTCCTCATTTTGCACAAACATGTCTCCCTAATTTCTTTCTACAAACTGAATGTAGTTATAAAATACTAAAAGTGAACATCTGGCTTGATACTGCTGTGAGGAAACAATATCATGGGGATCCATCCACACCAGGAGCCAGTCCACCTATGTCCCACAGCGGCCGCCGCCACGGCAACCACTTCGATCAGGGCAGACTGGGGCCTACAACACAGGCGTAAGGCTGCAGTTCAGGGCCCCAGCTACCCAGACAAGGGTGATCACCATGGCAACAACCCCCAGAATGAGGAGGCAAAACCCCCAGCTTGAAGGACCCCCACGAGGAAAACACTGGAGTTAAAACAAAGATTAAATAACCTTAAGAAAAAATAGGAACAACTAAGAATGAATGAATAAATAAATAAAGTTCAGTTGAGCAAAATGAAAATAAAATTATGTAAAATAACTTAAGATCAAATAAAATGTATTTAAAGGTATAATGCATGGGAGTAAGGTCTGGACTCTGACAGAAACACTCCAAAGTATTGATATTGGTCTCTCTTAACTAGTTATTGACTTATGTTTGATGTTTCAAATCTTTGTCTTGTGGGTCAAATGTCCAAGTCCATGTTTTCATGTTGACAACCCACTGTCTCCAGAATCATAACGTAACCTACTTATGATGTTTTTTACTTTGACAAAGCTGGCAAAGTTGTCCAAAGTTGACAAGGTTGTCCAAACTATTTAAATGTAGTACCAAATGACCACATCTTTGTCCAAGTTAGCTTTTGTAAAAGCGAGGTATGGTTTCATGTGTGTGTGCTGGAGGGTTGAGTATTTAAAAGGATGGTTCTGAAGGATGGTGCCTTATCAAGAAAGAAGACAATTGGAGACTTTGACCTGGAGCCTTTATTAAAGTGCTCAGACTGAGACTAAGTTAGTACATAAGTTTCTCTTGTTCGTATCCAAAAATGTCAACCTACAGTAAACCTGTTTTTATAGTGCTTTCTGCCTCTGCCTAGGGTTTCAGTGCTGACAGTTACACTGATCTTCAGTTACATGGCTTATCTGATAAGAGCAGTTTTCCCTTAAATTCTGGTTTGGTGATAGAGAAACTCTCCACCAGTTTCTCTGTAGCCTTCTATGCTTAACAAAGCATGTTTCTTTTTGCACATGAACAAAGTTAAAAGTCATTATACCGGTTAGTCATATTAACAGCCCTTCTTGGTTGGCATCCATGGAGAGCAACCTAAACCATCTCGGCTGGAGTGTAACCAGAATTGCTGAGATTCGCCAGGATGGTTCTATTCTACGTGAATATTTCCATTTAAAACTATGAAAAAATTATTTAGGTATCCTGCTAAAAAAAAAAGAAGTATTCAACCAACTTAAACAATTATCTGAATAATACACCAAAATCAGTCACGAAATGATGAACTTCGTCGCGGGCAAAAAGACTAGAAATGGAACGAAGCCTTTCAGCCTCAAGGATATGGAGACTGTCGCAGATGAGGGGTTGTCTAGAATCACAGACTGTAATGACAAGAACAGTTTGACTGTTGTCGTGAAAAACGATGACTTTGCAACTGATTACAGAGAAATGTTAAGAATGGTTTATGGGCATAATTGAGTAAAAACAAGAATAAAGAAACAGTTCAAATTTCTAGTGGTCATTTCTAATAGTTTTGCTTTTTTGTTTTTGTTTCTTGTTTGTCAAAAGAATTAATCACTGTGAAATTAAAATTTTGAATGTATGCGCATGAATCATTTTTAATACGTACAGTATACACAAGGGTACCAACTGTATGAAATTAGTTTTATTTACATAAGAGCTACAGTGCCATTGTAATCAGCAGTAATGGAGCCAACACACAACAATTGCATATTCATACAAAGTCAAAAAAATTGTAAACAAAAAAATAACCTTTTGTTATGAAATCACAGCTGAATCCTTGGCTATTCTACAGATAACCAGTGTTCTCCTCAACAGCACATTTGTGGCAAAAAAGAAGACAGTGACTAAGCTTTTTTTAGGATATACATGTGTCCAAAATGTCATGGGAAATACTTAGTGAAAGTACCTAAATTGAAAAATATTGTGCACAAATTCCAAGCTGATGCTGGTTTCTGAACCACTTCCTCTGGACCTCTGTGCAGAATTTATAGCCATCTGACTGTGTAATTAGGCATGTTTCCTAGTTAGTAAAATGCAGGGTCCAGTCTGCCTATTCTGCTACACTGTTTTAATATAGAACAAGAAAATGACATCTCATGTTTTTTATTCACACTACTTAAAAAGTTGCCCCGCAGACACAACATTGCTCACGCATGACCACACCTGACACGTACTGTGTTTTGCCATGTTCAGCTCCACATATTCATCTCGCTAAGCAATGCTAAATGTACAAGAGGCCAATCTGCATACCCTGAGATGAAGCGTGCCTGACTTCAAACACTCTCCCCACTGCTGGCCATGTGGGATAAGAAAGATGCCCCATAAAACAACAGTTTCTACCACTTCCCAGCTGAGCCTCCCTGTCTGACAGTGCTGTGAAAGACTGCTAACCCCATGTGGCTAAATCTATTGCTTGTTTCCATCCAGCATGCTCATTTTTACTCAAAAATTCCCCTTAGGGCTATTTGTGATGTTGAATTTGAACTTTTACTAGCTTTATTCAGTAAGAAATAATTACATTAATAGGTCTGCTATCATTGTTATTACAGCAGACATAATAATTAAAGCCCAATTGTAGTTCAAGTAATTAATTAGTGACAATGCCAGTGAGGCAAAAAAAAGGACAACCAATATAGAAAAGGTAATTAGAGTTATTGGTTGAAGGGGTAAACAACACCTTTGTCAGGCTGTAATGAAACATGGACTCATTTATTGCTTCCACAGGCAATCTGATTAGGTTTAAAGGGTGCTTTCTCTCTCTCAAGGGATTTCTCTTTTACGATGTTTAGGTTTTACTTTAATGCCTAAAAAACTCTTGCTCAGCAGCAGTAAGGATGCAGTTGGATATTCAACATCATTACTTTAATGCTCTGACAGTTTCTTTTTTGTGTTATTATTGTATGTGAGCAAGCTATCAAAAGAAATCCCCATCAGAAAACTAGAATCTATGTATAGATGGAGAAAAGCTGATATGTAGAGCAAGGAAGACTAAATGTAAACTTTTTCAAAGATATAAAGAACAATAAATAATCAATGAAAGTCATCCAAAAAAATATATACAACTCTTAATTCGTTTGGTAATCATTAGTAAAATCTCAACCTGACTCTCATTTAATTATCAGTGAAAAGGTAATTGTTTTAGAGGTGTAAGAAATCAAAGCAATGTTGGTGTTGTGTCAGACATCAGACAGATGGCATCATTATTTTAGTAATTACGACCAAATCTCTAACTTGACAATAAAAAAGTGACAGTCTTACGATGCTGGCATATATACCAGCTCCAATGTCAGCACCTACGGCTCAGGAGGTTTCTCTCAAGGCCTTAGTCATAACCAAGTGTTTCATTAACATTGGATTTATCCCCAGTATGAAGGACAGCACACCTCTCTTTACTCGGCAGCCAAAGTCATGAGAGAAGGAGACACACATTCATTATGACACTGTTCCCCTGCCAAAAGCCAGAGGCAGACTACTCTGAGCTCGCAGTAATGGTATGCGTGTGTGTAAGAGTGCACAAGAAAGCCCTCCAAAGATCCCTAATAAGTCCCAAGTCATGGAAAGGCGGTCTGCTCAAACAGCAGTGGAACAGTCTGTTCGCACACACAGTAAATCACACACACCTCAAGTGGGGACCGGAGAGTAGCCCCCCACAGCCTCTTCTGTTCTTTTGGGGCCACCATCAGTCAAGCACCAGGAAGAAGGCGCCTTGAGTAGAGATGAGAACTCCTCTATTCAAACTACACAGGTGGTCCACCTTGGTGGGCCACTATTAGAGAACCTCTGGGAAATAAAGGGGCATTTATTTATCAACAGTAGTTCCAAAGGGAAACAATTTGTTCTTGAAAGATGCAGTGATGTGTTTGTATGTGGTGATGTTTCAGGTGTGTAGAATAAATATGAAATGAAATATGAAATATGAAACATGTTTACTTAAATATCCAGTATATACATTTTTTAAGGATATGCATTATTTCAGATATTTTCTCTTTGGTGTTAGAATTATCATCTGAGCCAAAACGTATTGCTTCAATATGATGGTGCATAACATGGTTTTCCATACAATGGCTGAACATTTTGTGTGTGGGTTTTTTGTGTACGTCAAACTTGTGGTCTCAGTGTATCAGTGCTGAAAAAACGATGCAATAACACATAGGGCTCCTGATGGCCTGCATCAGGATGGTCACACAGCAAAACTTCCTAAGGTAACAGAGGAAGTGACGCCTGCTACCCTCTCATAACACCCTCTATGACAAGCTCCTTCACCCACACACACAAACACAAGCAAGCACACCAGACACACAGCTCTCTCTCTCATTTCCACCAGCGTCTGGCTCTGCACCCTCACGGCCAAATGCACTGTGGGGTAGAGCCAAGTGGTGAGCATTATGGTGACATGTTTATGGTGGCTCTGAGCAGCAGGGAACATTACCAGGAGTGGTGGCACAGGTAATTCATTACAATGTGACCTCTGAGGAGGAAATGAAACATAGTCAAGCTCCATGTGCAAGCTGCCTTTGCGGGTTACTAAAAAAACATGGGGGTGGGGGGTTAAAGTGATCCAATATAAAAACATTTAACACAGACATCAACCTATACACATTCGCAAAATCATGTTTGTACAAACACCCCGATAAATGCACAGGCATATGTACAGAAGCATTCATTCATTGCTGTTCATTGCAACTACTTGTGCAATTAATTTCTTACCCATCTACTGTTTATGTTTAATGTGTAAAAGGTCCTACAATTGTGTTTCTCAAGCTTCAGGTGACTTTTTCTTAAAACTGCTCAGACCCAAGATGTTTCATTTTCAGTTGTGTAAAACTAGAACATTTCAGCGGTTTTGCTTGAAAAATAACAAACAAGATAAACTTCAGAAATATGATGAATTACTATAAAAATACAAAAAAAAAAAAAACTTTTGTGACCCCAATTATTTTTTTTGAAGGAATTTAAGTGTGAAATTGCTGCTGTTTGTGACAAAAAAACAGAAAATAAAAACTGTTGTTAAAACTTAATTACTAAAAAAGAATATAGCAAATTCTTATGGGAAAGGTAAGTGATATGCTGAAAGATCATACTGAATCTCAGTTTTGTGTAAAGTCAATGGATGTTGTATATTATCTCTGTAAATATTATCTTATTGAGTATGGGAGTATGGAAGGAGTGGAACAGGAGCAGAAGTGTTGGGGGATGGGAAATGTAATTAGGCCCACCAGGTGCACAGATCAGGGAACTAGTTACTGTTTCCCTAATTTACTACTTCCGTGCAGATTTTGAGGGGTTGCATAGCAAACTCAGTTAAATGAGCCTTCATTGAGTCCTGGCAACAAACAAACCCATTGTAACTTTGCTTGGACACTTTCAGACACCAGTATGCCAGTCCCCAGCACTGCATGCACACATACACATGGACAAAACGACTTGACCACCATTTGCTTCTTGTCTACAGCAGCATGTTCACTCAGTGAGACAGCAAACATTTCAGTGTGTGCAGTTTTATGCCACACAAGAACACACACCAGGCCATTGAGGAGATCTTTTAGGCTTAACAGCATGAATTAGAGTCATCATTAAAACTTTCATCTGCTCCTGATGGTGTTTTCTTATTAGCATGAGCTAAATTAGCTCACAATGGTCTAGATGGGCCACCCAGCACTTGTATTATCAAGCACAAACTGCTGTCTCAATGGTGGATGAACAACACCTCAGCCATTTCAACTTTATAATTATTGAGGGGTTAAAAATTATTATATAATCATGACTGATTTAATATTTTGTATAGAATATTCAATTATGAGTTTGTCAGGTAAAACATAACCAGAGAATGGTATAACATCAAGTTTTTTTCAGAATAACAACTATAATCAGTGAGATCTTTGGGTTTCTTATATTTCAAAGTTAATCTAATCAACTCAACTAAGCACAAATATATATTCCTAAAATAAAAAAAAACTCTTCTGTTCTGTTAAATATGCCTGGACATACAGAAGCTAGGTCTGCTGGTCTGATTATGACTCGCTATAATATGCTCAATGAACTCTGACAAATAATGCGCACCCTAACTGTTAAAAGTACATCTCAGAGAAGATCTCTCAACCAAAAGCAGAGCTGCACCACCTTCTGTTCACAGACCCAAACAGCAGTCTGGCTGCAGAACTCCTGGACAAGAATGTGTGCTTGTTTTCTAGACGCCTAATTATAACAGAGAATGTGCTTTAAGCAGCAGGCCACCAGATGAGGAGGAAGACATGCCAAATCAAGCAGTCCCTCTGTAATTATGCTTCACAGGCGCTTGGCACAATGCACAAGATTTCACACTTCCCAGAGTGTGCACGGGCAAGCAGACAGGGGGCGCAGCAAAGTTTTTCCACTTTGAGCCAACTAATTGGTTCATTATTCCCTAATAAGGCAAGGCCTTTCTTTTTTAAATGTAACACCTCGGACACATGCACACACAGCACACAGTCTGAAAGAAGAGGATATTAAAGCCAGTCAAGCAACAAACAAGAACAACAGAGACAGCTGAGCCTTGTCAGCTTCAATAATAAGTGTCTGAAATATTAGATCAGGAAGCAGATGTTGGAAAGCACAAAGGGTCATAATGTGGGAGAATAGAAATCCCATTCTAGCTATGCAGAATATAGTAGAATAGCAAAAATATATTGCTAATAATATTATCATACAAAGTTTAAGATAAAAGTAAGTAATATTATGTATCTTACTGACTGAAGTAAGACAAATTTATATGTGTCAAAAAGGCTCACGTGTACAAGGAGGTGAAGGACGCCAATACAGAGCATTATACAAGTGTAAAATGATTCATGGCTTCTTTAAACACAAGTCGATCATGTTGCACATAATATTGAATAACTATAATGATTTTTCCTTGCAATATAAATAAGAATTTCTTCAGCACAGTAGTAAGTGGTGTTGAGACTAAGCATCAACTGAACTTGATCATCACTTCAATCACCTCTATTACAGCTGGTAAAAAATGATAAACTGGCTTTAAAAAAAATTCTTCATAGCTTGATATGAAACGACTTATCAAACTTGCTTCACAGTCATTTATTTTTATTGTCTCCATGCACATGAACTAAAGGAGGCGCAGTTTGTTGATGGCTGTCTGAGTACTTGCTTTTCCAAGCTAACATCATCTATTAGCTGATAGTAGTTAGTGTTCACAGACTGCAGTGTTTATCTTGCTATGTTTTGGTTTGCATGTGATATGGACCAATAAGGTAGCTTTTTTTTGTTTTGGTTTGCTTTTTTTAAATATTACACTTATCTTTGCATAAGTTATGATACAAAGTAATGTTAATATCACTACATGATGCGTGTAGTAGAGGACAGAGATATGCTCTCAGAATAAACAATTTTTTTTTAGCTGATTTTGTCTATCTTTTCATGTTTATGGAGTTGGGTAATTTATATCTTGTTTAGTAACATCATAAGTAAAAAATGTTGATTAGTCACATCTCAAATATACGCCCGTCTCCCACACCCAACAATACTACTATTCTGATTCTGATACTGGTTACATCTCATTTTGATGGTTGTAATTCACTTCTTTTCAGTTTAATTCTAGTACTGGTATGACTTCATTGTTGCACTATATTATTATTTTAAATACTTTACTGTTTGTTTGGTTTTTTGTTGTTTGTTTTTTTTTTACTAGTTTTACTGTTTTGCTTTATTGATCTTTTCAAAGAAAATGAATTATGATTATATGTTTAAGAGGTTTTGTAAACATATTATCAGTCACTCTGGGCCAGGGCATCTGCTATTATGGAATGAACTGTTTGCTTCATCCACCCAGAAAGAAAAATATATGTTGTATGTACATACATTGTTTGCAAATATGTATATTTGACTAATGCAGCTGTAGCTGAAAATAAGATTTGTTTACCACGTCTTTTTGTGTTACTCAACAGAAAATTAATAATAAAGTAAAGTTTAGACAATTTAAAGTAGGTTTTGATGAGTCTAGTAGTAAACTATATATTAACGTTTTTGCAAAGTTAGTCTATCACAATTAATGAGGGTAATAAAAAAGCCAACCTAAAATAACATTACAAGAGCGCTTAGTTTAAAATTAAAAAAAAAAAAGAAAAAAAAAAAGCAAGAAAAGAAAGCAAGAACAAAGTTTTTTTTAAAGTGATGAATACATTTTTACACGCAGCACATTGCCCTGTGGTTAGATTGTGTCCTCATTTCCAAGTTGTAGTACAACTGGCCCATGCCGTCAGACTAGTAATTAATCTTAATCAGTGTAGCCTTTACGGCTTCGGAAGATTGCAAGTTTACTCGCGACGCTTCTGTCTCTGCGCGCGGGCCTTACGTTGTTAAAATGTTGGAGGATTACCAGCCGAAATGTTGAGAAACGCTCTTTTTTGTTGTTGTTGTTTTTCCGTGCTTCCTGGTTGGTGTTGAAGCCAATGAAAAAGTAAGCTTTTTAACAGATATGAACATGAACTAGTTCTACATCGACAGCCACCACACCTAGCAACCGGGTTGTCAGGACGCAGGAAGTAACTTGCTAGCTAGCTAAGCCGTGTCTGCTAGCTGCAAACCTCGGCCAAGGCAGGCAGGCGAGGGTGTTCATAACTTATGAGCTCTTACCAATGTGGTTATCCTCGATGTGCACGATGAGGTCGGACAGAGAGTCAAAGTTAAGTCCGCAGCCAGCGAACCTGCAAGCATTAGAAAAGAAAGAAGCAGCCGCGATGCCTGTCATGGTCGCTGCTGCATCAGAAATGAGGGCAGGCGGCAGAGGAGGGAAAACAGCGGGGCAGACAGCGGCGCAACAGCTGGAGCGGCACAAGCGGTGCAGCGACTTCTCCAAGGTGCGTTAAAGCTAGCGGAGAACAAGACAGGTGTCATGTCGAGAACTGCATGTCTGCCGAGATTTGCATGCCCATCGCGTGAACGCGCACAACTAAGCAAGCGAAATCGAGTCGTTGTCTGAGTCATTTCACATCTAGAATCGATGTAGCTTTTATTGTTGTTGTTTTATATGGCAACAAATTATTTTAGAGATGTACTTTAGTAACATTTAGAGCTACCCCACTGAGTAAAACATTATTTATTCGCTTCTTTAGCTCACTTAAGAAGTGTAACTTTTTCTGTCCACAGTCTTTTGGCAGCTGTTCGCATATGAAAAATTAGCCCGTAACTGGTTAAAAAAAACACGGCAAAATCTTCCACTCAAATGATCCAGAAAGGAGGTTTTTGTTTTGTTTTCAAAATCACATAATTTTGTTGGTCAAATATAACAACAAGGGAAAATAATAAAGGTGGAAGTGCTGGTTATAAGTTTTATTTGGTTTAAATGGCTCCCCATGTTTGATGGCTAGTATTTCAGTCAATCAAATTTATCTACTCGATCAAAGTGCTGGAAAGAGATAAAAACAAGAATATAAACATGGCACACTTTCTCAAGTGACACCACTGTCACGTATCAAAAGATTATCTAAATTAAATGAAACAAAGACAGATTTGGTTAAAAAAGATTCTAGTTTTATATTAATAAATAAGCTGTCTCAAAGTTGTAATAATGTATCATATATAATAATAATATAGGCTATAGATCGACGTTCTTTCCCTTTTTTTTATTTTTTTATTATTATTATTATTTTTTTTTGCCACTAATAATGACAGTGTTGATAGTACAGTAAGGCTATACACACATTTGTGTTTTGAAGTGGCTGCCACTTGAAGTGGCTGTAATGAAGAACTCCGCCCTACATGCACCAAAAAAAAAAGAACCCTCCCCCCCCCCCAAAAAAAAACAACAAAAACTTAGGACTATTAAATATAGCTTAACGACAACAGAATCAGTTTAAATAATGCAGTAGACATTTAATCCATGAACCACCATGTTTTAAACGAATATCAATGTTTAAAATGGTGCTACTGCTGCTCTGATGAAAGAGGTTACCTGATACAAACGAATCACTATCTGTAATCTGTGCAGTTAGTGATAAAGTAAAATGCAATTCTTTTTTCACCTCAAGTCACGGTTTTCCAACTGAAAAACAACAGGTTTTTGTTTTCTAACATTTGTAAAGGAAGACATTTTTTTAATTGTCTAACTTTACGCACATTTACAGCCTCTAATGATTAGTGTTAGGGATGCTGTTAAAAAAGATGTCAATGTCTAATTATAAAAGTGTTGTAAAATCCTTGTTTTCCCTCACTTTATAATTGCTTCCTTTTCACTGTAGAGCCTGCAGCTAACTAAGTGCTTGATGAGGTGTTTAACACTAAAAGGTATTTTAATTTAGTCCTACCTGAAAATAAATCTAAAACTAATAAATGTTTAGCTAACTTAAATTTTATGTAATAAATATAGTATAAAGTTATGCTATATCTATAAAAATGTATGTATAACAATAAATAATGTTATGTTATAGTTGTGAAATAGACCCTGGATCAACAAGTAGTACCTCAAAAGCATTTTATGACCACAGTGTGGCAGTGTTAGTCAAAAGATAGTGTAAGTCGATTTAAGGTGACCTAAAACTGTCTCTAAACTAACCAGGATTATTGCTAAATACATAAAGTTAATAAGTATTAAACAGATTATTTATAATCTATGTACACAATTCTTAGAGGTTGAACCATAAATTATTTCCATATTGTTTTAGTAATTAATCATTTATCTATGGAATACATTTTTAATTTTTTACAGATTGTAAACAGTACAGCTGTGTGATGGATTGGCAATTTGTTCAGGGTGTGCTCACCTCAGTCCAGTTGCTCCCAGTGACTCTGAAGGGGATAAAGCAGATATAGAAAAAAAAAATGGATGGATGGATGTAAACAACAAAGGTTGTATGTGTAACCTTAATTTAAATTAGTAGTCAGAGCAGCTTAACATTGCATTATTTTTAGTAGATCTAAGTAGGGAATACAATTAGTTCCAAGACCAAAATTTCTTTGATGTACATGTAATAATACATGTTTCCAATTTTTTTAATATATCAGTTTTAATCTATATTCTCTTCTGAAAGATGGAGATCTCCTATAAATTGACCAAATCCTGTTTTCAGACCAGGTACCTACTTAAGTGACAGCTAAAAAAAATCCTTTTTTTCCATTAATGCTTGAACACATTGTGATATATTACTTTGAATTCATGACATCACACACAGCTTCTTGCTTGTGGAAGCTGATGGTTTTTCTTAAAATGCTGACATTGCCTGTGTCGAGTTATTTATTGACCATTTTACTTGATGGGAATAGCTTCAGCTAATCATTACTCTCCAATTTGTTACAGCCCATAAATGTAGATGAGGTAACAGATGAGTCTTAGATTTACCGAATAGGTTGTTTAACCTCAGAGTGGAAACATATGAAGGCAAAGCCACGTTTAACAGTCACTTGCAAGTGACAAAAACCACTGTACTTTGTGTGAGCTAGCCACCAAGTTTGAGCTAACCAGTAAGATCATTTTTTCTCACTACCTCATATTGCATTCTAGAAAGGTTTATTAATCCCATGGCTTTTTAGTTTCACACACAGCAGTGAATTATTTTGACTTACTGAGTCAAAATTGTATGAGAATAACTCCCCAGTGAATTTATTTCAACCTCAAATCATCAGTGTGTCCTTTGATGATTAAGTATTTTGCTGTTAAACAGAAAGTTCTGTGGGCCAGTATAAATTAAAAATGAATAATTAACACAATGCAAGCACTGTTCCATAAATAAATCCAATTATTATTAAAATATACAGCATTTGAATATTAAAGATAGTCAGTCTACCATTTTTGCAGTACATTTTCATACCTATCCAATAAAATATTTGCAAGTTTAGGTTTTTTATGTTGTTGTTTATTTAAAATGTTTATAATAATCTAGTCTGAATGCAGGTCAGATGTCATAGGAATGATGGCGCACAGAAGATACTGATCACACAAACAGCAACATTCCCCAGCCACCCAATGTAAGTGTGAGAGGCGTAAGTTAGACTGTGGGAGCGTCTCTGAGGTTATCTGCTGATGAACTCCCAGTGTATATATTTTGTTGAGTAAGGCTCTCACTTCCACCAGAAAGCTTAGCAGTGTTGGTTGTCTCTTGAGTCTCCCCAACCGAGGTTTCAAACCCTGAGTCAGTCGACCATCATATGTATAAAGTATGTCGGTAACACAAATATTGCACTATAGATTTTATGTCTAAACAACTGCTTGTGATGACGTGTAATTCCCTTGTCCTCACAATCATGTGCACGATTGTTCTAGCCTTAGGGCTGTTTTGCAGTGCAGTTAAGCAAATTTCTGAAGTGTAGAACATCAACAGTGTAGTTTGAAAAATTGGCAAAGATTAAAAACACAAATTAATACAAAAAAATATTTTTACACACTATAGACTTCAGCAAAACAATGTGAACAATGCTATACTTCAATAATGTTTACAACTACTGAGGTTTATCTCACCACACAATACCCAAGTTCTGGAACAACCTTTATTGGTAAAAGATCCAGCTAATCCATCTGCATTTGAGAAATAAGAATTTAAACCCTTCTGTCCTTGTGCAGTCTTACAAATAACAGCTGTTTTTACATTGAAGGGTTGGTTGTTTCTGTATTTTGTAAAGAATTTAAAATTACTCGCAACACATAACTTCTGTAATTATCCCTGGAACTTAACAAACTTTGCATTAACAATGATTCCTTGCCCTCTTCTGTCTGACGTCAGCTGGCAGAGACAACATATCTTCATTCTCTAAAAGATTATCTTCACCAGAAGCATTACACATAAGCTTTGTCTTCCCAACATGTGCTCTTTTACCGTTATAAACATGGCTTGTGTGGTCACCAGAATTTGATAAGATAAAGAAGATTTACCTCAGCCGAGCAAAAAAATTTGCTTAAAATATAGAAATATATTAAATATAGTTGAATTAAAATGGAATTTGTCAACATCCATTGGTGAAACAGGTAGATCCAGGTAGCTACTATGAGTGACATCTCCCACCATGTTTCTCTAGTTATTAAGAGGCATGCAGAACCATGTTAACTACTGCTTTTTTAAAATGGCAATTCAATTGGTCAAAGACCCACTGATAATATACTGTAGTCTTCATTAATGCTGTGTGTTTGCACAGTAATCTGTATGCATTTTAAGTCTTTGAACTATGTACAAATAATTAAAGCATAAATGGCAGAAAATAACATGCAATTGTGCTTCAGATTCTTCCCATCATCTCTGTTTAAGGCATGATGAGCAGCATCTATTCATAACCTGTGATATGCCAGTTCGGTTTTTTTTTATATATAAATTGAAAACTCATATGACACTTTTGCTATGTTGCCTCCTTCACCCTATGCACCTGCTGCAACAAAGCAAATCATCATTACATGTTCCTATGTCCCCAAGGTGAGTTTACCGAAAAGCAAAGCACAAAGGCTTAATCATAAAAGGTTTACTATAATATAGATGAAATCTGCTTTAGTGTGGGTCACTGACCCAAACTGTATCGGCTCTTTCCAACCTTAATAGTCTGCTCCTCCCGAAGCATAATGTTTGGATTGGTTGGGAAATATATTGGCAATAAAGAGACAAAAGGATGTCATAAACGTTGATTAAAGCTCTGGTTAAAAGACAGAGGTGGAGAGGCTCTGAGTTATGAGGGTTTTTCAGACTGCGTTATTGTTTCGGTGACAGAGCTCTTAGTGTGTCTAGTGGAGTGGTTGCAGGCGAGTGGTAAACATTTCTCAATGTGTGAGGAGTCATTAATCCCTGGAGTCAAGGATGGCCTTACTAACACCAGTGTCTGTGGCTCAAGAAATCACAGCCAGCTGGCACCAACAGGTCACACAGAGCTCCAACACACTCATAAGCTGTTTATATGTCTTTTAATGTGCCGCAGCAAAGCACACATTTCAGAGAAGGCACTATCAAACATGATATCTTCGTCCATTCAGTTTACTTTGCAAGTCAAGCTGATGATGATATATTTGAGGATGACCAGGTTGTGGATCATTTGTGAAATATCTGAGCTGGCCAATTGCAAAAAAACAAGCTTTTTCACAGTCTCTGTGGAGTCTAATGGTAATATGTCACTTTTGGAAATATGAAATTGTCACAAGGCTTGTTCACCTGTTAGAAAAAGTAAAAAAAAAAAAAGAAACAGGCAGCTTTACTTGTTCTGAAAGTGTCAGGCTTGATCTATATTTATTGAAGGTGCGCTTTGAAATATACTCCATCAAAGTACATTATTAATATGCAAGATAAATGCTTAGAGGAAGGGTGAGTTCTGCTCTTGAGAGTCTCTGAATCATTTCATTTTATTGCTTCACAGGTGTCATATTTCTAAGCTTATTTGTGGTCGTTTTAGTTAATACGTAGCATATCTGGTCAGGTTGTCTTTTAACATAAAAAAGTTGTCACATTTCAGGTCTCAGCAGCCCAGAGCCAATTAAGCTTCTCTTTGGCTCACTATCAGAAGATATAATTTGGATTCTTTTTGTAGTGTTTGGTCAAACTGGTAATTGTAATATTTCTACTATGGTGCTTAAAGTTTCATGAAACTGTCATAATTATTATTCCAAGCCAGTCATGTGACAGACCCTTCCGGACTCATACAAGGTTAACTAATGCCACTCTGCTTATGAAACACTTCAGGACTGTCAGTAAGGATGCACTGGTCATCTAGCTTTGTTTCACCACACCCACTTCAGGACCGGCGGTGTCCATCCATGCTTCTGGGAGTGTATTTACAAACTCCGCCCCGCTCGCGCCGCCTACAAGCGAACCGCAATGATTTAGAAGTTCAGGAATCCCACGTGACGTCACCCTGGGGTGACGTTATGCTTCTCTAAATAGATCGTATTGTAATCTT
The DNA here is from genome assembly GCA_037177495.1 of Rhadinocentrus ornatus. Classification (NCBI taxonomy): domain Eukaryota; kingdom Metazoa; phylum Chordata; class Actinopteri; order Atheriniformes; family Melanotaeniidae; genus Rhadinocentrus; species Rhadinocentrus ornatus. The sequence continues at coordinate 17,599,790 of JBAMHW010000006.1, forward strand.
TTCTCAGTCCAACGTGGTTTCTACTGAGAGACTGCTTCACGTTTTCTACACTTGTTTGGTAAGTTGGAAGCCTTGACACCATGCAGAGGACCATGCACGAGCCTCTGCAGGTTTGTAGTCTTTGCTTAAAGCGATTCTTCTGACTTTTTCTCCTCCTTTTTGATGCAACAGCTTGTTATGTTGTTCGCCTTAGCAGTCTTTGTGGGAACATTTTCTTCTCTTGTTCAAAACTAATTTGAGCATGCAACTACAAGGGATACAGTCTCCTTTGAGTTTTGTTTGATTAGCAACATTGTCATCTCACTTCGATGTGCTCGCGTTGGCGTATCTGTTGAGTGTTGAAGTTGGACGCGCAGTCAAGTGCCACCGCTGCTCGGTCTGTCAGGTAGCAGCGGAGACAAGTCTGCAGGAATTCATCTCCGGTAACCGTCAACCTCAAAATGCGTTGAGACAAAGGACGATTTACGCAGCATTGCACAATTTTGACATGTTTTCCAAGTTTTCTTTAAGCCCCTACCCCTCCTAAAGCTGGATCCCCGCATCATTGTCATGCCTGTCCCATCTTGAGATAAGCGGAGCCGGCGTCCGTCCCGGACTCTGCGTGCTGCGGTTCACCACTGATCGTCTGGAAAATGATAGCCCACTGGTTCTGCTGTCATGTTAATTTAAAAGAAAAGAATTGGCGCTTCTGTTTCCATTAAATTTACGTTCACTTTTTCTCTTTAAGAGCAACATTACGTCATTCTGCAGGCAAGTCGATCGGTCTTTTTGATTAACCGCTGAGATGTTGAGGGTTACTTTCAGTAAGCTTGTGCTGACGAGGCGCGCTTTGTGGCTGGACGCCTTGAAAAAAACCCCAACATGCTTTATTTATTCGACGGCCTGGTGTCGTTATGTTTATGGGACAGCACTGTCAATAACCACTTTTCTCCCTTGCTAATTGTGCGTGCTTTTGGTCTTTTTGTTTCCCTTTTGATTTTCAGCATTTATAACATCTGAAAATAAGCCTGTTGAAATAAATTTGCTGCACAATTTAATGTTAGTTGTTCTGATCTTGAAATATAAACTGAGACGGATTTAAATGGATCTAAGAAGCCTGTGACTGTTTGGTACCTAAGTAGGAGTTTGTATAAAAGAACTAGGGAAAAGAACTTTTTTATGCCCCACTTCTTTGTTTTAAATGCTTTTTTTGTTGTTGTTTTCTTTCGAGGGTCAAGTTAGCTAAGGTTACAAAATAAACTAAGACTTAGTGTTTATAACAGATCAGCTTTTTATCTGTAGCATAATCTTACAAGGATTAAGTGAATACTGCAGAAGGAAATTAAATAGTAATTCATGAAAACAAATTTAACATTTTTAATTACAAAACAGGACAGTTAAGTCCCTGTTGTGAGTCTACATTAAACTTACTAGATAACTTGTGATGTTTGGTAACCTTGGCTCAGATTCTTTCCATATTTTACCCAAGCTTGATTGCAGTCCAGCGGCTGATTGCACCGGTGAAACGTGAGCTGCAATGAGTTTATTTGTTGATGGTTGTTTCATGTGCTCAAGGTTCCTCTGGTAATGATTGTGTTAATGTAAGAAAGAGGTAAAACGACATGAATCTTAACACCAATCGCACAGCCAGCATCAGAAGTCTTGTTTGACATTAGTTTTTTTCAATACTGGACTTCTTAAACTTTTTCGCAATGCTGTCAGAGCTACTCATGTGTTTAGCAAGAGTAATCTGAGCGGTAATAGGGCCATAGCAGCCCATGAGGGGGCTTTATTTTAAAATTTTCTGAGTTTACGTCCTGCAGTAAAGAATATTAATTGAAAACTATGGAGGTTTACATCAGCAGACATTTTGTCATACATTCAGCTCAATAGAAGTTCAAGGCAGACGTTGTCTTAAAGGGCCATGTTCTCTGCCTCAGGGATTGCCGTAATCCTGCCTTGAACTTTTGCTGTCAAAAGCCAAGGTTATGTGAAGTTGGAGATTTGAATTGCTCTGCATGTTTGTGCTCGCTTTAACCCCATATGCCTTTGCACCTCAAACCCCTTTTTTCCTCACCATATTGTTTAAATTCTAATGCGTGGTCTACCTGGGGAATTCTTCCCCTGTTCCTCTTGAAATCGAATGCCAGACCTTAATCCTTACCCTCGCTCACATCAGGATATAGTTAATGTAAAGTGTAACCAAATTTCCTCTGCTAAACTAAAACATCTATATTAAATTTGAGCCTTTCCAAGGAAAGGGCGTTGAGTACTGATAATTTATAAGTGTGATAGCTATTGGATAATTCACGCAGGCATTTACAGAATTAATGGTTAAGAGTTTTATGCATCATATGGTTTGAATTTGCTTGCAAATGTGCTGAAATTATCAAATCCCATTTTAGAAACAGGAATGGGAAGGTAAAAGTATACTTTTTGCAACAGTTTAAATGGTCATGTTGCCTGACTGGCAACAAAAGTTGTGTAGACATCTAAAAATTAAGAACTTGTGATATGAAATGTGTCAGAAAATTCTGATTTAACACATGTTTATAGGCACTGGTCGGACTAGCTGTCATCCTGTGTTTAGTTTGGGTTGAGGTTTCGGATCAGCAGTGTTGGTCATGTTTGTTGTGTCAAAGGAGACCAGGTGAGTTTTTAGGGGCCCTGTAGAAGAGACTGGGTGAACTGGTGACAGAAAGAGAGACCAGGGCTCCTTGCTCTTTGACAGAAAGACCCTGTCCAGACCCTGTTCTGCAGGCTTGGTTGTGAAGTTTAGCTTGTTGGAAAAACATCACTGCTTAACATAACACAATATTAGAGTGTTTTGACTATGCTTGAGGAAAAGTCTGTACCCATGAAAAAGACTCGTGTACATAGTGTATAAAGGTATTCATGCTCTGCACTGACTTGGATCACAGATGTGCTGCGGTTCTTGTCATCTGTTGATGAGGAACTAAGCTAAAAAAAAGTGTATCTCATTATTGTTTAATTAATTCAAATAATATAGTGCAGCGTCAATGCTGTCAATACTGTAGTTTTTTAAAGAGACCATATGATGAATAAACCACATTCGCAAACTGTAAAATGAAATGATAGTGTCCTATCAGACATTTAATACTTGGCTTTGATCAGATCAAGGGTGTGTTGCGTAAGTGAGACTTTACTGTAGCTTCCTTATTCTAAAATGTCTTAATTTAGCTTTTATTTTCAGGAATCAGAGTAATAGGAAATTGGGCAAATCTTTATCAGATGCTAGACATCTTTGAAGTCCACATACGTTTCGTATTTTTTGGGTTTAAACCTCACACCTGCCAGCAACGGATTTTGGGGCATGTTAAAAAGATCTACCTGCGTGCCACAGTCACAGTGTTGGGAACTAATAAATTATTCAAAGCTGAAAATGTGGGTGTTTTTAAGTCAGGATTAATAAGCATACTCACTTAACATCTGGTGCAACATTTGTCTTAATGTGCTGCACATCTGTAGCACTGGGATGTGACACTATCATACTGGATAATCTTAACATTTTTAAATCCAAAATATGGCTTCGTCTGTATATGGTGTAGTGATGGGTAGAGAAAAAAATACTAGCCGGTCAATACATTATTTCTTTTTTAACTAAATGCTTTGGTGTATAAAGGACTTCTTTAACTTATAGATAACTGAACTAAACTTGTATCTTTCTTGTCTGAGCACAAATATTCTTTCAAGAATTTCTTAGATAAAATAACAAATGCAGAAGTAAATTATTAAAATATATTCAAGACAAGAATTAAAAAACAAGAAAGAAAAATCTAACCAAACTTTCTTTGCCAGGTTTTGGTACTTTATGTTGAATTTTCATTCTGTCTCAGTGCTGCTAAAATGTTAGCAAAAGATAAGAATTCTACCTTTTCTGCTTCAATAAAAAACAAACAAACAACTAGAGTAGATTAAGTAGACTGGAACAATAATGTGAGCTAATTTGAACAAATTTGAAGTTTATAGGAGACGATGCAAGACTGTTTTGTTGATACACTGAATAGTTACTATAATAATTCAAATTCAACAAAATAAACTTTCCTGCTCAAAGTTGTTCATTTTAGAACTAATAACTTTAGTTATGATTGAACGTTGCTGCCCTGCAACCACTCCGTTTTTCTGATCTCCCTCAAAGATGCATCCCTATTGAATTAATTTACTATGTTTTAAGTTTAACACATTTGTAGATGAAATTCTGTCACTTTATATACAGAATATATATATATATATATATATATATATATATATATGGTTATAAATATGATTT
>JBAMHW010000006.1:17611678-17631433 GCA_037177495.1 Rhadinocentrus ornatus
TATATATACGGGTGAATATATACATTCACCCGTATATGAAACGGGTGAATAGGATCCAACTCAGGCTGCAAGGTGCTAAATACAGTCATTTAAAAAAAAAAGCCTTTTAATTTTTTTAAGGTTTTACATATCAGCATACAAAAACAACAAAAGATGTTTACTAGGTCTGAGAACTAACTAAATTCAACCTCAGATGAACAACATATCACATATTACACTCCACTGTAATTTAAGTCAACCTAAACCAAAATGTACAAGCAGTGTGTGTGAAAGATTAGGAATACACCATTATCTAGTAGCTTGTGGAACCACTTTCAGTACCAATAACTTGAAGTAATATTTGAAGTTTATATAAATTTTTTCTCAGCCTTTTACATTGTTGTGAAGAATTTCAACCCACTCTTCTGTACAACATTGCTTCAGTTTGTTGATTTTTGCTTACTTTTGTTTATACACAGCTGTGTTAAGGTCCCACCAAAGCATTCAGTCAGGAGTCTTGACTTTGACTGGACAACTGCCAGGCCTTGATTGTTTCCTTCCCCCCCCACACACATTCTGTTGTAGATTTACTTGTGTGGTTAAAATCATTGTCCTGCTCTTGGACATTTAGCATCACATTTGACTCAATAAATGCAAAATGTCCAGATCCTATGGCTGCTAAACAAATCCAAATTATTACCCCTCCACCATCATGCTTGACAGCCGGTAAAAGATGCATGTGCTGAATTTGGGTTTTCAAGTGGTACTGTGCATTAAGACCATGGATGACAAACTTGGTCTTTTCTGTTTAAAGCACATTGTTCCAGAATCTTGATGCTTTGTTCAGATGCTACTTTGCAAACCTAAGCTGTGCAGCCATGTTCTTTTCAAAGGCAACTCTCCCAAACAAGTCATACTTGTGCACGAACTGTATTATTTAACAGGTTAAAGGCAATCTTTGGAGTTTTTGAAGGACAATAGCAATACTTTCTCTAAGATCATTGCTATTGTTCATTTCAGTCAATGTGTTAACACCTGAATGCTCCACACCATCAAATAACTGCCTTGTCTGATTAAGCAAGTACATTTAATTATCAGCACCTGGCAGCTTTTTACCCTCTTAATGTGAACGCTATAAGGGCGTACTAATGCTTTTATACACTGACTCTAAATGTATTTGTCTTATTTCTTGATTATTATTATTATTATTATTTTTATTATTATTATTATTAATAACAACAACAACAACAACAACAATAATAATAATAATAATAATAATGTAAGTAGTTGTATGTAATGAATGTGGGGTTATATTGATCTAATTTTCTGACTTGATGATCAGAGGTTTTTTCTTATTTTTTATGTCCTAATATATTAATTGTTAGAACCTTTTCACATGACTGCAAATAAAGATGATTTACCAATAACCGTCACCGTGGGAACCTAAAAGGTGTAATACTCAAAACCACCGACTGATGATGTCAAGCAGTTTGGGGTTGAAACTGTCTAACCAACAGTTTACGTAGCTTTCTCCAGGACCCAATTTCATTTAAAAATTTTAATAATATAATAATATATTCTTATTTAAATATGATACTTAAAAAATTATTTGATTGCAGCCCACCCTGCTCATGTATGGCTTGCTACTTCTGTGCAGTCTTTGTTCCCTTTTCTTTTAGAAGGAGGATTTGTTTGTTGATAATGTTCCACTTCGGGTGCACTGCGTGCGATGTCACATCACCATGCAGAGCTTTAAAGGAAGTTAATTTGTGGTTTTGTTTCCCATGCTGCTTTAAATGCATGATATTTTTCACACCTCAGGTACCCAGCTACTTGTGGTCCTTGTTTTTTTTTGTTTTTTTTTGCTTTTAAGGGAAGTAGCAGAAATAGATATTGGTTTTAATGCTTTCTGAGCAGCAACTTTAATGCAAAGTGTTGGTTGTTGCATACATGAGCTGTGTATCAACTATGATTTTTCAAAGAGATTTGGTGATATACTTACTTATTCATATTTGTTGTTGGTCCCAAATGTTTTCCGAAAGTACATTCGATGTTTTAGTCAATATAGATTCAGGTCTTTATATTGTTCCATAATCACCAATAAATAAGATTTGCTTGGACCTTTGAAAGCTGAGGGTCATGTCTTGTGAACAAAATGAAATATTGCTTTCTCTTTCACATAGAGTGGATTCTGAACCTGATGAAAGAATTACTTGTTGAAAAAATACTACTTCTGCACTATGTTAAGATATGAGTCCTGATAGTTTTTAGGATTTTGATGCAAAGATATATTGCATACTCTTTTTTAATTGAGTGCATAGACCCTTGGAATAAATTTCTCCTTATATCTATGCTTTGTTCTAGTTTAAGGGCAGAGAAAAAGAAGGTTTTCCTGTACAAAATTTGACCTCATGAATTAAAAAAAATTTAAACAGAACATATTTTTAATTGTTAATGATTAGATTGAATTTACAAAGTTGTGATAAGGAGTGAAGACCATCCTGAGTGTAGGAATCTAAAACCTCTACATTATGCTTAAGTTACCCTCACGCTCTTCCACATTAAGACATTAGCTCTCTGTATCAACTGAAGGTCTTGGTCAGAATTAATTAGTAGTATGCAAACAAATGTACAGAGTAATCAACTGAGAAAAATTAAGAGACTAAAAGAAAGATAGAAAGCAGGATGTACATCTGACCTGAATTAAGATGAGCTCATTGTGTACTGCAGTGGGTTTAATAGTGCGTTTGTAGAGGAACGCCCAGACTCTGTTCCCTCTCATTCCAGCGGGCCTGTGTCATCCCTGCCCCGGGGCCACCACACATACAGGCTCCTGCACAAGCAACTCACACACAGGGACATGCCTCGCAGCTCCGGGGAGCGCAGGCATTGCATTGTGGGGAAGTGTGGAAAAGGGGGATCAGAGGTGGACAGAAAGGAGGAAAAATGGGATCAGAGGTGGATGGAAGAGAGGAAGAGGGTATTACGAGGTAGATGGAGAGGAGAAAATGAAGGACCAGATGAGTGGAGAAAAGACAGCATAGAGGTGGAGGACATGAATTTTACACCAGGATTGTGTTTGGTCGTGTTGAGGAGAGAATTGAACACATGTCTGCACAAGGAAGGGAAAAGATAGATCATGTTTGGATGGAAAAATGGATACATTTCCATTGGGAGAATCAAGGTGTGTGGAAAAATGTGCTGAGATAATGAAAAGATAGTAAAGATGGAAAAATGAGAACAGGATTCAATGAAAGAAGTTGGTTGAGGGACAAACAAGCAAATATCGTGGATAGTCACGTTTGAAAAACAAAAACAAACAAAAAACAGATGAAATATAGTTTAAAAAGAAAGGAGTTGCTTATGTTACAGAACCAGTCAGGTACTGATGACAAACCTCATCAGTTATCAAAAGATAACTGATTCTGATAGTTTTCCTTGTTCTCTGCTGATAGGATTGTACCAACATGCTTTTGATAAAAATGAAACACAATCCAATGTTGCTGTCCTTAGCCAGCAGCAACCGATGAATAATAAAAAAAAAATTTCAACTGTTCTTTGGCATGGATTTTCTCAGCTTGAGGCACCCTACACCCCATCTTAGATCCATCCCAGTGAAGCACCCTCCCAGCCTCCATCTCTTCTCTAGCTTACTAATAAAAGTCAGCCTATGTTGTAACACATTATGGCTGATTTATTTGATCAGATTCGTATTATTTCCTCAGTCCAAACCCCATGGCACTCTCCTCCCACTAGTGATTAAAGGCAGTATATCAGGGGCAGGTCCTGTATAGTGTTTACTCAGAGAACCGGGCAGCTGCAAGCTGTTTGAGGCCCTTGTTTCTCTCTGTGTTTACCTCCGTTCCCATGGCGACTGCACCACCATTTTCCAAATGTCTGGAACTTGGCCCTGGGCTGTTTTGGTTACGTTCATAAGTTTTTAGCTGCTGTGTCTACCCAGAGCCTACAGTGACTTCACCAAGCAAGGAGCCAGTGTAGTGATGTTGGATGAGTCGAGGAGGGAAAAAGAGGGAAAAGTAAGAGGAGGCGGCAAGGAGGGAGGAACAAAATCAAGGGGTAGGCAGGCACTGGGTGGGGGGAGGGCAAAAAGCCAATAGCATTACATCATTGCTGGAGCAGAGTCAAAAAGGGAAGGATGTGAGTCAGTGGACTGACTGCACCTCTCTCCTTTTCTCGCTCTTCTTGGATGACATCCAAGCCTCTTGTGTTTAAGTCCCTGGTGCTTGAGTTGGAGTTGGGACTGTGGAGACTGGGACAGTAAAGCTTAATGTGTGTTCAGACTGCAGAATTTGTAGGTTGGGATAGAGTGACTTGAGTTGAGGTATGGGCACCCCAAGAGATCCAGAAGAGAGTTATAGAGGATTAACAGAACAATCAACGGCTGTCAGTTCTGCTCCATTGGGGAGAAACCTACCAGAATAACATAGAGAAACAGACTTTGGGACATGTGAGCATAAAAAGTAAAAGAATGATTCAGGGAGGGAAGAAGACCTAGTAATAATGTCATGGTGGAGTGAAAGTGGTAGTGCAGTGGTGGTTCTTGGGCGGGGATTGTGAGGAGAACTGGGCTGTGAGCGGAGCTCTCAATAATGTGACAGTGCAAGGTCAGGACTGCATAGTCTGTACCTGTTCTCTTCTGGGGCCCACAGCCCAACTATTATTATTCTCCTCATTGGAACTGTAGCGTGTCACCATTCACTCTTATACATACCCTTTCACATGTTCACACACTTGTAATGATGCACACTGACATTTGAACTTATTTACACACTGCCTTGTCTGCTTTTTGACAAACAGATATTTAAAACAGAGAACCAAACACTTTAATACTGTATAAACATAGTGATGATCCTGCATTACAACACAAATATGTTGAAACAGACTTTTATCAATGGACTTTTACTTTTATGTAGTAGGGCTCAAAAATCGCAGAAGGTTTTACCCCACTTGTCAAAATTAGGTGTTTAACAAATGGAAAGCACAACTGAACCTATAGAGATTTTACAAGAAGCATAAAATATTATCTTGCCAGAGGCTGGACTTTGTGTTCATTTGACAAATGTTGCAAAATATGTTTTTGTAAGTCTTTCAATAAAAACTGTTTAAAATGAAAATATTAATGATGTCTTAATGTTGTTGCTTTTTTAAAGAATATTGATAAGTTTAGGTTCTATGCTCACTAGCAAGTATTTCTGTATCAAATTAGCACAAAATGATGCTTATGGATAAGCAGGTTGTGTTTTTTTTTTTTTTTGCATGTTATGTTGGCAGGCACAGAGTTCGTGCTAGCATTGCTAACATACAGGTGCTGAAGTACAACCTAGGCAGGTTTTAAAGGAGACTTTATTTTCTAGAAGGCAAGAGCATAACATACATGCTTCATGTCCTGCCTATTTTGACTCTTGTTAGTTTATTTTTGTTTGTTCTGCATGTGTAATATTACTATTACTCCCCATCTACAAGTCACATGTAATGCTTGGGCATATTTTTCTGCAGAGCATATATTTTTCATGTAGATGCATGAAAAAGTAACACATGCAAAAACATTTTGCAAATGTTGGAACTCTGATGCTTTAAAACAGAATATTGTGGATGAGAAAGTTTTTTGAGGTAGTTTTAAGGATCTCTTCAGATATAGTATTAATTTACCATTCATTTACTAATTTTTTTTCAAGGGGACAAAAAAATCTTCTACATCTGCAATATAGTGGATAAAAACCCAGCAAACTAGTTGTTATCAGTGACATGCCGTCATGTGACTGTTATTTCATCTTGAACATAGGCAGAATTTGAACTTTAAAGGAAAACCATGTTTATGTAGTGCGTAACCGACTTCGCACCTCGTAGTACTTTTATGGCTTTTCCCATGTGGAAATGTTTGGATTCTCAGTGTTCTTCAGTTGTCATATGTGCTGTTAAATGAGTGTGATTTTGATAAATTGGGATGTTAGACAGGAATGACACACAGTCTTGATGGTAATGGCCCATCTAAAATGTCTGGAGCGTAAATGCACACATTTAGGTCTGGAAAAATACAGGTATTTATTCAGGTGGAGGACTCTTGTTTTCTCTTGTGCACCCCTCTATTTGGCCATCACTCCTTCACTGCTCACTATTAGGGTAATACAAGCTCAGATGTTGTCAAATGATTACATTAACTCATTCTACAAAGCTAACATAAATGCTTTTTCTTGTCCTAATTTCTCAGTGTCCAAGGAAACTGAGTTTTATTGAGTGGCGAGCAGCAGCATTTATCCCGATGATACTGATAACCAGAGAATTATTGATTCTTCTGCTGCAGGTTATTAAAGAATAATGCAGTGAGTGCTGTTTTTAGAATGAATAGTAACTGTTTAACTGTATGCACATGGGTGTAGCAGCACCCTGCAGTTGGTAGTTGGTATTTGCACAAACAGATTGGGTGGCAGTTGTATAAATGCTGTTGCTGCATGCAGATGTAGATGGTGAGGGTGTTTGGATGCCAATGACTGAGGAAAAAACTGTTGTCATTAGTTTAGTCTGGTCTTCTATAAATGTGATTTATTGATGTGGCCATGAGTGCAGATAGGCCTGTTGGTCCGCACATGCTTTTGTGGTCTCTTTCTAAATGTGATTCTCTTCATGCTTATGTCATGTGGTTGTTAGGACAAATATTTGTCATTCGGCATTACCAGCATCATTATTCATCCATTGCACCAGGAACTGAACTTGTTCAAAGTGCATGCACAAACTCCAAAAATGTCTCAGCTTAATGTGCAACATGCGTTCTTTCTATTCTGAGTTTAAAAGTTTAAAGCAGCAGAAGCAAAAAGACACTGGCAAATAAGTTGGGGTGGGGGTGGGGGGTATTTGCAAAGTAATTAAACACATCTAAAAAGTTTTCACATCTAAATCAGCTTAAAATGCATTCGCAGTTTCCTTTTACAATCTTACATTGTACGCATTGTAACGCGTTTTACTGGAAATATTAAATATATTTAGGATTTTAGCATAAGTTAAAAAGGTTTGTGTGCTGTGAAGCGTTTCATCTCTGCACGACGTCTATTTTAAAACTCATCAGTGAGCATCACAGTTGCATTTTCCGCTTGCTGTAAATACACACTAGCGTGCCTAATCTGCGTGCCTAATATTTGCTGAAACTGCAGTGTGCAACAGTTTTATGAAATTATTCAACCTTTGAAGAAGTGAAAATATACTTGTGAAAACTTTTTACATGCTAAAGTTAACATACTCAGTAAGACCTGAAGAACTATTTACCCGTAAATCAGGAAGCACTGACTTACATGTTGAACTTGAATATAAATCGATTCTTTTCAACTTAATTTTTTTTACATGCAGCTGTTTTCAATTGCAAAGAAAACCGCTCTCGCCCACTATCTTTCTTTGTTTTTTTTCCCTTGTCATTACCTTTGATTTGTCTTTCTTTCAACACTATCCAGTAACTGTGTTGATGTTTTACTGATGACTCTTAGCAATGTTGGCAATATTCTATTTTTAGTCATTTATAATCAATAATATAATCATTTATTTTATAGTTTAATGCATCCTTATGATGCTGTAAGGATATGAAAACATTTGTACCATTATAACTCAACTCTTGTCAAGAATTTGTATCTGCTATACAGGAATGCAATGAAAAACCAAATCATTAAAAAAAACTGAACAGTTTAAAAAACATTTTAATCTATAATAAGCTATCGCCATTTGACTGGTAACACATAAATGCAGAAACATTAATTAATTCATTCATTTTTTTTTTATTTCAGCTGCTGTGTCAAATGTCAAGAATAAGCTGTCAATCATTCCGTCTTCAGTTTGTTCTTGTTTTATAACATGTTTTTATTATCTTTTTTTTTTTATCTATTTTTTATCTATTCGATATCTGTCAAATCAGCCACAACATTAGAAATCTCTGCCTAATATCACTTAGATCCTCTTATTTTCACCAAAAGAGCTCTGACCAGTCAAGAATTAGATAATGAATATGGAGACACCTGGGACACGTGTCCAGATGTTCAGATAGTCTGGGACAAGGACATTAGGATTAGACTTGGGTCCTGTGGAATTTAGGGTGGGGTCTTTGTGGATTGGGCTTGATTCTATAGATGCCATAACATCCCATGATACTGGTATCTGTGGAGCTCAAAGGCTGGATGAACTCCTCAGACTCTGTCATCTCTTTTAACCACTTGCTTAGTAGTTTTTGCAGAGCTTGCTGCTGTCCTGCAGGAGGTTGCTACTGCAGGAAAGTGCTGTTGCCATAAGGGATAAAACTGGTTTGCAAAAGTACTTAAGTAGTTTGCTAGTGGCAAAGTAACATCATGTTAATTGGATGCAGGTTTTCCCTGCAGAAAATTACAAAGTACTAAGATGAGCAGTACAACTCATTTCACCTATCTGTGGTTGTAATGTTGTGGCTGATCAACATATCATTTAATAAAATTGAAGGTACCACATAATTTTCATCATTTATATTTTCTATTTTGTGTTTCATAGATAATAACTTAAGGACTATAGTGAGTTTATTGTTATTACTCATATTTGGTTTGAAGCTAAGAATAGGACAATGTGATTATCTAGTGCAAATCTTATAGATTGTTTTTTTGTGCATGTCTTCTCAGGCCTGTCCCAGGATCTCTGTCCTCACTACTGCACCTACGAAACAGACAGAGACAGCCTCTGCCTGCCTCCATGCCTGGAACTCTGCCAGACCCAACCATGCCTGGCTCCTCTGCTGTGCTGATGCCCGTGAGTACAACAACAGATTATAGAGCATGTCACTTATGGATGCATGCAGAAGCAAAATCAGTTTCTCATGTGATGACAGTCTACTGTACATCCTGACTGCATATAAACTATGTAGGTTTGCAGTTCTGGATGTTTTCTGTCACCATTAAAATGACTTACCGCAATACTTTGAGCAAATCATCTCCTACAGGAATGAATAATTCTCCCTTTGGGTGCAGGATATAAACTTTTTTTCTAATTAACCCAGAAAGATTTAGAAGATCCACATTGTGTAACAGGAAATGATAATGCAGAGAAAGCGCCTCATATCAGAATTCTAATGATATAACATGTGTTCTCATTTTAACACAAGACAGCCCATGTTTATGGTGTGGAAAAATCCCTCCCATGTTTATTAAATTAAGAGCTAAGCGATTTGGCGGAAGATTGACGGTTCAGGAAAGGGGTGCAGGTTTGGGTGATATTTTTACACAAAACATACTTACTGCAATTAAGGTTGTGTGTCAGGTTCTAGACCTGAGTCTCTATGGACATTGTGGGAGGAGGGGGGTTAGGCAAAGGGGAGGGGGGTCGTTCCTTACAGGGATCATCACACCAGCCAGAGTTCAGCAGCTGGGAGGCCACAGCAGCTCTCTCTCACACGCACACACACACGCACACACACACACACACACACACACACACTTACATGCATCCAGCCACTGAAACAAAGGGTTCTTCTTCCCTGCTTACATTGCATGGTGAGAACTACTCACATTATCACCCTGCACAGGTGACCTCTCACCCCTGTCAGCTTACCCAGCTGATTTCCTCACATTCAGGTCTCAGCTGTGACACTTGACCACTCTGACCAGGGTCAGTCAGCAACAGAGCACACACACATTAGTACAGATTTAAGTGCATTTGTACAACATTCACTTTAACAACACATTCTGCAGCTACACTAGCCAATGCCTGATGTGTAAGTCTGACAGACACACACCACACTATCAGAAACACACACAGCCCTGTTGCACCGGCTTCCTGCGTTAAGTCCCTTCGTTCTGGCTTCCTGTTTTGGGTCAGCTGCAGTTATCATCACAGAGATGTGCACAGGGCAGCCTGTCATGTGCAATCAGGCTCTCATGCTTCCTCACCTCATCCACCAAAGCCTACTGGGATAGATGTCTTACACTTTTAATGGTAATGATTTAATTGTGAAAGCAGTGATGATATCTCTTCAGGACATGAAAGCTCAACTGAAGTAACATAAAAACAAAGCTGATGACTGAATATCTAGGTGTCTTTAAAATAAGAATAATATGTCTATTTGCAAGCATGACCGTTTTTGTATTGTTTTCATCATCAGATGGAGAGACAAATGTCCATGGGTTCGAACATGATGGGCATGCAAAGCCCCGTCCGCAGCAGTTCGTGCTCCTCCTCTCACATTCCCTCCATGCACTCAGAAGCCAAACTGGTGAGTTTGGATGCATACACATTTATGCACTCACACATACGCAAGTGTGCACTGGCAAGTGTTGCAACTTTGTTTTTGCTTTTCCACTGGGCCGATCCAGCAAAGCTGCACTCTTAGGCCTGTGTGGATTTCATCATTTGGTGTGTAATCAAAGCTGTGTCTGAACCTGCCAGTGCAGCACTGGGACTGGCTGGAATAATGGGCCCTTTATGTGGTTGTGGCTCGGCTGCCCACTAACTGCCTGATGTATATCTTAATGTACAGAACGTGTTCTGTAGGTCCTGAAACTTGTTAGCACTAGTTTAACACAGCAGAGAAAAAAATCAAATGACCTCATCTTCCACAAAGCAGGCAGTTATAGCAGTGGGAATGAGATGTTGCTAAAGGAGGGGAAAGACTGTAAGTAGATGGGTTTTAAAAGTTACAGAAGTATAGTGGCTGACTGACAGTGGAAAAAGCTTAAGAGAAAGCCTTCTACTCTGTGCTTGAATTTGCATGCTACTAATGTAAACACAAACAGCAGTGACTGACAGGATTCCTCTGATTAATATAAAACATCTTATCGGTTACATTGTAGGTGACAGGAATAGATTACTACTGTAGCAACATCACCAACTGCCAACTTTTGTTTTCAAAATAATGAAGTAAAGACTCTTAACTTTTATCAAATAAATCACAAACCCTAATGAAAAGCTTTGTCTGCTCTTTGTGTTTGGAGAGGCTTGCAGATGTCAGTTTTCTGAAGAGAAACATCTTCTAGAGAAAGTAGAGGTAGCAGAGGTCATTAGAAGAGTTATTGCTTTGATAGAGGAGAGCGGGAGCACTCTCAGGGCATTTAATTCTCCCTCTTCCTCCTGCTCTTTCAAGATTGATTGTCTTTGTAGTCTTTTGAATCTCCTCAACTGTTCCTATGGTAACACTGGGGTAACACAATATTAGTGTATTAGGCTTATCTCTCCTCTGGCCGTCATCCAGACACATCTTACTCTTTTTTCCCTCCTCCTATCTGTGTAATTGAATTGTAAATGCTCTGTTAGCTCTCCCATAAACTTATGCACTCACTAAATGGCTGCAAGCCCCTTAACCATGCAACTTTCTGGTTAGTTGCCCATTCTGACACAAGGTGCACCAACAAAATGTGGATCAGTTGAGATTTTGTTCCCTGATGTCTGAACGCAACTGATGGAATTCCATGATTGTGGACAGAGAGTGAAAGACTAATTGCGTTATCTGAGTCCGATCTACAGCATGGGTTTCATAAGCATAGACGGGGTCTCTAATGTCTGTAATATCCTCGCCCGGGCCAGGTCGATAAATACGGCCTCGCTATCGGATAACTGGGCCATGATCAGGCCCATGTGTCCCCTGCGACGTTCTCAATCCGGCTCTAATGGCATTACCCCAGCCATGTTGACTTTCCACCAATGGGAAATCTCCGCACTGTAACCCCACACCTCAGAGGAGTGGACCTAGATGCACTCTTTCTGCTCCACGTTTATATTGCGAGAGCAGAAAAGGGGATTGAGTGGGACTTTGATAGACATGAAGGAAATAGATAGACAGAATAAGCAGGGGAGCTGAAAGGTGAGAAACAGTATTGATATTCTGAGACCAAACAATGAATGTGTGTGAAAATTGTAAGAACTATGCATGTGAAATGAAAACCAAGCTATGTTTTTTTTTTTTTTTTTTGGTCATTTGCATGCATGCTTGTACCGCATATCCTCACAACTGGGTGTTCATCTGATTGTTCATCTTGTTATTTTGTTGTAATTGGAGGAATCAGTTGCAGAATAATCCCTCCCCTGTCATAGAAAGCATGCCCAGAGCCCGGGCTAATGAAGGCTAATTGATTTTGTGGTGGGCCAGAGCAGTATGGAGGCCGGTCTCTGGTGTAAATAGTTAATGAGCCAAAGGACTGCTTTGGCCCCTGGGGGACTCATATCTCACTCAAAGCTCACTGTTTGTGTTCTCTGGGCCAAAGACTATATCTGCATCACAGCATTTCTTTGTTTTCCAGATTTTCCCCTTAAGTGCCATAATTGAAGTGGTACAGCATGGCCTGATGGTGGAATAATTGGCATGCATACCCTTCCTTAATGCTTTGAATTTGTCGTCTGGGGTTGTTGCTGAGATCGGAATGTTTTATTAGTCTTGCTTCAAGTGCTTTTTTTAAAAACTTCTTCTTGTGAAGGACCGGGTACTTATGGTGCCGGGCGTGGTTGAGTTTTGCTCTGTTGTGGTCTGGGGAATTGAATGGTGCGTGTTTCTGTGCTGGAGGTTGTGGGATAGTTGACCCTTGCAGCGTGGAGGAAACGCAGCAGAGACGAGGCCAAGTTCCACATCAAGCTGGCTAAAGCATTACGTCACCACATAGAGCCAGTTCTCCACAGGGTCTTGCAAAGACTTATACACAAACACACACACATTTGCCTTGTCTGCGTCTGAGTTGTTGTCGTCTTTACAGTGTGCACACTTAGATAGCTACAAACTAACGTACACTGAAACAGGATAGTCCATTAATTAAAAAGAAGTAACAAGACACAAACACAGAATGCATACTAAAGATATATATGAACTCCAGTCTTTTTCCTTTTCCTGCTACAAACATTCCCACCTTGCTCAGGTTGAAATCTTTGTATAGTGATGAAATATTGACTATAGTCATCTGTAACAAGGAAAGACCAAACAAGACGTATCATGTTTCTTTTTTTTAAAAAACCATCTGCGAATGCCAACTATGGCACATGACTCAGCTCGTACTAGTGACTGGATCACTTCAGCATTGTTTTTCAGTCTCTTTTGAATCAGCTCTATGTTTTCCACACATGCAGCATGCTTTCTAATTTCAGACAGAGCCTTGAAGCAGCTTGCTGCTCGAGTATGAAAATGTGTTATTTATTATCTCCCAATTATCTATTGTTTACATTGTTACCAAGGACAATAAATTTGTCACTAAGCACCAGGCTAGGTGCTGAGATTTTTATGTGGTAAACAATACTATATGTTCTTTCACTGCAGCTCTCTTGGCTATGGAGCTGGCACTAGATTAGTAGATGACATAATTCTTGGCATGCCCTAAATATGCTCCTTTTTGCTTTAGGGGGGGGGGGGAATGGTGCTTCTCTTAAAGAAACATTTCACAGCACACAGGAGGATCTTTTATCAAAGCATTTCTTTTGAATTTATGGGCATTTTTATAATTTATAAAGCTAAATACTTTTGTAATGTCACAGTATAGTTACTTGTTGCAAAAGTTGCAACAGACATTTAGATCAGGAATCGGGTTATACAAGAAAACAAAAAAATATTTCCCTTAATTGCCAAGAAAGTAATCAATCAATTCTTTATTTCAGACTCACAATTTGGTCCATATAAAAGCAAACAACAGAACAAAACAGAAAAACAAAACAAAACAGAAACAAAAAAACTTGTATTACTTCATATTAATACATTGTAACAATTTTCTGCCTTCAATACATTTTCTCTCACTGAAGCCAGGAAGCACCTCTTGTTGTCAGGAGGAGCAGTGCACACAATAGCAGGCTAACTCCAGGTTTTGTAAGCAACATCTGTATGAATGGTGGCATTGTCAGCGTGTGATGTCACTGAGTAGAGACGGTGAGCTAAGAGCACAGCTGAATCTGCAGCCTGCTTCACTGAGTTTCTGTATATTCACTGTATATGTTTGTATGCATGCTCATTGTGTGTGAAAGTGGCTCCTTTACAGAGCACTGGCACCCTCTCTGGTACTCATTGTCCTTGGAGTCAAAACACATCCGTGGACAAAGTGGGCTAAAGCAAACCATTTAGTCAGTTTGCACAGAGCTTTTGATACAGATATGTTTTATGCTTATTTGTGGTTAGTTCTGTGTACATGGATGTGAATGTGTAGTAAAACAGAACACAAGACACTTAATAAGATTTTCTTTTAATGTTTCTTTATATTTCCACATAGGTTAGTGGTTTTAGAAGAGCGGAGCTATTAGATGAATGTGTCTGCCAGTTTATCACAGTTGGATATAAACCAGAGAGGGGCCTTACTCTCTCTGTTTTCTCAATGCTGCCAAAGCCAAAGAGTTTGTCTATATTTAATCAAAATTATATGTAGTCAAAATAGGCCTGCTGGACAGTGACTGAAAGGATTTAAACTCAATCATATAGTTTATGTTTGATGTAGTAATAAAGTGTGTGTTTTCTCAACTGTAACTCGAGTTCAAATCTACATGCTGAAGTCTCCTTTGGCAATATACTGAACCTCACACTGCCCCCTCAATGTATTTGGCACTTGCAGGTTATTCTGAATAGCATCTACTAAAAGTAATGCAGTATCCATGCTGCTTTCAAACAATTTTACCCTTTAAACAGAGTTGGGATCTTTATCTTTACTTCTATACACATCACTGCTATACTGTAAAACATATTTTTGGAATGGATACAATTTCCAAAACAGATTTGAGAATATCTCAAACACATTTTAAAAATATTTTTCACATTTTATGATTACTCGAAAAGATCTTATCAATCACAGTTCCCCACAATGACAAAGAATGATGGTTTTTATAGTGTGTTGTATATTCATGAAAAATGAAAGACTGTAATATTCCTTTAAAAAAAGTATTCTCAATCTTCATTTGATTGAACCATCTTTGGCAGCAATTAACCTATCTAGTGTTATTCAAAAGTAATCTATACAATCTTAGTACTCCTTAGAAGTTTCTCTGATAATTCTCTACACAAATATTCAGGCTCAGCCAGGTTGGAGCTTCAGTTCTCAAACATTTCTTTCTTACAAAGATGCTCTACTTGGTTCTGGTCCAGACCCTTGCCGGGTCACTCCAGGACTTTCACTAAGTCTTCCTCAAGCCATCCCTGTGTTTTCTTGGCTACACTATATTTTTCAAGTTGTGTTAGCTAAACCCACCTCGGCCCAGGCGGATGTCCGGATTACTCCGGAACAGGTTTTCAGTCAGCTGGCTCTTTTTTTTCCTGAATCCATCTTTGTAAAACACTCAAATAACCTGATGCTGCTTTGTCATTGTGGACAGTTGTCTGCAAATTAATAGGAAAAACAACTTCAATCTAATTTAAATGAGTGGTACAAAAAACTGCTAATCTTGAAAGGGTCTGAACTTCCGTTTGAGGACGTTCTTTTTCTCTGTCACCACATTAGGCAGAAACAACTTTAAGGACAAATCTAAAAGAGAAAAGGACAAAAATTCATAAACAGGGATATATCCAAACCTGCAACATTTCAGATCTGTTGTGGGCAGTTTATATTGTCTGTACATCTCAGTTAATACATGTGAGTGAGTGTGTGTTTGTCTCAGTTTCCTGTGAGTGTATGTTTTGCTTTGCTTGTATGTGGGTTAAGAGGACAAGGCAGGCAGTTGTGGCACAAAGAGTCGCATCTGTTTGTCTTTGGATGACCATGTGTTGTTTTAGGGTTGCTGATGGGAGACGCATATGAAGACCATTTCGTCATGGTTCAGAGCTTGTGAATAGGATGGGACTCCAGTTGAGCCAAGCTTGGGTAAACCAGCTGGTATTACCCCACAGGCCAGACTGGACTGGACTGATCCAGCCACCATGTGCACCCATGTAGCTTGTGCAAAACACAAAATACTCACAGGTCAAAGACTTTTAGCCTGATAAAGTTTAGTGAGTACTTGGTGACTTGTTAGGAAATCAATTTATCTCTTAAGCAAGTTACGCTCACAAGTTTGAACAATTTATGTGCCAGAATGGCAAATGGATTGCTTAATTTAACATGTTGGAAAAAGAAGAGGCATCTTGTGCCTGTGGGTTTCATGTTTAAACCTAATCCAAATGGTAATAAAAATAACTTAAGTTGTTGCGAAAGCAGCTTTTATTATCACAGAAAAATGTCTGAATGAAAACACCAAGCACAAAGAGAAACACTTGTTGCAATCTACATATTAACAGTGAGCAGCAGGGATGTCAAAAGTCCTTTTCAGCCAAATTACACAGACATCACAGGGCTGATATTTTGAGCATTTTTAAAATGTTTTTTCGTATTTTAAGTAGCTTTTTTGTCATTTTTTAAACACTGAGGTGCATAATCTGCCCATTCTTTTGATGTCTCAACTTCAGTATGTTAGTATGCTAATACTTAGCATTTTGCTCATGCTCTGTCTGTCTCTGTCATTGTGGGGCATTCTCTATATTCAGCATTGTGACAGTGGGTGTAGTGATAACCATGTAGGCTGCACTGGAGAGAGGCTTTTACAAGAGAGGGAACAGTGGGGATATGCAGACTGGAGTCAGAGGCCCATCCATTAACTTGACAGGGTGCAGAAGCTGCCAAGAGTATGAGCGCATGCTTTGGAGCATGCTCCTCAGTGGGCGTGTGTCTCACTGCGTCCATACCGCCTCGGTTCCTCCAAGCACCACCAGAGCGTCTGGCCCTGGCAGAACAGCCAGTCTATGTCCATCTCTCCTGTCTGCGTCTGGAACCACAGGGAAGCTCTGTTTAGCTCTGCCCTGATCAGCTTGGCCCAGAACCCGAGAGAGGAGAGAGGGAGCGACATTACAGCCCAGAGCTCCCATCAGACTGTCTGCCTCACCGTTCCCTGAGGAAATCAGTTTAACAGTCCCCAGCTCTTGGCAAGCAGAGGGAGAGGGGGTGGAGGAACAGGGAAGAGGTGTGTATGGGAGAGAGAAGAGAAAAGAAGGGGTGGAGGGGTTGCTGCCTTTCTGGGCAAGAGGGAAATCTAATAAAATTGAACTAATGGGGGTGTGGATTTTTAGGGGACAGAGAGTGGGTTTTGCAGGCAGACACTCATGGATAATGGTGGTGGAGGTGAGGAGGATGGAACAGGATCCTCTGAATGTTTGGCAAAGCAGCAGAGCCAAACTCCTGCTTTCAACATGCAGCTGGTAAAGCCATGTTAGGTTTAGAGTGTGAGTTGGGGGGCCTAGGCATATATAAATTCTGCCAGGAAAGTTACAGCTATGATATATTATACAATTAGCAATACTGTGCACTTCAACAATGTGCCGGTCTTAACAAAAAGCTTACAGAGACAGACAGAAGCTTTAATATTTCTCTGCAGTCTGTTTTTATGAGAAAGGGAAGATCCTCATTTAAAACTTTGATCTTTTCGCCGTTAAACTATGACTACAGTCTGGTTAAATCTTTCTAACCAGCTGTAAGGCGCCAGAGGGCCACAGGTCCCCTAATAGCGCACTGCTCCACTTTTAAGGGGTATAAAAGTGCTCACCCTGACCTTGGTGAATTTGATTTACCCATCCTTAGCCAGGCGTGGTCTCCTTCCTTTGTACCTGCTCTGTGCTCGTTCTTTCTCCTCCCAGGGTTAATAGATATGAAGTCATCTTTCGAGGAGAAATCTGAGTGTGTTCTCAGTATGTGCCCAGAGCACTCAAAGCGACATCACTCACAGCCTGTCGTGTCACAGAGGAAGCAGCCATTAATAAATATCATTAATGGATGATCACCTGGTATCACTGAAACCACATAAATGAGAAAAGCCTAAAAAAAGGAGTGGGAGTGGAGAGGTCAAGGGTCAAAGGTCTGAAAGAAGATAGCTTTCCTCTGGGCAAAAGATGGCTGAATCAGGGACAGTGAAAAATCAATACAGACACTACTTTTAGTACACTTTCAAGAATGCATCAAATGTTGTGTCAAATGCACATATTTATGCTATTTCTTGATAGAATTATGGTGGAAGAAGCTGACCGCTTCTTTATGGTGTCACAGAAACCTTTTTTTTCCTTGCTTTGTTTTCAGTTTTCCAACAACAGCAGGGCAGATGGGACCAGCAGTATGCCATCCCATCTGTGAGTGCTCTGTGCTGCCACAGGCTAACACCTGCACTAATTTAATGACTGTTTTCTGTGGCAGCCATGTTGGTGCAGAAGAAATGTGTATGTATGTGTGTGTGTTATTACAGCAAAATGCATATTGTGGTTAAGTTCTAGTGCTCAGCACAGTCTGGAGAAATACAACCATGTGTTAAAGAGTCATTAGGGAGCTGATGAAGGTGTTTCAGAATCACAGCCTGCTCATCATCGCACTGCTAACGTCCCTTAGTTGCGTCACTGTGGTTCTGGATACAAAGACTTAAGTTTTGGCTGAGTGGGGTTTAACTGAGATGTGTCTCAACTCAGGATGGAACAGAAGCAGACACTTGTGCAGAGATAGCCTCAGGAACAGACTTATAGCACGGTAAGGGTTTTCTCTTTAAGAATATGTAAGCTGTGGCTTTTTCCGTTTCTCTAATATAAAGAGTTAAGTTGATACTGATATGCCACTAATGAAAATATTTAAATGTTTCCGCATTCATATAGTACACAGTACCTTAGAATGATAACATAGGACAAAAAATTGAAAAAATGAAAACATATTTAAAAGATAATTGTTTACATAAAGTCAGTTTTATGAGAAAGGTGGGGTTTTTTTTGTTTGTTTTTTAAGCCTGTCAGGCCTTTTATTATGGTTTTTTAAGTCCAGGGCTTAAATAAACAAGAGGAGTGTCTGCATGAGAGTGTGTTCATTTCTTGAAATTATATCTTCATACTTGATGCCTCTCATAAACATTTGCTCTTGCAATATTACATTCAGTTATTTTATTCATTGTCGTGTTCAAACAATCACCACTAAGAGTTGTGGTGCCGTCCCCCTCGGCTCTCTGACCACCCTCTGTGATTTGACACTCTCTGGCCTCTTCAGATGCAGGCTAATTCAATTAATAAACAGAAAATGCTGCACTGCCAGCTGGAAAGCTCCCAGAGACACTGATAAACGAGCAATCTGTGTCTTGGGCTGATTGTGTGAGGAAGAGACACCGGAATCCATCTAATCTCTCCCCACCTCTGGTCTCTTTCTCTCTTATTGCTCCCTCCTCCTCCCTCTCTGTTCTTTTCCCTTGGCGCCTGTTAGGCAAGAAGCTCCAGTTTTGCCAAATGAGCATCTTACCCACATACAGATATGTTTGCCAGGGCTACGAAAGCAGAGAACAGAGGTGGACGCGCAGCCTCTGGCTTCCCTACATTCAGGTGATTGCCTGCTCTGTGAGTGGCAGGATCCTTTCAAACCCTGATTGGTTTTCTCTTTCACAAGAGGGGTGGGCCTCACCTCTCTGCTACACACTGATAAGCTGATAGCTAAAGGAAAGGTGTTCAGTAAGGGCTGCTAGTCCTAAAATTCATCACAGAGGATGTTCTTGTCAACGCACGACACTATATAACTCATCTGTAAGCCTTTTAAATCCATCATCTGTTTTCGATTTTTTGATTTTTGTCATTTCTGCTTTTTAAATACCATTTCCAGATAGCTATTTCATGCAAAATCTTATAGATTAAAGGAATGCTATCAAGACTTTTAAATTAGGTTTATTACCCTCATTGAGTCTTGGTATGACTGTGATGCTGTGGACAGCTGCAGGCCTGAGGACACCCGCTGTGTGTTAGGGTAGACTGTGTTATTTTACCCTTGATATCTGTGGCCTTTGAGAGTCGAGCTCATGAGGCTGTGGTAAAGATAGTTACCAAGTATGTATATATAT
>JBAMHW010000006.1:17631528-17645423 GCA_037177495.1 Rhadinocentrus ornatus
TATATATACATATATTTCACAAGGGATTGAACGTAGAGCTTTAGAAATGTATTTGTGTCAGAATGTGTGACATCTCTTGGTATGACAAACAGAAACTATACTCAACTGAAACAGGCTTGACAAGGTCATAATTATGCTGTGCTGGTTTCATGTGCCGCTCTCTCTGTATCTCACTCTCTTCATGGAAAGCCAGGTAATGCTAACTGACGTTCTTGTAAATGTTTTTATAAATACATACATTTGTAAATGCTATACAACCCAGTCGATGCACTCTTAATTATGTTTCTCTTTAAAAATGATTTATTCGAATGTGCCTCTTCTTACAAACAGTGTCAGTAAAGAGTGGAGGGCTGATGTTGCGCTCTTGTCATGTCCTAGCATCGTGAGCCGAACCAGCTGGATGCCATTCCCAATGGGAATCATGAATGTGAAGGTTGTTAAAAGATAGGGAGCCTTGGACTGAGCGTGGACTTACTGTCAGCAGCTGGGAGAAGGGGGAAGGGAACAGCGAGAGAGAAAGGGAGCACTGGGAAAGAGAATAAAAAACTTTGTGGAATTCAAAACAGTAGCCTTGGAATATCTGCTCACATTTCTGCTGGTAATATTCTTGCGAAAAGTACAAAGGGCCAAAATATAAAATGTGCAAGAACTCACATGAAACAAAGTTAAATAGTCTGTTTTAGAAGCCATTAAAATGTAAATGTGTCATGTGTGTGTTTTTTTTATGTCTAGGCTTGTGCTCTTGTGGTCATCTTTATGTGGTGCCCAGAAAAACAGACTTGAAGAGAGGAGAGGTGCATTTGGTAAACATAAGGAAAACAAGGTGCCTTCAGTGAGCCTTTCTCTGGTGTTTTTCACAGACTTCTCAGAGACACGATCACAGTCAGGGCAAAGTAGACCACACAGTTAAAGCAACAAACTCACTGTTAGCAGGGCCAGCAGTCATAGAGCAGTCTGACATTCTCCAGCAAGCTCATCTCACGGACATCCAGTCACACACGCACACACGCAGCACACACACACATATATAAGAGAGAAATAGGCTATTAGGAATATGAAGAGGAGGGACTGGTTTGATGGCAATCGTGAAAGGTGAAGATCAAGAATGACAGGACTGAAGGAGACACAGAGGACAGCCTAAGTGGTTTTGATTTGTTCTCCTGACATATAGATTTATGCAGTCGTTTGTCTTGTCATCACTAGCATGTGATCCTGCTCTCTAACGCCTTATCAGCACACTGAAAGAGGCCAACATGTAGAATCAAATAAAAGAAACACTCATGACAGAATGCAATTAAATGCTGCGTTATGTGTCTATTTTATCTAAACAGAGGCTGAAGGCTGCACTTTCACACCACCCTGGTGCCATTGCCAACGGCAACATGAACTCCATGGGCCACATGATGGAGATGATGTCATCACGGCAGGAACAAGGTGGCCATCATCACATGCACTCACACCCACACCAGCACCTGCAAGCCCCTCCACACGCCTATCAGCACCATGGACACCACCACCACAGCCAGAGTGCGCACCACCATCCACAGGGACACAATCCCCATCACAACTCTCACAATCCCCACCTCCATCCTGGGCACCCACACCAGACCTCACCGCACCCTCCAATGCACTCTGCATCCCAGGTAAGTGAAGTGCATTCCCTTGAGAGTTTGAAGCTTTCAGATGGGCCAAAGGCAAAGCCACAAGTTCAATAACACATTAACCAGGCTGCAAATGAAATTCTCTCACACAGCGAGATGCAAGTGTGGATGCCATGAAAGAAACAAAGCAGTGCTTCAGTAACCCTTTGAGCAGTTTTGAAGTCAGCTATTAGTGGTTTAGTGTCAAAGCATCACTGCAATGATGCATAAAATCCACAGTAAGTCAGTGGACAAACTCATTTTCCTCTGCTGCAGCCATAAGGCCAAGTAGTTTCCTGGCAATTTTCGCAAATGCAATTTTTCTTGTGAAGTTGGTCAGCTGCAGGTCAGAGTTTGACGCCTGTCATGAAGGGACAAGGTTGGGAAGAGGTCATAAGATGGCGATTATAAAAGATATTCAAGACTGTCTTTTGGAAACTTTGCTTGGAAAGAAGCAAAGTCCACCACGCTTCAGTTATGCAGCTACGCCCCAGGTGCAAAAGAAGTTCCATAAATGCTGGTTGTGATGCTGCAGGCAGCTTTGGCTAATAATCCTGGAACATCTTAGCTGTGAATGTATTTTGTTTAATTTTAATTAGAAGTATTGCATGCAGCATTATGATGTGATACCCTTTGTCCTTGCATTGTATAACCCTATATGCAGTGCCAATCATTTCAAATGAAGGACAGTCTGACTTGAAAAAATGCATTTCACTGTATGTTCCAGATGTGTCATTAAGGCATTAAAACAACACTTTCTGTATGCACAGCCACCATTAAAGCAGCTTGTATTTTCCATGGTTCTCATAAAAATGGTAATGATCTAAAGACTGAAAACACTTGACTTAGCCAAGTTTATGTCAAGATCTGTCAGTGCATGTACGGTTTTAGAAACGAGCCTTTTGACTGTGTCTGGTGTTATTAGTATGAGTGGAAGTGGGCGTTGGAAAACTGCCTTCTGACACCTCTTTAACAAGGTGGGCAGCCTTGTGAATCAGCCCAGTCACTCACTCATTCACTCCTGACGCATTCAGCCCGGATCCTAAGGCATGTGGTACAAACAGATGTTGTATTTGGGGAAGTTGCCAGCCATTAAATAACGGGAGGAGATAATGTATAGATGCTTGTTTACAGGCAGGAGGCTTTAAGGGGCAGTGGAGTGGTGACAGCAGACATGTGATGGGCTGTTTTCCAGGTGTAGGACTGGTTGCATGTGTAGTTCAATGGGTGATCAAACATCTCTGTAATGCTAATCCTATGTGCCACATGTTTCAGATGTCACCCGCAACCCAGCAGATGCAGCCCACGCAGACATTACAGTCACCGCCACCCAGCGGTGGGCGACGCAGGCGAGTAGTGGACGAGGATCCAGACGAACGGCGGCGAAAGTTTCTGGAGCGAAACAGAGCGGCTGCAACAAGATGCAGACAGAAGAGAAAAGTGTGGGTGATGTCCTTAGAGAAGAAAGCAGAGGAGCTCACTCAGACCAACATGCAGCTTCAGGTACAATGAACCACCCCTCCCCCAGGGGCCCTTAAATTAGTCTGCAGTAAGCAGACTCCCAACTGTTAGCATTTGAGTTTGACTTGAAACACAAGGCTGTCATACATGTTACACGTTATTTTGATCACTGCAGTTCATATGTAAATATGTTAGTAGTCTCCAATTTACTATTCAAATTTCCTACTAATATAATAATAATAGTTATTAAAAAATAATAATAAAACGGGATGGAAGACTCTAATTTATCAAAATAGTCATGTTTTTTTTTATTTTCTTCAAATTCCAGAATGAAGTGACCATGTTAAAGAATGAGGTGACCCAACTCAAGCAGCTTCTGCTCACACACAAGGACTGCCCCATCACCACTATGCAGAAAGAGTCCCAAGGTTACCTCAGTGAGTAGTTGAAATATAAACCAAGACACACACACACACACTTAGGAATTAGACCAAAAACACACCATTACTGCTGCACTTTAGCCCTGCAGATGTAAGTCTGATGGACACATAGTGACTGCCAAGACTCTTCGCTCTGATGTGCTGGTATTCAGCTCCCACGTTTACCACAAGACTCTTCCTTTCACATCTGGGTGTTGCACACTCTTGTAGCCATCCTGGACTGGGTGTTGGTCTTCTGCATCCCTGAGAGACTTATTTTTTCCATCTGACCAGCACCTCTGTTCACAGAAGCAACTCAGACTCAACATGAGAAAGACATCACAGTCTACACTCTGGCAAGCTGTTGCCCACAATCTCAGAGACCTTTTGGATGGTGAACCAGCTCAGCTTCACATGACATCAGAGCCCCTCCCTTTGATATGGATTCGAGTGACATTTCCATGTAATTAGGATAAGGCACCTCCCTGTGTGGCTTTGGTGCAGGAAAATAAGGCTCACATCCCTGGTGGCTGAATGGTTCTTTTATGCAGGAGAAAGCCAACTCCCAGACTGAGCTGGAATGACTTTCATCGATGAGTCTAGCCTGTGTACAGATGTCACCTTCAATGTGTCCAGCATTCATCATGCATGTTTATGGAGTTGAGTGATTCACTTTTCCACATTTGTGTTATCCATTTATTTTTGTCTTTGGAATGGCACATGTGAATTTAGTGCTAAATAATTCTTTCTTCTAATACAATACTTTTTTTGTATAATGATTTGTGTTCATTTTGATATTTAATTAGCACGTTTTAGAATCTTTGTGTAGTGCTTTAAAATCACAGTTACTGCTCTGTACACATATCTTGTTCGTCCTCCATGATTACTCTACTGTCTCCTCAGGTCCAGAGAGCAGTCCAGCCGGCAGCCCAGCCCCAGCATGCTCCCAGCAGCAGGTCATCCAGCACAACACCATCACCACCTCCACCACAACTGTAGGGGGCAGCACTGTGCATGGGCAGCCCAGCCACCGCACAGACATTAACCCCATCCACTAGGGACAAGAGCTGCAGCTACAAACCCCCTCCCACCACCACCCCTGCTTCCTGAGGGTTCCCAGCTGCACATGCTGCCCCTCTCCATCAAGAAAAACCTCAGGCCTGTGAGGCTGTTCTTTTTACAGTAGCTACAGTATATTTTCATAGAGAAACCCTATTAAGACATAAATGTTCTAATTTAGTTCAGTCTTGTTTTTTTTGTTTTTTTTTCTGTTTTTTTCATGCTTGACTAAAAGAGAAAATTGCTTAACTCATGCACCATTCCTGTGATTTCCTCTGCTGTGTACTGGTACAAAACTGACCACAGCGCTCATGGAGCCAGAGGAAAGAGACTTAAGCATCAGACTGTCATCTCTATGAACATGTCTTATATCTCTTTATGCCTAATGGACTGAAAAATGAGTTAAATCATAATCTGTGTGCCACATTTGGATGGTGTGCTCAGCATTAGCAACACATGCTACAGAAAGAAATTAAGTCAAACTGTTGAAATGACATTGAAAAGACAGGAATATGCAAGCAGGTATAATACTTCTCTTCTTTCCTTGGAACATGCATGACTGTTAACATTCTCCCATTATTATACAATAGCTTTATTATACATGGCCTGACAGTGATAACACCACATGAACAAACAGAAGCAATACATCACAGTATTGATCATCTTCTCTACTGTATACCCACATTTTGATCAAAATGGCCAAGGACATACAATGCTGTTTCAGCTTTTCAGAACTGTACACTGTGATACCGGTGAGGCAGCTCAGGGGTTGAGATCAACTCCTCCGCTCTGCAGGACCAATTGAAGCTTTAATCATTGAGGTCTCCTTTTCTGTGTGTGTTGTGCATTTGGGTCCATATTTTGGATTCAAATTCCAAGTGAAAATGAGATTTGACTGTGTGTGTTAAAATTATTTTGCATGTGAATACTGTAATTTTGACTTTTTTTTTTTTTTTTTTTACTTTCTGTCTTTGCAGAACAAAGTTCAGCAACTGTTTTAAGACAGAAAAAGGAAAAGTAGCAAAGCATGTAACTCTTTTTAACTTTATGGTTTCCTTTGGGGAACTGGCATCTTTGCAGTGATCAATCCTCTGCATGCTTTTTAAGATGTGACAATGTGCCTGAACTTTCTTTTAAAGCTTAATTTACCACAGATTTTATCTTCTTTCTTTCCCCCAGACAATATCTATTATTGATTTTCTCATCTGTCGCCTAAAAGGACAAAACAGATAATATATGCCTGACCTTTTCTGTCACCCTGCAAGCCTTGAAACTTAATACCTTCTCATGTTGACCACAGATCCTCCTTCTCTCTTCATCCCTATGACCAGGAATGTCAGATCATGAGCATGAAGACCATAATGCACTGTGTTTTACAGTAGGATGAGTAAAATACATTCCACTGACAGGTGGAGCGATCACAGAGCTGTCTATGCACTTTGTTCTCTGTCATACCAGAGGTTGGAATAGCCATATTAAGGTCAGAGTAATTCTCAGTGATCCCTGTCTTAACACCAGCGAGAAACATAACTGTGTTTAGCTTTTTGAAAAGACTGTGTCTGGACAGAATTTAGGACAGAATATCAAGGCGCCAGTGAGGACTCTGCTCTTTTCTTTCATTTGTTTTTGTCAAAGTTGAGGAAATTCTCTTCAATCTTAGTTTGTTTTTTGGGGGAGGGGTAGATTTGTGGTTTTTACGTACTTTCTTAATATTGAAACCTGCTTATGCAGTTCAGTATGTGTGATGATGAGTTAGAGTTCTCTTGAAAAGGGCTTTGTTGTACCAATCCTCTGAACTAAAGCTTTGCCTTATTTTTTAGATGACAATTTCACAGGTAACCTTTTTGCATGTGTAAACATGCTAAAGACCTTCTTTTAACTGGAATAATTAGGGGGACCTTAGTTATATATGACTTTTTTCTCTTTCTTTCTTTTTACAATAGATCCAGATTTAGGAAAATATAAAGCAAAATAAACAAAAAACTTTTGTTACTGTGTTGGCAAACATAAAAGGTCAGATGGAAGTGCAACATATATGTGTGTCTGAGGACTTGTGTGTGAGAGGTGGACAAGCAGTTCCTATATATAAATGTTGTTATTGTATTATTTTAAATCTAAAAGTATAAATATTGTACATAATATCATTAATTTCTATAATCTTGTACATGTAATGCAACCACCTTTCTTTTTGAAAGGAGTATAAATGTGTGGTATGTTTGTAAATAATGTTTTCATAGCACTTGTTGCCTTTTGTTGTGTGCCGAGACTCATTCCAGCGCTTTAATACATTGTTGATATGTAACGAACGGATGAATTCATTCTTGCCTGCATAACTTTGTACATTTCTTTTGTAACATTCTGTAATTACATTGCCTCCATTTTATTTTGCATTTGTACAGATGTTAAAGTATCTTTGCAGTTACATTACAATATGAAAATAAAGCACTTGTTCTTTAACATACAACTTAGTTTTATGATTTGACATCACTTTTAATGAAATCTATTTCCAGTCATTTCCTGTGCAGATCATTTTTTGTAAGTATAATTTTGTGTTCAGCATTTCCTGATGCCCGTCCTTGAAACATAACTGCTCATGCAATAGTCAGATGCTTTAAAGGTTTAGAGTACTCATTAATTATTGAAGTGTCTAGACAGCTTGATAGATGCCTGATGAAATAACATGGCAGTTAACTTCAGTACACACACACACACACACCTTTGATCAGTGCAAACTGACAGTCACTTCCAACTGTGAAAATGTACTCAAGCCTTTGACATTTTTCCTTGTACATATATGAACGCTCATAATTTTTTATTAGAGAATTTTAAAAATGAATAAAAAAAAATAAAAAATTATACGGAATTGTGGCGCAATTATATATATATATATATATATATATATATAAAAAAACAGAGCTAGGAGGCTGTCAAGAAGGTTTATGGATGTGTGCGTTTTAATCTCAAATTGTGCAAATTTGAAATGACCTATCAAATCTACAGTTTACTAGAAAATACAAAGATGAGGACGTTTGTAGTAATGTGGACTGGAGAGAGAAATCAAGGACAATTGTTTGGCTGTAGCAGCATGATGCAAGTTGCAGACTAATGGAAATTTCTCAGAAGACCAACAAACCAAACCAACTATGTAGCATGGGTGTTGAAATTTTATTTTGGGGGTTGCTCAGCTGCCACATATCAAAGCATGCTTGAGGATAATAAAAGGCCATCAGCTAAGTTCAGCAAACAGGTTATCAAGATAATGACTCAGCAAAATAGCTAGTATACCAAGGAATTACTAAAAAAAAACAGAAGTGGAGAAGTATCAAGGTCTAATGAATGGCCAGATTTTAATCCAATTAAAAAGTTTTAGGTGGATTTGAAATAAGAAATACATATAAAATATCTTGCAATGGCAGACTGATTAAAAGAAAGGAAAAAAAAAATCTCAACTTGATTTTTAAGTTTGTCAACAAACAGTGAAATATATTAGGAAGGCAGTGACCCCCAGAGAACATTTTTTGTTGATTAACCAAGCTTTCATAGTAAGTATACTCATTCAGCAACATCTATCACAGAAACTGTCAGACTGCAAACTTAAAATCTATTCAAAATAATGTGAAGTAGAAAAGCAACTTTATTTTAAGTCATTTTAACACAAAAAAAACAACACAATTTCGAGGTCTGGTTTTAAAAAGAGAATTTAAAGTCATTCTGTTGTGGTGCAATGAAAAGCAGATTTAAGTACAAAATCAAATGTTTTCTCAACTAAAATGTTAAGATGTACAAAATACAGGTAAGTGTTGGTTTACACTGGCTGATACAATCAGAAATGTGTCAAATCATCACGTTCAATGAGGCCTGTGTGCTTTAATCAGCTGTATTTTAGTACCAATCCCTTTCATTTCCAGCTCTGCATCGACAAAAATCTGTCAATCATATCAAAAGATCTTGCTGGCTGGTCGTAAGGCAGAATGTGTCCTCCTCCTCGTATTATCACCTGTATGGTAGGAAGACAGAAAAAAAAGAAAAAACAAGTTTAATATCCTTAATATTCTAGACAAGCACATTATGCTAACTATTATAAATATCTGCTGACCTGGTAAAACTCTCCAACTTGTCTGACGTAACCTGCCACCTCTGTGTCAGTGGGCTGAACCTTCCAGTGGAAGCGGGGGGCTGTTTTGTACTCTGCAGCCCCGGTCCAGTTGACAGTTGGCAGGAATCTCTCAGTCAAAGGAGCTGCTACAATCACATCCAACTGACCACTGTAGATCAAGACCTGGACATACATTAAATATGCATTGGTGAGCAGTCATGACACCATTTAAGTTATACTTAAAATATTCCCAAGAGTAAAATAACCTTATTATATTAATGCAAATAAGTGTTGCCACTTTGTAATAACGACTTGCACTCCTCACCCTGTAGTTGTCCATCAACACCCCCAACCATGGTTTAATGCTCTTCATGACATCCTGCAGGAGGTGCTTCTCCACCTCTGAGCCATCATGGAAAGTGAGGTTGCCGACGTGGATGGCACGTCGCACCGCTGGCATGGTCACAAACTGGGAGAAATACTCCTGGTCTTCAGGCTCCTGTGTACACACATAAAAAGCAGCTGCTTGTTCAGACTGTTGTACATAGAGACTGGAGGGTTTTATACAGCAAAACGGGGCAGATCCGGGTACCTGACATGTCATGTAGTTGAAGTAGTTGGTGCAGCCTGTAGCATTTTGGAAAAAGGAGGGATAGGGGTTTACGTCTCCATTCAGCAAACTGTCAAACACCTGAAGTCAGAAAAGGGATCAACTTTCAGTATCATTTCTGATTATACATAATAATGCATGAGGAATAACTTAAGAAATTTTAACCTCAAAAGCTTCAACCCATTTCTGCTGCTGGATGAGTTCCACACCGAGGTCCGTCTGCTTTTCCACATACTGTTTTTGGAAATCATCTATCATTCCTGTTTGATACAGGAACTCACCATAACCACCAAGCATCTGATGTGGAAGACAAGGGGAATCAGTGAATACACACATTCTACTTAACAGCAGTACAAATATACAGCTTGAACTAGGAAAATATTTTAAAATGTGTTTTACTACATTAAAGGAATGCTGTTTGCATGAGATCAGATCAGACTTAAGTTATGAATGATTTGTAATTAGTAGGAACCTTTGACGGATACACACCAGTTCTGGATCACAGAGCCCATCACCAATAGCCATGCCCTTAAAGTTGATCTTCACCTTGGCAGTGGGGTTGTTTTTGTGGATGTAATAAGAAATAGCAGGAACATACTTCCCTGCATATGACTACAGAGACAAAGTTTTAAGACAGCTTCTTCACAAGATGTAAGAAGTATTTTTATTTGTTGTCTTTCATAGAAAATATATTTGATTACATTAACTTTAATGAGCACAAATCTGAGGACGGCATCATCATTTAGCTGTGTTTTAAATGTGCAAGAAATATTTAATTGCAAATATTAAGAGGTAAAACCTACCTCTCCAGTAGTGTAGAACTCGTTGGACTGATACTCAGGAAAGATCTGGAAGAACTGTGTTAACGCACTTTCAAAGGAAGAGTGGGAACGGTAAAAGAGTTAGTAACAATCTGACACCAGCACAATGACCCAAGAGAAATGACAGTAATTAAAGTATAAGGCAGACCTGTACAGATCTCTGCCAACATCATCCTGGTTCTGAGCAAAACCTCTGTCATCATCAGTGAAGCTGAAGCCGGTTCCAACCTAAGAAGAAACAAAACTATACTTACTGAACTTCATTGGCCAAAAGATCTTTCATTTGTGTCTTAATTTTTTTTTTTTAATCAGGATGTTAAATAAGAGAATACACACCGGGTTGTCAATGTACAAAACTGAATATCTGCTTGTCCAAGCAAAATCCCTCAAACCAACTGCAAAGAGAGGAAGAGAGCAATGCTCCAACACAAAGCGTACAAGACAATGTTAATGATACATCTGCTGCTGTTGGACCAGATCAGTTCTCACCTGTCAGGTTCTTGTACACCACATACGGTCCATGTTCCACAAAGAGACCGAACATAGAGGTGCCGCCGGGTCCGCCTTGCAGCCAGAGCAGGACAGGAGCATTCTCTCGGTCTGTCTGTCAGTCAGGGAAGAGCAAAGACAAAGTTTACACATCATCACCACCTAGTGGCGACTTTGGTTTATGGACTAAAAGTAAAAACGACTGCACTTCATTTGATGCAGTTCAGGGTTCTTTGATTTTATTTGGCTTGTGGAGTTAGACGTCTGTCAATAATCGACAAATTCATACCATAGACAGAAATTCCTTAATGATGGTGGTGGAAAGGTAACACGGTAGTGAATGAAGTCACTGGTATAGTGCAGTTGGGATACTAGACTCATTAAGGTCTTTGCCAAACTATGTTCACGTTAAAATGCGGATGAGCTTAAAGTGCAGACTCTCAGCTGAGAATATTCACATCTAAACTGAAGTAAGCGTTTAATAATTTCACCCTTATAATATTTATTTGTCCTTTCCTATATGTTCAGAATTAACTGGATAACTGACTCAAAAATGTTTTCATGGACAAATATGGGCCACTTGTCATTACTTTACCAGTTTAGCATGTAAAAGTAATTCTAATGGAGTAAGACCTGGAATGAAGACAAATGTGGTGAATGGATGAAGGATACTTTCTGTGGCAAAGTAAGATCCTTCAAAACATTAAGACCGTGAAGAACACGCTCCAGGATTTGCATGTAACATTATCCAAGTCTCCTATGATGAGTCAGCTCCACACAGCAAATACAGATGGATCACCACATGTGCAAACCATTGATTAGCCTCAAAAATAAAGTAGCCAGATTATAGTTTTCTGGAGACATCTTAAAATGCCAGATCATGTCTAAAACATTTTTGTACAAATAAAACTGAAATCAAACTGTACCAGAAAAACATGAAGACAAGAAACACGCATGGAGAAAGCAAGGGAAATGATAGAAAGCATAAAAAGTGTTATGTAACGCACATGGAGGCAGTGAGGTATGGTCTGGCATGGATTCCTAAAACTGAGTGACAAGTTAATTGATGATTTGACAGGAGACTAAAGCAGCCGTGTGAACTAAAGTGCATCAGCACAGTCTGCTCTGACTTCAGGAATAATAGCAAAAACTTTCTGGGCAGCATTTCAGAGTACAGCTGGATAATAAAGCAAGAAAGAATACAACAATGTTTTTAAGTAGAATATTTCACAATGACTGAGTCAGTCACCTGATCTCAACCTGATGCATGCATAACAAAGAACAGCAAAGGAGACCAATTCATAGATGAACTCCACTGATACCAAACTTCATTCAAACAATGCCTGCAAAGGACTCTTGATAAGTATGAGCATTTACCATGGTTATTAGAGTTTATCTAAAATATATTTTAGCTCTATAAAAAGAATCTTAGGCAAGACCCTTAATGCTACTGCCTAACCATAGTAAGTCGCTTTGGATAAAAGCGTCAGCTAAATGACTGTAATGTAATAATGTAATGTAATCTGTACCTTAAGCCATTAAAAGTGTATATATTTTTTATTTCCAATGTCATGCACTATAATACAGTATTAGGATACATAGAACTGCAAAATAAGTAGTTTATGAGTCTTGTCCTTCATTGCATGTCAGCAGATGGCATGTGACCTGGCTGCACTACAGAGCAGTTATAGATAAGGCCCCTGGTTAGTGATTTATAGCTTTATATAAAAAATAAAAAAAAACTAGGGAAGTACTCACTCTATCCTCTTGTAAGACTTTGGTTACAAAACTATTTTATCGTGACAGAAAGCATTCCTTCACTGCAGCTGATCAAATACATGAACACAACGTTGACTGAAGGATTAAAGGTGAAGTGTGTTAAGAACAATATGACCCTTTCACGGCTAGCCTACCAGGAGTGCCGGGAAGAACCAGAAGAAGAGGTTGCTGTTGTATTTTTTGTTAACTGTGAGGTATCCGGCATAACTCTTGACGTTTGCTCCGGGCAGATTTCCAACCAGACTCAGTTTCCTGGCTGGAAGATGAAGTGTGGACAAGTTGTGGTAATGTGCACGTGCAAACATAAATTGCAACATGCTTATTACTGCAATTAATTACAAG
The DNA here is from genome assembly GCA_037177495.1 of Rhadinocentrus ornatus. NCBI lineage: Eukaryota > Metazoa > Chordata > Actinopteri > Atheriniformes > Melanotaeniidae > Rhadinocentrus > Rhadinocentrus ornatus. The sequence continues at coordinate 17,644,245 of JBAMHW010000006.1, forward strand.
TGAGCAATTCTGACCGTAGGATAACTGCCTTATTCTTATTATGCTGTGTTCCTTTTACCTTCAGCTATGGCACCCTTCTCCAAATAAGGTGTGAGGAAGAGAGGGGAGCCGGGGTCGAGTCCATTCAGGCCGCTGACACGGTGAGATTTTCGGCAGAAAAACGACGAGCAGCTCCGGGAGGTCGCAGAGTCCAGACAGAGCCAGAGTAACAGGAAACTCAAAGTTTCACTCAACAGCCTGCCAATATTCACACAACTCGTATCAGACTACAGGCTTGGCCGTCGATGCGTTAACCTCAAACACGCTACTCACTCTCAGATGTCAAAACACTCCGACCATAATATCACCACCATGGCCACCAGTGGGCTCAAAGAGCGAGAATCAACTCACCTCATTCTCCTGTCGGTTCTGTGGAAACGGGCTAAATTTGGGGCCCTGATCAGAAGGAACTAGAAGGCAGAATGATTAAAAGTCTTTACAATAAGACCGAGTCACATGACCAACTCTAAGGAGGTCATGTGAGATTCTGGACCACGTGATCAACTTTAAAAAAAAATCACTGCATGTCCCTGAACGCTGTCTTGCAGGAAACTCACCACATCCGCTTCCTACAATAGATTTTTTATTATTATTATTTTAAAAGAAGCAACAAATAAAATTATTCTTTAACATTTTAAAGCTTGTTTTTCTTTTAAGGTATTTGTTTCTCTGCTTGAAATTAATCTGATCTAAATTTTCCCCTGCGAATTTCAGACAAGACTGAGGTTGTTGTCTTTGGACCATAACAGATCAGACAAAATTATCTAGCAAATTAATTGTCTGGATGGCATTAATTTGGCTTCATTCATCCATTTATGTATTGTTTAGGTAGTAATAGACTTCCCATTACTATTAGGCAAGGGCAAGGCAAGGTAGTTTATTTGTATAGCACAGTTCACGTACAGGGCAATTATGCTTTACATAAAAAAAAAAAAAAGCATTACAAATATTTAGAAATAGTAAAAGGCAGAAACAAACAGCAAGAATCACAATAAAATCATAAATTACATTAAAATAATTAAAAAGAGAAGTTAAATTTGATTCTGGATTTGAAAACGATCAGAAAATCTATTGTGTGACTAACTGGAAGCCAGTGTAAAGATTTCAAAACTGGTGTGATGTGTTCAGATCTCTTAGTCC
>JBAMHW010000006.1:17656825-17686707 GCA_037177495.1 Rhadinocentrus ornatus
TATATGAGAGAGAGAGAGAGAGAGAGAGAGAAAGCAGCATCACCCAGAGTAAACACCTGTTAATAAATTGTATCATTGGCTGCTTGTCTAGCACGTTTTTCTTTACTTTTTACATTTTTTTCCTGATCAGTTCTCTTGTCTGACCCCTCATCAGAACTTTTCTAGACCCTCCCCTGCACAACTGAAATATATATCCTTTCTACAGCTACATACTTTCATCAGCCACTGTGTTAGAGAAGGTCCTGCCAAAAACAATACTTTGGGGTAAATATGTGATGGTGTGAACCATGAACTGCTAGTTTCCTCCTTCTCAGCTGAACTATAAACATACACAAGGAGAGAAAAGCTGATCATCGACAGGCGTTGCAAACAGAGACGACCAGAGATCCACAAGAGCAGACACGTTGGTGCAAAACGCAGCTGTCACAAGTTTTAAAAATAATGTGGGAAAAGTGTGGGTGTGGAACCCTCTCACCAGAGAAAGAGTGTGTGTTAAAACACCCCAAATCTCTACGGAGGCGACACCCATGGGTTGCTCTGTTACCGCTGTATTTATTCTGAAGTCCACCTGGCTGATCTTTCCCATCGTCCATTTCCACGTCTTTTCTTTTCCGTTATAACAGAGAAATCACGGATGTATGGGGCTTGTTATGCCGCACATGCATTAATTGTGTTAACTTTTTGAACGCAATTATTTACATAAATTAATTACGCCGTTAAAGCATTATTTTTGACAGTCCTAATAACAATGTATATATATATATATATATAGTTTTTTTACAGTGTATGCCCTGTTCTGAAGGAATTTGCAGATGACTCTGTAAAGCAAACCATCTGCTCCTCAGGTTAATGTCAATGGTGTGTTTTGATGTACTGTTGTTAATGGGCAGTGGGTTGTTTTTCTTGTGTTTTTTATTAGTTAATTGAATTGTCTATGCAGCTTCTTTTGCTGCTGATTCCTGCCTGGATTATATAGGTTTTTCTTTTTCTGTGGAGTAGAGCAACATTTCTGGGAATCTAATGAAATATGCTGCAGTGTATTTGATGGAATGAGTGGCTGCTCTCAGCTGCAGTTGTCCACAGTGGAATTCACTGGACAGACTGAGCTCTTTATCTGTAGCAGGAGTGAATCTTCTTCTACTCACTATGTTGAAGAGTCAGATTTCTCCCATTGTACAGAACAGATAAACTGTAACAGTTTTAGTGTTAGAGGCTATAGCATCTTACACACTGGACCCTTAAATTCAGTGTCATTTGAAGAGCACTAATTATTTGTTATCACCCAACTAGTCATAACCCCCTTGCAGATTTTCACAATGTTTGGATCCTAACTCAGCTGACAGTCAGGCAATGTACATTTGCAGCCATTTTTAAACCACCTCTCAACCTGCCATGCATAGCTTTGAACTCTTGAAGAAAAGGAAGAAGAGCCTGTGTGGCCCAGAACAGGCCGACACAAGCCACAAGCACAAGCAGTGCATGCAAACCTCACCAAAAGAGGCTCCAGCTGACCAGCAGGCTTAAAGTCATAATTTCCTTACTGCCTGTAAGGTAACAATGGTAACCATGGTGCCCTCATCTTTATATTCAAGTTAGTTTAACTTTGTCACAGGAAACAAATGCAACATAGTTTTTTAGTTTATAGTTGGATTTTGGACTTTTAAAACACAAGCCTGATGTCTTAAAATAGGTTGCAGTTTATTCCGCTTATCGCAAAGTTTCCAAAACATTTAAAACATCCTCGAAACAAGAAAGTAATTGTGCTCAGATATTACTAGTTGCAATAGTGGTGGGTAGTTCAGGGAAGTGTTGTAAGAGCATTATTAGTAAATAGTAAACCACAACTTACTCAAGGGTGTTTATTCCATCGACTCTCATCCTAATCTTAACGCAAGAGCATGCTCCATCATATAATCCCATGTGAGTGTTCACATGATCAGTATGAAGCTTCATTTCCCAGAGGCGGGTTTGGTGTGTTTATGTCTCTTAAGTTCGATTGTGCTCTTATCTCAGTAAGGAAATATTGTGTTTTCAGGCTCCCGCTGCAGGTTAATAGAGATCAGGTGTGTGCAACACAATGTTTAATGAAAACGAGGACACATCCATATTGATTGTCCTTGAAGCACCGATTAAGGGTGCCTTTACTGGTGCATCTTGAGAGGCAGCTGCACAGCATGAAGCATAATTAGAACAGTGATAAAAAACAGTGACATAACCACAATGTAGGGCTCATATTTAATCTACAGGGGAAGGGAGGGAGATTGAGTTTTATATAAGAGAGTTCATTACAGAAACTTGTTTTATTTCTGTGTTTTGCAGACCCTGATGATTATCAGCCGCCCATATGGAAGTCCTACTGTGAGTAATGAATTAATTTGAAATCAGATTAATAGTATTTTAACCTGACTTTGGTCTTAAACTTGTTTCTCTTTAAAAGAAATGCACCTTTATTTATAGTCTATAAATGAAACTGAGTTTTTACATTTTGAAGAGTTAAGTCTTGTGCTACACTGCAGGTTTCAAAAGCTATGCACACAAGCGCCATAGGTGCACACACAACCACGGTCGCCCACAGAAAACATTCACACATACGCAAAGAGGCAGATTTCTGTTTCCTGAGTAAAATAGGTTACCAGCACACTGGAAAATGCGATTTTCTACCTGCAAAGAGGCTCAGCTAAAACAGGGTCCTCTGATCACCACCTCATTATACATTGTTTTTGCCATGTAGGAGGAAACCATTTCTCCTCAGTATATTTAATGTGTGCAGCTGAGCTGAATCCCCTCTAGCTGTATCTGTACCAAATTTTGTTAAAGTAATTACAATTCATAGCCTTTTTTTTTACGTTAAATCGTTACTGTAATTAAAACTCATTTGAAAAAAAAAAAAAATCCAGGAATGCTCCTTTTCTGAGGTATCTGACTCCTGTGGTCTTCTGAGGTATTTATAGAGATGTCAGTGTCGTAGGAATGGATGATGTCCAGATCCTGCTGCTTGGCTTAGGTCAGCTTGACAAAACATGAAAATTCACTGTCAGGAGTCTTTCTTCTCCCTGCAGGAGAATCTGCTGCAGTAAAGGGGTGTGTGGGGGGGAATACATATCCTATTCCTACTCACCTATTTAAAACCAATTCTACCAATATTTTAACACATCTGAGACGTAGAAGCTTGGGTGTGCTCTGTAGGTATACTGCAAGTCAAAGTTCGTTTGTTTGAGGAAGGTGTGTTTAGGTAAATGGAAATCTAAATTCACACAAATAGATTTGGGTACATGGCTCATGTCCTGTAATCCACTCACTTCTTACCCTTGAATCCATAAACTAATAAATAATTTTGTACTGCGATACATCTGCACTCAGAGTATTGGTCAGAAGATAGTCTGTTAAATGGAAATATTGTTTTATGTCCAGTAAAACCTAGTGTATAAATTCTGAAAACCATACTTTGTTTATTTTGGAGGCACATCTGCAATATGCATGCAATTACATATTGCGCTGAGCAGCACTGAGCTGTTTATAGCTCAGAAGGGCAGACAAACTTCATTAACATTAATGTTTCTCTCACAGTGTACCAGCTACAGCAGGAAGCCCCGAGACCAAAGAGGATCACATGTCCTCAGGAGGTCAGTACAGCTGTGAATTTTAAGAAGTAGGCTACTTTTTAGGGCCAAAATAGGAGTGTTCATGCTTTATTATTTACTGTATTTAGTTTGTAAAAAAGTGAGAAATTAAGAGCAAGTATGAGCTTTACCCAGTGTTGTAATAAATCAAATCTGAGCAGGAGGAGACAGCAGCAGGATCAGATATGTCAGTGCTAATAAACTAAATCTATTTATTTGCTCATACCTGCTGGTATCATTTAGTTATTTTTGACTCTCACATTTGAAGCTGTAAAGCATTCTTGGAGAAATGATTCATTCTGGCACCAATCAGTACCAACCTGTTGGGAGTGATGGACTGCTTCTTTGAACTCAAACACCTGATAAGTGGCTGTTTTAAATTCAGCGGTATGCCACAACTAGATAATTAAGTGTGATCCCTCATTTATTTATTTTTTTTCTAAATTACAGGTTTTGACAGCAAATTAGAAAGTGCCTGTAGAAAAATACACTGATAATCTCACAGGTACATTGTGTAGCTACTGCATTACATTTTAACCTTTAATGAACAAGTTACATGTCTAGTAGATAGATCCTCAGAGCCTTTAGCATTTAGCATTTAGTTTTATTCTCTGAGCCGTGCTAATAAACTAATGGAAGATGTTGCTATACTTGTCACGGCCCTTGCTGAGAGACCATCAATCTTCTATTGTACAGCCTACTAGAAATAATGCATGTCTCATCCTATTTTCATTTCTGCCCCACTTTGATGGGCAAAGGGAAAACTGTGGGCTGGTTATATGAGATTAGTGGCTGGCCAGTAATTCAGATTTTGTCTGCTCTCCTTTCTATAAGTGAATGAAAAAGGGGGGTCTGGTTAATGTGAAAGTTAAAATTTCACCATGCTTTCCTTCAAACTGCTTCATGTTGTCAGTGTTGTGAAGACCAGATAATATTATATATCATTTTACACACCAGATTAAATTATTTTTTAGGCCATCTTTAGCTATATTTGTACTCCAGAGTCTGATGTAATGCGTTAACATGCTTAGTAATAATTTCTTACAGCTGGCCTGCTGTTTTCTTGCACTGTCTCTCATTTATCTCCACACTCTGTGATTTGGTTTTATGGTTTGCGAGCTGCGAACAGACACAGGGGCACAGATGGAGATTATCTGGTCTTTTGCTGCACAGTCCTTTATCTTTCGCACAGGCTCTAGGGACAATTTGCAAGAAGATAAAATTGAGCTTTCATGTCACATTGCTGCAGCCAATATTTCTTCTTCCGGTTTACAGATGGAGAGCAGACCCAAATACTATGGCAGAGAGTAAGTTATTACTTTTATAGTTAGTATGCCTTTTTGCAAATATCACTGTTCATAGAATGTTTCTTCTTTGTTTTTTTTAGCCAATACTATATCAATTCTATTTTTTTAATATTTTGTTTTGGGTTTTTCTAGATTTCATGGCATGATCCCTCGAGATTATGCAGATGAGCTGTTGGCAGGTTTAGATGGTGCATACCTCATCAGGGAGAGCCAAAGACAGCCAGGGACACACACCTTGGCCTTAAGGTACCAAAACCATCAGCATGCTGCAAAGAAACATTTCATCTTTGATTTCTTTTCTCAACTAATTCATCAATCTCAATCCAGGTTTGGGCACCAGACCCTTAACTACAGATTGTTTTATGATGGGAAGCACTTTGTTGGGGAGAAGAGGTTTGAGTCTGTTAACGATCTGGTGACAGATGCCCTCATCACTCTCTACATCGAGACCAAGGCAGCAGAGTACATTGCCAAAATGACCACCAACCCTATCTATGAACATCTTGGTTATACATCGCTTCTCAAAGACAAAATGGCGCACAGACTGAGCCGTGGGCGCACAGAGCCACGCAGGGTCACCTTCCAGAGGGATGAAAAGGTGAGTTAAATGGTTGCTTGTTATAGGCACCTTGATGTTTAGTTTAATGTGCAGTCCATGACAACAACCTGAAATACACATCAGGAATCTTCAAAGTCAAGAAGAAGAAAAAGTCCTGGAAAAGATGGTGCAGACGCCCACATAGCCCTGATTTCAGCATTATGGAGTCCTTCTGAGATTACATGGAAGGACACACAATACTGAGACCGATTTAATCCATCTTGGCAACGATAGATTAAATAGCTTACTTGCCAAGTATGTCAAAAAATGTGCTCAATCTTGAAAATTTGTAGCATTAAACTTTTGGTGCCGTGAAAAGAACTGAATGAGTAGAATTAAAACGCTGAGAAAATAATTTAGCAAAAAACAAACTTTCATAAAAGGCTGTTTTAATATATAAGAGTTATTGAGTGTTGAGATAAAGCAATATGTAGATTTCACGGGTGATTTGGCAGTCACTACATAACACTTTGATTTTGATCTACTTCTGCACTGCTTCTCATGTCCACATTTACAGTATAGTGATAAGTACTTCTGCGAGGACGCTTTGTCCTTTGAGTGAGATGTAGATTATCCCTGTACTGTACCCTCTGGGTGTGTTCGCTACTGCCATGCTTCATTGCTTACACTGAAAGGTAATGATGAGCGAGGGGTCTGGTACTTTGCTCTGCCTGTAACCCATATCAGACACACTGATTTCAGGTGAGACATATTTTACATTGTTCTCCTTGGTATTTGTCAGCCGTTGTCTGACGAAAGTCTGTGAATGATTTATCAGTAAGGAATGAGGAATGGTTGCTTTTTGAATGGGGACACAAATGAAAAGAAAAGAAAATATGTCCATCCACTAGGTGGCAATATTAAGTTATTTCCTCATGTTTTTTTCTGAGTTTTGATAGACTCATAGGAAACTCTTTTCATCAACAGATGCTTTTGTTTTCTTGGTCCTCTCCTTTTTCTTTCTTCTTTTTTTTTTCTTTTTTATTTATGAGCTCTATCCTTGATATACAGCTACATCAGGGGTGTTCTTTCTTTTTTTTTTTTTTCAACATGTCAGCCTGTAGTTTGTCACTCAGTGATAGACGGTGACAGACAGATGACAGTCTGAGCCAGCAGGAGCCTCATTTTCAGTATAATCATCATTTTTCAGTTTAGCCTCTAAAAACCAAGATATGAGCTACTGAAGGGAGCATTTTTGATTTTATGGGTATTGGCTTGTCAGTCGTGGATTGACTTATTGTGGTTTAAAAATAGTGTTGCAAATGCTACTTGAAAACCTCTAGGAAGCCCTTGGAGCTCTTAGACTTCCTCTAAGACACCCAGTCTGATGTATTTTCCTTTCAAAGAAAAGAAACCCGTACCTCATTGAAAACAGTCGAGCAGTGTTCCTCTGTGCTGGATTTGCAGCTTGACTTGATGTTTTATGGATTGCTTTTTCAAATAGTCTCCATTTTGCAAATAAATGTGGAATATATGTTCTAATAAACGTCACTTATCTTGGAGATTTTATAAAACTCAGGATATATCTTTCCTGTGCCATTTTTTACACCCGAAGATGTCCGTTATTGACAACTGTGATAATCTCAGTCTTTGTTAGGCAGCGTTTGAAAACCACCTGCTTGTCACTTCCAGAAGGAAAAAGCTGTCTTCTGTCAGCTCAGCTCAGAGATGGCGTGAAGCTTAGACCTGGCCTCTCGGCTCACATCTGTGGTTGCTTTTTGAACTTCATGTTTACCAATTACACAGCAACGCCCTGGGACTTCACAGCCACAGTAGCCTCACTGTAATGTCAAAATTCATGTATATTTACTCAGGCTGGGGTTGATACCTATATAAATGCCACGACTGTGAGTGCTTGTGTAATTAAAATACTCTAGGAAGGTAAAAAGCAGTGCTTGACTAGAGCAAGCTCTTGTGATTCTTTGCATGTGCAGGAATCTGCACAGTGGACAAACTCTTGCCATGTTGCTCCTGATACTCGTCACACTGGTTTAATCTCAGCTGTTTTCTTCTTGCCACGTTGCCTACATATTTATATTTGCAATTTTTAAGAAATCATTATGTTTCTGTTAGGATAATTGCCTGTTTTCTCCTGAGGTTTTCTGCATATTTGTTTTAAAAAAAAGAAACAAAATTAAATTTTGTTAAATTAGTTGATTGATTAGTTGTAAACTGCAGTCTAGTGTACTTTAAAGTTCCTTTTAATTTTTTAGCCTTAAACACAAAGAAAGACATCAACTTCCAATGTCCCTAGTGTAGACTTTTTTCTGCTTTACTACAACATTCACAGTATATCTATTTTTTGTTGTTAAGGCTGTTTTGTTGGAACTGCGGTTAGTTGTTCACTGTTGTTTTACTAAGCTGTTCTCTGCCCTGTCCACTCAGCTGTGTCTTCACAAAGCCTTGCTGGAATAAAGGAGCCAGGCTACTGAAAAGAAGGGAGAGCTTGTTGTGTTGACCCCCTTTTGTGTCCTTTTTTTCTTCTTTCCAAGCTATACTTTAAGAGACAAGAAGCCATCTGCCAGCAGACAAAGAGCACAACTCTCGTCTCCCCCCTTCCTTACAAGGCTAAAATATCTCAGAGTTGTCTATACCTCATTTGTCACAGACATAGCTTTAGATAAGAATTGCATGGTATGTTTAAGTCTTGTCAAAGAACGCCAGCCACAATGACAAATATCTTCACCTGTCCTGTCAGTCTTGCAACTATGAGTCTGTTTGCTTTAGTCCACAAGACAAAAAAATAACAAAACAAAACAAAAAGCGGGCAGACAAAGTCAATTTTTTTTTTTTTTTTTTTTAACTTTGTCTGTCAGCTCTGAAGCTGCCTGTATTTTATTTTATCTCAGCTTTGCAGTTGCCCCATGGGTCTTTTGTTCTCTGCCTCGCTACTATGCTTTCATACCAGCATTTTATCATCATAAACCCAAGTTTGTTGGCTTTCTAGACTTTCCCTCTTTACTTGATTAATCAGTTCATCCTTCTTTTTGTAAGGTCTTCCAACTTTGCCAAATTAAAGAAGCTAGTTTAACAAATTCATTCCTATATTTATTATTTGGCAAGTCATCTGATGTTTATTTACTGTCGGTGGTGTGTGCCTCATTTCAGAGCATCAAGCCACATGGGGCTGTTTACTGGCAGAGTCAATGGGTACAAATCCAGCGTGAACATAGCAACAGCCCCCCACTGATGAAAATAAATAAATAAATAAAACCTACACGGCTGAGAACCTGTAAATGAGCTTCCTTTGGGGACTTAACTTTGATTTGGGCTATACTGGATTATTCACTGTGTTAGGATTATGGTCATAATCCTTCCCAATCTGAGTAGATGGTCTGGCTCTGCAGGTTCTGTGAGAAAACTGATTGTGACAGACAACACCCTGCAGTCAGCAAAGTGTAAGATCCAGTCTGGATAGCAGTGTGGGGATTTCCACCAGCAGACTGACATAGCTGGAGGTCAAGATTAGTTTGAATTACGACGAAACAGCCTCTGCTCTGTCAGGTCGGACAATCTTGGGGTTGTCTTTTAGTGAACGAGTGACCCGTTTAGGAGACTGTGCTGCCTGAGAACTACTGGGAGTGGAGTATTATCTCTGGCTAAGTGAAGCAGAGTGTGGCCGGAAGGCAGAGTGCTAATGGGAATGTGCTCTGTGCTATAAAGCCAGCGTCTGCACTATTGATCCTGCTTTAGAGAGCTGTTGAGCTGTGTGAAACGGCCCTGACAGCACCTCACACTCAACATCCTGGCCCCTGCCAATTTTGGACTCCGTTCTCTCTCTTTCTCTCATCCCTTTCTGGGCGTGTGAAAGAGGACCATTGTTTAAGGCACGCTCCTGCCCTCAGGCCGCCCACTGCCGGTCCTGTTTTCTCGGCTCCTCCTGCTGCTTACTGCTGCCACTGCATTCAGACCAGATGCAGAGTCAACCCTGTGTTTGCTGTCATCAGTCGCCCTTCTGGGTCAGAGGGGAGTGGAGTGTAGCTGCTGCCTCTGCGCTAGGCTGCTGCCAGCAGCGTCTGCTGCACAGCATCCACGTTCCACCTACACACCTTTCCCCTGAAGAGCTGGAGAGACTCTGGGAGCCCGATCAGCCAAGCATGGAGGCTGAGGAAAACAGAGGAGGTTTAGGAGCGGAGCTGATTACCCACAAGACTAAAAGACAGGAGAGGAAACGTCAGGAGCTGCTGGCTTTGGCTTTAGGAGTCAAGTTCGGGAGCAAAGGCACTCTTCTGTGGAAACCTATTAAATTATTGGCTTCTTGTCCACAGATCTCCTCACCTGTGGTGCGACGGAGTGCCTTGAAAGACACACCTGAGAAGCAGTGTTCCTACGAAAAGATCCACAACTTCAAGGTGAGCAGCTTTTTATTTAACACCAGAAACAAAATATGATTTAATTAAAATATTGATGGTTGTGCAGCTGTTTTATAACTTTATTTATCTGTTTCAAACATCAGTATTTTCCTTTTGATAAATCTTTCTTTTGCTGTATTTTAGTTCTCTCCTAGATTGATTAGAAAGATGTTTTTGCTTGGTGTTTGTCTGTCCTATCACATCCCTCAGTGTTTGCTGCTGTTTTGGTGACATCACATCCAGCTGACACTCATGTGCACTCAGGGGAACTAATGGATGCACTATACCACAACCCATTAACAGCAGAACGCTTTGATTAGCATCGATTTTTAAAGCTCTTAAAGCCATTTTTCAAAAACTACTGATTTTGTAAAAAGTGTTATAGACTTGTATTAGAGTGCCATTGATTTGAAAACTAGAGTTTTATGTTTCTTTAAACATGCAAAAAAAGAACTTTGAGACAATTGGTGAACAATTTGCCTCCTGGGTGCCCCAACAAGCTTGCAATTGTATCTTGGGTTTCACTTAACAGAAAGGCTATAATGACCCCCCAACTTTTTGTTCTCATCCCTTTTGAAACATAACAAAAACCATCCGCTTGCCATCTGCTACATGCTTTCTTCACTCATTAGTTCACTGATACCTGTTCAGAGTACTGATGAAGGTGTGTCCTCATCTAACTGTAGCTCTATTTGCGATCTTATCTGTGATCTTAGGCTGCAGAGTGGGTGTACATCTGTTATTTTGACTTCCAGGCTTGCCTCTGTGCCTGTATCTGATTTCCCGACAGCAGATGCCAGACACGTTGTAGTAAATCCTTTAATCTGCCTTGTATATACACATATGCTCTCATTTGGTAAGGGTCCCCATCCCATGTAGTTTGGGATCACAATCCAGTGCATTAAAGAGGAAGCTCTACAGTTTGAGTTGGGCATTGACGTGCATTACATAATGTGTCTCTTACCACAGGTACATACCTTTCGAGGACCGCACTGGTGCGAGTACTGTGCCAACTTTATGTGGGGCCTTATTGCCCAGGGTGTCCGCTGCTCAGGTAACTTCAAACTACAGCATTTAAACAGCATGTTGTGAATTACATTAAGATTTCATGTCATGTAGTAGTTTGTGATCTTTAGCTAACACCTTCTTGTCACGCATGTTTCATTTGCATAAACCCTTTGAAAAAATCTTTCTTTTTGAGTTGATGACTTGCTTGTGTTAGTTTTTCTGTTTGTGTTACTTCTTGCTTTTATAACTGGACAAAAATAGAGATCCTTTATCAGTGACTCATTAAAGCATATTCAGACTCAGTGAGACCCTCCTATATAATAATCATAATTACAGTCACTCTGTTTGAAACCTCTCACTGTCAAAAACATGAAAGTCTGGTCACCAACCTTGCACTTTCTCATCCCCCACAAAAAGATGATTTAGTAAATCTGCCACTAGCCAGATTTGATTTGCATAAAACCCTCACAAACAAAGGCAGTGGCATCCCGAGTAAAAAAAAAGTTTTTCTTTTTTTATTTAAACTAAAAAGTCTTAAAAATGTCAGCAATCTTTTATATCTTTATTATTAATCTGCAATAATTAGATTTGCCCATATTCTGTATCTACTTCCTCTGAAGTTGTCTATTGAATGCAGGGACCCTAGATTCTGAATTCAGGAACATTTTTGTGTACATCCTCTAGGATCAGCCTCTAAGATCCTATCTTAATCCATTTCTGTTCTAAAATATCTGAAAATGAATGAGTACCAAGATTATAGCAAATCTTTATTATTAATATACGACTCATAAAATCTGCTGCAAAAAACTCCATAAAATGAACAATTTGTGTATTTTGAAGTATGATAATCAATTAGTCCCAATCAGGCAATCATTTTGGCACTCTGATCTTATTATATCTTATTATTAGATTATTGTTAGCAGGTCTTCACTCAGGGAAATTTAGGGTTTTTCTTTTCTTCTTTCTCTTTAGACTATTTTGATCAAGTTTTTAGCCCAAAAACAAAGGAGAACATTATTTTTATGATGATTCCATCCCAGCACACAAAGTGCAATTTCTGTTATTGGGAATGCATTTTTTGCATGCATCTTAGTCTCTTAATTTTTAGGTGAAATATGCTTTTGTGTGTGGGCTGCACGGTGGTGTGGTGGTTAGCACCGCAGCCTCACAGCAAGAAGGTCGCTGGTTCAAGCCTCGGCTGTGGTTGGTGGCCTTCTCTCCGGGTTCTCCGGCTTCCTCCCACCGTCCAAAGACATGCATGTTAGGTTAATTGGGACTAATTGGTGACTCTAAATTCTCCCTAGGAATAAGTGTGTGCGTGAATGGTTGTTTGTCCCTATATATGTTGGCCCTGTGATGGACTGGTGACCTGTCCAGGGTACCCTGCCTTTCACCTGAAACACTGCTGGGATAGGCTCCGACCCCTAATGGGAACAAGCGGTACAGATGATGATGATGATGATGATATGCTTTTGTGGAGTGGAGTAATGCAATCTCCATAAAGCTGACGTCAGGTTTATGTCAGAAGATACTCCAGTGAGTTACTCTTTTTGGCTGACTTTAATAATATAAACAGATTGCCATTTGAAGTTTTGTGATTGATCTAGCAGGAGTTTCTAACAAGACTTCAATTTATTTTATATATTTACAGTCATTGGTCACTACTTGTTCAATCACTTGTTAATACAAATAGTTAATCAGCCAGTCACATTTCTGCAGCCTAATGCATTTAGGCATGTAGATATGGTGAAGCTCATTTGCTGAAGTTCAAACCGACATCTGAATGGGGAAGAAAGGAGATCACCAAAACCGGAAAAAATCTTACCCGATTAGTCTTGATTTCAGCTGATACATTCAGATGGTAGGGTCAGAATTTGGTGGAAACTATATGAAAGCATGGATTCATCCCGCATTGCATCAACAGGGCAGGCTGGTATAATGGTGTGGGTATATTTCCTTAGCAGACTTAGTGCTCTTTAGTACCAACTTAGTACCAAATGCCTCAGCCTTCCTGAGTAGGTAAGTTGCTGGTGGGTGGGGTTAGTGTCAAGGCTGTCATGAGATTTGTTTAAATGCAGACACAATCCTGTAACCGGTGTGAACACTGGTGGACTCATTTTGGTCTCTACCTAAACAGAGTGTTTGTTGTTAAGACATTTTCCATGCTGATAAGCCAGAGGCAAACACTGGTATCATCAGACACCTCATGTGCTATGGGAAAAAGGAGAGATGTCTTTCTCCTCCCTCACACTCTGTCCAGCCTCAATCTTTTCCTTATCTCCAACTTCACTCTCTCTGCCAACAAGGACCCCAGTCAGCAGACCAGCATGAACCTTGCTCAGGCACTAAAAATGTGTTTGTGATGAATGATCTCAGAAAATCACCTTCCTGTATATACATAGTCCTCTTTCAAATCCTTAACTCCTAGCTGGGCTGTAAAACAAGCAGGTACACCTCCTGCTAGCTGCCCAACACACTCCATATGACTAAAACTACAACAGGAACCCCCACCCATGCTGCCATGTCTGGCGTTTTCTATCTTTGATGCAGCAGTCTGAGCAGCTGTGCTGCTGTAATGTCTGACAATGTGTGCAGTTTATCACAGCCGCTGGGAAAGCTTTTCAAACTGCTATCTTGAGTCTGCTGTGATGGTTGTGATCAGTCTGAGGCTAATCTCTCTCTCTCTCTGTGTTTATCTCCTTTTTACTCTGCTAGATTGTGGGCTGAATGTACACAAACAGTGCTCCAAACTGGTTCCCAGTGACTGTCAGCCAGACCTGCGCAGGATAAAGAAAGTTTTTAGCTGTGACCTCACCACACTTGTGAAAGCTCACAATGCCACACGACCAATGGTGGTGGACATGTGTATTCGAGAGATAGAATTGAGAGGTATGATGCAATAAATCAGCCAACACTTAAAATCCTCATCAGTTATCAAAGTAAAAGTTAAGAAGAAAATGAAGTTGGATAACGTTAAGCCACTAAAATGCTCCTCCACTTGTTGTTTTTAAATGTTAATAATACATTTTTAACACAAAAAGTCAGAAACGTATGAGTCACACTGAGAATCTGACACTTCTCTCTTGCAGGTATGAAATCTGAAGGACTTTACAGAGTGTCTGGCTTTTCCGAGCACATTGAGGATGTGAGGATGGCTTTCGACCGAGGTTTGTTGATCAGAAATGTTTTTGCCTCAGGATCTCTGCTTCTGAGTTTTTACATCACGGGTTTAAAGTTTTAAATAAGACGCTTGTTTCAGCTGCAGCATAGCACAAAGTAGTGTTTTCTATTTTTTTCTTTGCCTTGTACAAAAACGTGAATCTTTCGTTTATAATGAATAACACATTTTACATCTGTTTATTTATTTTTATTCATTTCATATTTCCCCCTTGGGCTAAAAATATTTTTCATTCATTCATTCATTTATGACAACAGATGGTGAGAAGGCTGATATCAGTGCCAGTGCCTATGCAGACATCAACATAATTGCTGGTGCTTTGAAGCTCTACTTGAGAGACCTCCCTATTGCAGTCATTCCATTTGACTTGTACTCCAAATTTATTCAAGCTGCAAGTAAGAGTTGCTCTCTTGACATTTTCATGCCATTGCTGGGTCGGTGCAACTCTGCAGTGCTCTGATATTTATCGTTTTGTTAATGTGATGTGTAGAAATTCCAAATGCTGAATCCAGACTGGAGGCCATCCATGAAGGGTTGCTGCAACTTCCCCCAGCACACTATGAGACCTTACGTTACCTAATGGCTCATCTCAAGAGGTCAGTTCATTAAAAATTCATTTTCAATTGTCTTTATGTGTGTAAATCCTATGAAAATACCAAGAAGGAATTCACCAAAGCTGTCATAGAACGTCACTGTTTACCAGATACTTTGAAAACAAATCAGTGGACATTTTACACTCACATTACATTACAGGGTTTAATATTTTATGGTACATTTTTTAATTTTTTGGTTATAAAATGTTCTCCTTATACACTTGTTCGCTTACATATTACAGGGTGACAATGTTCGAGAAGGACAATCTAATGAATGCAGAGAACCTGGGGATTGTCTTTGGTCCGACTCTCATGCAACCGCCGGAGCAGAACGCCTTGACGACCCTGAATGACATGAGGCAGCAGAAACTTGTGGTGCAGCTTATGATAGAGCACGAAGATGTCTTATTCTGAGGACTGACACATGCAGTCTTGTAACAGAACTGATGGACAATTATTTATTCTGTCAAAGAGGAAAATTCAAGCCACCATGATATCTAGTGAAGACTCAAACCGAACTTCAATAACTTTTTTCTCACATGACTGTTTTTGTTTATGTTGGTTTAGTGTTGACATTGTCTTGTTACTGTATTTTGGATTCTCAGACAAGACCATAATTTTTATCTTATGAATAGGTCCTGTATTTTTAACTACTTTCAGTGCTGTTGTTTAATTTCTGTAGGTGAAAACTGTTCCTACCTGGTGTGAACTCAGCCATCATCACAGTGCTGTGTGAAATTTGCCACAGGCAGATTGCAATCATTGAAGGCCTGGTGCTGTGTAAACTGTGTCTCACGGATCAGCCAAGCTAATGTTCCTATGTGGCATGTGTATATTGCTGGAACGCTAGTTAAAAATTAAATGATGCAATGTTGGTCCTTTTATTGTAGATAAAATCAGATCATGTAATGATCCATGCTTATTGTGTGTACCACAAAATAAGAAATAAGACAACTGGGCGCTCATGAAGCACTTTTTTGCATCAAGATGTTTATTTTTGTTTTAGCTCTGCATTGTTTTGTTTTTTTTGTCACAATATTTGCTGTTGAGAATGGTCTTTTTTATATTAACTATGCGATGGGTTGTGAGAGCAACAGATTGTGGGTCTATCATTTTTCAACGTATTGACTGTATTTATTAATGTCTTATTGAAGGCAGCAGCACGTGTAGATTTATCTGCGACATGTCAGTTGGCAGTGTTGCAATACTTCAGTAAACATTCTGTAATCTGGGATATGTCCAAGTGAAAAGGAATTTTTTTTTTTTTTAATGCCCTCATCTCTTTCCATGCCAGTCTTTCGGTCAGTTGAGTAGGACTTTACTTTGCCAACATCACCATAATCAGACGCTCCAAAAATTGCACCAAGCATGTTCCTCTGTAACTTCTGGCTATTGAATCCTTTCTACAGATCCATTTTATCTAAACATATTTTTGTGACAGTTGGAATTAAAAATGTAATTTATGAAATGGTTTATTAAAGTATGTCAAACTTGAGACTACTTAAGCATGAGTAATTGTTTTGTAAGTAATAGCTTGACTGTAAAAGTGGTTCTAACTGTAAAGAATCTTTTGTTACCCGGAAATCCTTAAAGTGTCTTGACGTACTGTAAAAACCTTCCCTTGCCATGTAAGTACCCGTAGGTGTGGTGAGCAGAGTGGAATTTTGCAGGATACCACATAACAGTGAGTGTCAAAAAGAAAACACAGATGTACTTTGGAAGAAAGAGTCACATCCTGTCTTTCCACTTAAATGCTCCACTCTGTGAAATCTGTATGTGGTTCCTGAGAATACTCATACATACTTGCCACTGTCATCAATATGTTATTTTAGACAGAAATGGTGATATCATTGCAGAACAATGATACTATCTTTTTTTGTATTTAAGAAACGACTATTGGATAGATATTAAAATTAACCTTGAGCAACCAGGAAGTGTTTGTTCCCACAGTTTTACTGCTTATGAGGCTATTTTCATGCTCCTCCAAGTAATTGTTTAGCATCAGATCGAACATTGTTATACTTGACAAAAGCGCAGCCACACTTTTCTCTATATGTTAAAAAAAGAGAAAATCTGAATCAGTGTTGACATTGATCTCATATATCAGTCTATGGTCTTTGAAATTGGGTGTTTTGTTTTTCTTTATTGTTGCAAAGCAGACTCGATTCTGACATAATAGTAAACTGACTGAGCCTTAAGCCATATCTACTTTACATGTTAACTAGCCTGTGAATGACTATTTGCTTTAAACTTTGCAAATTTTTCTTATTAAAATATATATATATAAGTGTTGCTCTGATTCTCGGATCAGGGATGATCCTGTGAACCAGTTTAGCAATAAATTACCCTCTGACTTTTTATCAATGTATATTGTCAGTTATTATAACCCTGGTAAGCAATAAAGAACATCTCACAGTACTATAAGGGTAAAAAGTCAGTAAATATTGCTTAATGCATATTTTAGATTATTGACCTAATTTGAAAAACTTAAAATCTTTGCTTCCCATTTAGGAGATCCAGTATTATATTTTTTTTTATTTTTTTTTACTGGAAAAAGCAGAATTTCCTGGTTTACAGTGACCAACTCACATTCTGGAAACCACAACACAAATTACAATTAAAGATCAAATTTGATTGAGAAATAACCTGCAGTATGTCAATTTATGTAATGATAATTACAGGTCATCAACCTATACTATACTGTAAGGCCACAACATTGCAATTTCCTCATAATTTGCTTTTGATAACATGTACTGCTATTTGTGACCATATTCTCATTTTGAAAAATAGGTCAGCCAAATACTGAGGGGGAACACTGGCTGTGCATGTTTGCTGTTTGGAAGAATTTAAGAGATGAAAGAGTTGCACAGATATCAAGGACAAGGGTTCCCTCTAGTGACTGATAGACACACTTGCAGGAGTTATTTACCTGTGTCATCGCTGTTGATTGGAAACACAAATTCATAGTACAGGACATTAATTATTAAACTATGAAAGATTAATTATTGCAAAGCAGTTTATTTCCAACATACCATACTGTTGCCTTATCAATGGTAACATTATCAGTGCAGGTGTAACAATAATAAAATACATCATGGATATATGATTGAAAAAAGGAAGAAAAAATGCTGTTTTTTTACTTTGTCTATTTTAAATTTTAACCAAAGGAATGACAAATTATGACATGTTGACATTGCATTAAAAAGTCAAATTCATAAAATAAAAACACTTGTTTAAAAAACAGTCCTTTACAGCTCATCGTGTAGGTAGGTGAATTCTCTGGCAGATATAAAACCATCTTTATCTTCATCCTCATTTTTGAAGATGTCATCCACCATTGCTTCATGATGTGTGTCATTAGGTGAGTAGCCATGCTTCTCAAACTCCTTCTTTATGTATTCTTTCACCTGAAAATTTGGACAAAAATGAGAATGCTATTCTTTCTTCTTCAGGTGAATAGTCTCAATATAGAATAGGCAGCTAAAAAGACATTTACACCTCTTGTTTGGACAGCTTCCAGTCATCATTGAGATCCATATCCCTGAAAGACTCGTGTGATCTGGGACCATTTCGGATCTCCATGAGCTCAATATCGAATATTAGGGTACTGCCTGGAGGAATTTTACCTGTAAACAAGCCAAAAAATATAAACACTTGTTAAAGATATAAAAAGATGGAAGGAAAACGTCTCCCATATGCTTTACACGGTCTGTGCTACCTTTTCCTTCCTTTCCATACGCCAGTGATGGAGGGACAGTCAGCTTCCTGCGCTCTCCTGTGCACATGTTCTGCAAACCCTTATCCCAACCCTTGAGGACCTCTCGGATCCCAAGAGTGAACCAAACGGGATTTTGTTCACCATGCTGACGGCTGCCAAAGGTCAAAAAGCTCCATTATAGTTTCAAGGCAAAAAATACAGAAAAGCTGATTTGAATATGTGGAAAAGGTACTTATAAAGATCTTGATAGACTGAAATGTGCTACTGAAAAGTCTTCGTTGTATCTGAGCAGCTACCCTGTTGCGATTCTCTGTAGAGATAGTTTAGCATAACGCAATAGGGTGTTATTAAAACTTATTACCTGGAATAAAACATAGTGTCATTACTCTCCAGGAATCCATCGTAATGCACAAGAAGCATGTCTCCATATTTTGTCCTACGGTGACATAGAAAAGGTTTGCGTATCACCTCAATTTTAACGTCGGGTTCGGGCAGTTTTCCTCCAAACACAAAAACTAACATTGAGGACAATATCGAACAAAAACACAAGAGTATCATCTTTATAGAAATAGCTAACGTTCTCGAGATTAGTTTAATACTTCCATAAATTACTGAGCATACACTACATACTTGTCAAAAATCCCTTACGTGGCAGCCAAAACTTCTGCAACCACTGGTCAGCTCCGCCCTCCTCCCTGCGTTCTAAGAGAGGGCCCAGCCTTCATTTATCATCTTTCTATTGGATATTTTAGCTGTCAATCATTGCAATCCACACCCAGAATAGCTAAAACCCTCTGACGTAGGCAAGATGAACGTTGATAACTTCTCGCACGAGCGATTAGAGTGTTATTCACAAAACATTTTACGCACTTTAACCCACGTAGTTCAAATGCAATACAGCTACATTGCTCCGCAAATCTCATTCGGGCCCGATGGAGTCGTTGCAATCAGCTGGGCAAAACATTTTATGATAAACAAGTAATGAAAGGGACCTACACGCAGTTAAATGATGGAAGGTATACTGTATAAGTGGACCAATTACATAAGTGGTAAGTTTATGCCTAAATAGTTGCGTGTTTAAGTCGTAGTAGCTTTTTTAAGACAGCCAGCTAGCGCGAAAACGTCATAGCTCACTTGAATTGAATGTTAACGTTATCATCGAAGCTAACGCTAGAAATTGCCAGCTTTTAACTGTTTGACTTTAAAACAATAAACAGTATTTTAATCGTGTTAAAGGATCCGTTTTACGATTTAACCTTATTTATAAACTCATTGATAAAAGTGCTAGGCAATTTAGCTAGTTTCTACCATCTGTCATTGTAATCTGACTTAAATGATTAGTTGCTGGTAGCCTTAGGCTAAATTCCTCAAGATTGATAAAGCTTGATTACACTTTATCTTCGCTGGAGTTACTGGAAAAAAAAAAACCTCCATAAGGTCTATCAGACAACAGCATTAGAGCATTTATCAATAGTTACTTTTTGTTGTCAGGTTGGCAGCCTCGCTGGTTTGTGCTTGATGGAGGAACTTTGTCATACTACGACTCTCAAGAAGATGCCTGGAAAGGCTGCAAGGGCAGCATTAAAATTTCAGTTTGTGAAATCCAAGGTCGGTATAACTTGATTTACTGCGATCACGTTTAATTTGATAGTACTGACTAGTCTGATTCTTTGCTTGGTGCTGTGTTTTAGTTCATTCCTCTGACTCGACTCGAGTTGACCTAACGATACCTGGAGAGCAGTACTTTTACCTCAGAGCCATCAATGCAGCAGAGAGGCAGAAATGGCTGGTGGCTCTGGGAACAGCCAAAGCCTGCCTTACAGACAACCGAACTAAAAGAGAAAAAGGTAAGTGGATGCTATAACATACATAAAGTGACCATTTGTTAATAGTGCCACGTTTTAATCCCCCCCCCCCTTTTTTTTTTAACTTTTGGTAAGACTAATCTGTTAAAAAGAGAAAGATAACCTTATTGCCCAAAGTCAAATTAGTGTGTAAGACAGGTACCTGATTAGATTTCTTTTTAGTATGGAGAGTGTACATACATGGCTTCAGTGCTTAATTTGTAAAACGGGAGGTCCCGGAACGCAGAGGGGGGGTTGGTTCCGGCGACTCAAAAGGGGGGCTTGTAGTAACGGAACACACAGACACACACACACACAAACACGGCCAAGGTACTAATCCCTTTAAGTAAATCCAAACATCACTGTGTGCATAACAGGCAATATTTTATTATCCGAACGCTGGCCTGACAAAAAAAAACCGACAAAAAAATAACCATGACCACCACATCAGCGTTTACTGGGTGCAAAATATAAAAGATAAAACTAAATAAAAACTAGGCCGAAACCGTAACATTTCTTTTATAAACAGCAATAGCAATAGTATTCTTCGGACTATAAGGTTTTTCCGTCTGAGTGAAAGCTAACTGGAATCTCGTAATCACTGGTGCCAGTGTAACCTGATCCTCTCCCTTCCTCCGTTTCTGTAGCCTAAAATTCACCTTAGAATACGTCTAAATTATGGAAATACAAGATTTTTTTGTGTAACCTCGATGTGGAAAATACAGTAACAAAACAGAAAACTATTCTAAACATGAAACAAACTTTTTTTATATATATATATAGTGACAAAGTGGGTGGCGGATCCAATAAAATATTTTCCGGATCCAACGTCGGAGGTGCCAGAGCGCCTTCTGGCTGGATCTGGCTCAAATTAAGCCCTGCATAGCTTCCTTTTTTTCCTGACTATCAATTGTTTTGAGTACACTTATACAGTCTTTCAGAGTTAATCAGCACCAAACGTATCTGGCTAGTCCATTTTAACCTTCATGAGATTGCAAAGGCTTCAGTATAAGGTTTTATTGTCATAGGAGTAAGAAATTCATTATGAGCATAGTGTCAGGAAATTTGAGTGTCACAAATGATGATCAAAGAAAAAAATGCTGGAATTCCTAATCTCATATGCCGTGTCTGAGCCTTTTACAAACTGTGGAAAATTTATTGCTTATCAAAATTTGCCTGATTTGTGGTTTGTGTGCTTTGTGTAACAGAGCTACAGGAAAACACAGAGGCACTGAAAACTAAGATGTCAGAGCTCAGATTGTACTGTGACCTTCTTCTCCAGCAAGTTAACAAGATCAAAGAGAATGATGAGCTAGAAGAAACTTCAGCAGAGGTAAGGTTAAAGTTTGGATGAGCTATTGAAATTAGAGAAGCTGGTGGCAGTGAGAAACTGCAGTACGAAATAACCCACTTTTTTATTTGGACACACTTACCCACTTAGTGTGTCACCAAACTTTTGACTGGTACTGTGTATATACAGATATTTTAACTCTTGACTGCATAATTTATATAGTTTTGTTAGCATCCTGTTACCACACTATATACATAACATGAGATATTTTGGCAGGATCGGGATGGGTTTTAGTTTTGCTTTTGTGTATGTTTGTTGTTTCAGAGTGGCATAGACACTGGAAACATGGTGAAGTCAACATGCACTACTTTTCTTAAAACTCTGGAAGAATGCATGCAAATAGCAAATCGTACTTTCAGTACTGACATGGCAACACACAGTCCACCAGGAACTCCTCCAGTTGCAGCCATCAAACCTCAGAAGGTATTTCTCTCACCATCTCTTTGGCTTGTCAGTAAAAAGCAGGAAGCTGGTTTAACTAGTTTTATTGCATTGTAGTTACACAGCGTTGTTTTCCCAGCAGGTTAGACCTGTCCACCATGCAAATCAGAGCCTTGGAGAAAAGTAAGTTTTTTATCTCTGATTATATAGTGATGCTCTATCATGATAATTAGATGTTCAAAGTTGTACTCTCTCAAACATTTTCTGTGGTTCTTTTTTATTCTACTTGCTATTTCTGAAGTACTTTGTTCAAAATCATAAATGAGTTTTACTAGAAATTGCGCACAGTCTTTTTTTAAGGGCTTCTCAACGGCCAACCAGGCCAGTAAAGATACTTGAAGTGGACTAGACACAGTTGCACATTCAGCAGTTAGAAGTGTTTCATTTTGACTTTTGAAATAAACTTATTGTTCTAAAACTTATTCCAGGTGGAGAGATTTGACAGAAACCTCAGGAGAAACAGCTGCCCATGACAACCAGAGTATTGACTCTAAAACAGAGGGATCAGATGTACCAGATAAGCTGGATCTGCATTCTTCCACATTAGGTAGGTTAGGTTTTCCAACAACTTACTTTGTGCCCGGCAAAGAAAATTATATTTGCATTCCACATAGTTAAGACCACAAAATCCACAAGGAACCAGGCTGCTTTTGTTTGAGCAACATTTAAAAGGAAGTGGATAGATTATTGCCTCTTAGTGAGCAGACAGTGATGGATGCTTCATCATATTATTGTATTTCCTCAAGCTGTAGCAAAGCTTTTACTCTTCAAATGAAGTCACTGCCCGAGAAAGAAAACAAGAACAATCTATTCCGTTATGTGGTTTAAATGATCTGTAATGTATATTCCATAAATGCAGATATTTGTGTGGTATTGTTTACAACATACATATTTTATATACATTTTTTTTACATGTGTTTTTCTTATGCAAGTAATCCATGTTATTTTGTATTTGAAATTAATTGGTGAATGTATAAAATATATACAATATATACATAATGTCCAAGTACTTCAGCAGATACCCTAAAATCCTTTTATGAGCTAAACTAAATACAAACATAGAATAAAACATATAGGATAAACTTTAAGGAAAATAAAAGCATATTGTTTGGTTTATGAAGGGAGATTGTGCCATTATGTCATTATGTTCACTTTCTAATGCAGGACACACAGATGTTTTTGAAGTACAACAGCCACCCATCCCTCTAAAATCAATAAGAAAGATCCTTATTGATCTACAACTGTTTAATGTGACATAGTTGTTTTTTTTAACTGCTACGCACTCGAGTCAGTCAAAAAGTTAAAGTCTTGAAACCCCTTTAGAAGTGTAAAAAGACCTTATAAACTGTACTTGTTTGTTTTAGCTCCTTTGTCTGGTTACATGGATTTTTTTTATGGTTACCATGTGTTTTTTTTTAATCATGCAGACATTGAATCATCCATCAGATTGGTTCACGAGGAGCAAGTTGATTCTGCATCAGACACTAACCAGAGCGTCTCTGAGACTGAACACTATGACCAGCCACCGGAGGGAACAGAAGAAAATGAAGCTGCTGCTCAAAATGAAACAAAACAAGAACAGAAACACAAAGTGGACCAAAGTCAAGAGGATGATGATGATGACAATAGGGAAGAAAATGCTGTCCAGCTCCACCAACAAGAAGCTGTTTTAGACCAAAAGGAGACTCTAGAAGATTATCCTAAAGATTTAACAGAATCAGAAGACAGAGAGCAGGTGGAAACTTTCTTCAGCACAATGAGTCACAGGTATGAAAGTGCCACTCAGAGAGATCACGTCTCCTAGGACACTTGAGGTGCTGTATGAACTTAGCTGTTTTTGTTATTTTAAACAGCTGTTAGAAATTAAACAGTATTAGAATAAATCAGTTCAATCTATATGTACTAGTTTTGTCATTGAGCTACTTTACTTGTGCTTCATCTTTTGACATAACTAAACATTAGTTTGCTTAATTATTATTATGCAGTGTTGCACATAGTTAACTAATAAGTTGAAACAAAAGTTTTAAGATGTGATGATAGGCTCATTAGTGTGTTCTCTCTTGATCATGACACAGAGAGGCGCTCATCTGATATTTGGGTTTGTAAAGCTTTTTTGTTAATATTTTTCTCTTTATATTTCCAACATATTTTGCTATATTTGACACACTGAAAAGTGATAGTAGTGTTTGAATTAGTATTTCTGTCATGCTCAAGTACTAAGTAAACATATTATTGTAATGGAAGAAATGTTGTCCCAATCAGCAAATAAGCAGCTGCTAAAGGTTTTGAGTTAGTTTTTTTTTGTCTTGGAGGGAAATGAAAAAGGAACTCTGTTGGGGTGTAGACGAAGTAGCAGAGTAGTCTCAGGTACAGTCAAGTCTTGAACTGCATGACATTTTGTGTGAATCATTTCTTTGACTTGGTTTTACCATTTGTATCCTTTTTTTCTGTTTGAGTTGGGAAAATAAAAACTGAAGTTGGTTACTTGTCTTAATATATTATCTTGTTTAAATCTGTTCTACTTTTTTAGATTTAGTGATATAAGACTGGATGACGACAATGGTATCCCTACACAAGAGTTTTTGGATTCATGCTATGCAATAGTGCCTGTATTAGGTAGGCTGGTTACTTTCCGTCTCTCATCATCTTAATTTGCTACCCTGTGTTGTAACAGTTTTCACAACTTTGCCTAATTGCATCTTTAGCATTTCAGCCTCTCTAACTTTGATTTATGTAACGTCTCTTTTCATACCTGTCGTTTTTGCATGCCCTGTCAATCACATCATTGGTGTTTAATGAGGTGGCAGTTTTCTGTCTCAGTTTCCACGTCATCTTTTTTTTCCATGCCTTGCATTTTTCCTACTGCACTCTTAAATCAGTCATTGGCTTTATTTGTTCTTTATAGCTTAACAATCTATCAAATGTCAAGGTTTATCATACTGACCAATTCATGCACATTGTTGTGGTTTTGTGCGCAGTGCACTACTCTGTGTACTGTGCAAAGATAAAAATGTTTGTTCATAATCATGATAATATAAAAAAGTATATTTGTGTGTGTGTATTGTATCCTAACTGTTCACACACGCAAAAGAAAAAATCATTAAGAGATCTGTTTTTAGAACATCATTGGGGTTGGGGCAATATTCAGGAAGAGAAGCTGTATGTTGATTACTAGCAATTTTCCCTGATGTTCGCTGCATGAGGTAAATTGGCATACAAGGAAATTTTGTATAACAATAGTAACTTGTCGTAAATGAACCTAAACGTGTCCAAAATACACTGGAGTACTGCAACACACTAAAGATAAAATGAATAACTAGATTATTTCATAATAGTTATTTATCAAATAAAATATCAATCTGTAAATAAATGATAAATATCAGATATAGTGCTGCCACTGAAATGACACCCCATAATTTTTTCTCCAATTAAAGATAAGGAACAATGTTTTTACCTTGTGTAAGACAGCCAACAGAACCAAGTTAAAGTTTGCTCAAAGCCTGCCAGGTCATTTGACTTATAAAATGAGAAACATTAATATGATATGGATATGGTTCAATATGTGGAAATGTGAACTATTTGTAACACTTGAGTGGAAAGATGATTACTTAGGGCATATAATCAGTCTAACTTTTGGTTTTTAAAACTGTGTGTAAACTTAACAATGATGAGATGGTGATTATATAACTTTATTAAAAAGCTTTAACTTAATTGCATGTCCGAATGTATTGTAACTGTGCTGGGGTACTTAAGTAAATAGCCCCTGAGCTGGGACTTTTTAATGGAGCGATCAATGAACATAAGACATTTAAAAAAAAATATATACACTACCCCTTAAAACCTTGGGATCACTTTCCCATTAAATCCAATAGGAAAGTGATCCCAAACTTATGAGCAGTGGTGTGCATTGATGTAATATTTAACTTTGACATGGAGCCAACAGTGATACAGCAGTGTGTCCTATATTATACCTATTATATAGGACACACTGCTGTAATGTGAGATGTCTTAAATATGATATAACATTATTAATATTAATAATACAACATCAATCACTCTGCCAGGAAATACAACACTGACTTTTTTCCCCCCAATATTGAAGCGGCAGCAAAATGATCACAGATTCTCTTTTCTCAGACAAACTGGGATCCACAGTTTTTGCACCAGTTAAAATGGATTTTGTTGGAAATATTAAGGTGAGTACACCAGTTTTTAAGAACTATTTAATATACTGATCAAGTAATTATGAGTATTTACCAGTTGATCTAAATTGTACTTTGATATATTGTGACAATCTTTCATTACAGTCGAGTGATGCTTGAAACCAGACATTTCTTTCTAGTTGTAATGTGTTTGCTCTGTCAGTAAGGGTAACCAATATATTTGATGTTTTTAAGTGTACAATTTATTCACTTTGAAAATCATAAGAGCTAAGCTCAATAGCTTAGACATTTATTTCAGGCTTTATCAATCACTTCATTTTTCTGTAGAAAATTCACCAGAAGCTGATGTCAGACCCTGACAGCTTCCACACACTCCAGTCCATTGTGCTGCATGAAGTGCAGACAGATGTTACCCAAGTGCGCAATTCTGCAACAGAGGCTCTGCTGTGGCTCAGACGAGGTTTGAAATTCCTTAAAGAGTTTCTGTCAGAGGTCAATGCTGGGCAGCAAGACATCCAGGGAGCACTTAGTAAGTTTGATTCTGTTGTACTGATTCAAACACGTAGAGCTTAATATATGTTTTCTGTCAGGATTTATTTTTTTCTTTTTATTTCACCTAGATAATGCTTATGGAAGGACTCTTAGGCAGTACCACGGATGGGTTGTGCGAGGTGTATTTGCTGTAGGTATTTTTGCTTACATTTATACCTTTTTTTCTGATGTAAATCTGATCTTTAAGTGTAACAATTAAGTGATTCTTATTTCCCCCAGCTGGCACTGCGAGCTTCCCCATCGTATCAAAGTTTCACCGCTGCCTTAGTGACAAAAGAGGGTGACGAGCTGAGGACCGACAGTATAAGTGGTATACACAGGGACTTGGGAGTGTACCTGCCTGCCTTGGGGGCGCAGCTGGCCATCCTGGATGCGCTGTATGAAGAGAACAACCTAGAGTCTGATGAGGTGGTGTGACACTCAAACAGGAGATGTTTATAGTTCAAGGAGGGCGAGAACCTGTGGGAAAGGGAAGAGTAGTGGCAAACTGCTGAAGAAGGTGCCAGATGCTTGAGGTGCATCTTTATATGTACGTATGTACAAAACAACGTGAGCATGTGTCATGGCAACGTGAAGTGTTTCAGTGGTTTTTAAACTCTACAACAGGTCTGGGTCTGAAGGTGATATTAAGGTCTGTATTCAGAGCCCACAGGGAGATCGGTAAGAAGTATCAGTTGAAATATTGTACTTTGAAGAAACCTAAATTACAGGTTTTGTTCAAAAAGACCTGTGACAGTAAAAGGGTTTCAAACCCTATTATGCACACTCCAAGTACGATTATTCATAGTAACATTTGTTTCTGATTCACA
The DNA here is from genome assembly GCA_037177495.1 of Rhadinocentrus ornatus. Taxonomy (NCBI): domain Eukaryota; kingdom Metazoa; phylum Chordata; class Actinopteri; order Atheriniformes; family Melanotaeniidae; genus Rhadinocentrus; species Rhadinocentrus ornatus. Next base: position 17,684,360 of record JBAMHW010000006.1, read on the forward strand.
TCTTGTTGTACTGCAGCATTATTTCTAGATGTATTTCAAGATAAATAACTAGATAATTTTTTGTTCCAGTAACTTCCCTGGAAGCACATTTGTTATTCCCTTTAAACTGATAAGAATATGAAACTTTAATCAATAGTATTGTTTCCTGGGTTTCATGACACATAGTGATACCTTAAAATAGCACAAAGCACTTGTTGAAAAACAATGCCACATTGTTAAAATGCGCAATACACATCTTGAGTATGTAAATGTATGGCATACTGGACTAACTTTTTTTCAGTATTTCTTTTTTTTTTCTTTACTTTGCACTGAATGATCATTTAAATTGTAGCTTATGATCAAAATAAATTAATATTTTCCCCTCAAAATTTAGGTAATACGTTTGACCGTGTATTACTTTATCTAGCATGTCCTTGTCTAGAGCTTTTCCATGGGACCAAAGCAATTACTTGTCATGTGATTGGCTTTAACCTCTGCTGCTATAGAAACAACACAAGAATAAAGTGTTACAGTTGTGACGACTGTTGTTTATGAGGATGTGCTCTGCACAAACTTATGCATAGTATGCATACTTGGTGTCTATTTATTGTGTCTTAAGTTATCAAGTTAACATTAACATGCAGATCATTTCAGTACAACTGATGTGCGAATGTATGGACATTTGTATCAATAAGGCATGTTTGCTGATAGCATGTTTTATGTATTAAGTAACAAAGGTGCCAGCAAAAACTGAAATTAAGCTAAGGGCTTGAAAAATAATAATCCTAAAGGTGATTGTGAAATTTAAACAATGTTGCTTTTTTAGGATGTCTGTACTGAGAATTATCAGTCGTCTCTAGCTCAAATCTGATTTACTGATTTCAGCTTTTCCTTTTTTTAAACATCTTATCTCTGCCCCTTTTCGACATAAAAGTAATTGTTACTCAGTAATGATTTTGATTCAATAATAAAAATGAGCTGTGAGAGTCCACATGCAGGCCAGGTGGAAGTCGGGCCACACATTATTTGAATAATTTAAACAAAGCAGGGACTTTAGTAACAGGGGGTTGCTGTACCACCAAGTATACATTTTTTAATCTTTCTGAAATGCAGTCTGTACAAACTCCTGTACCATTAATAATTCATGTAAACATTTTGTTTATAACATGGATGTGCAGTGGACTTATTTCAAGTTGCAGACTAGTTTCGATAATAATCCTGTTCTGTTGTAATATTCCAACAAATAATAGATTTTTTTTATATGGATTTATATAAGATGCTATTTGATTTTTACCTAATAAATGTAAATACAGTGTAACTTCATATTAGTCTCTGAGCATATCTTTACCTACTGCAACAAGATTTTTTGTCCCTGAGAATCCCCTCAAGTACAAAAAACAGCAGGGGGACCTTGATGGCCCTGGATTCAGTATTATTGGATCATAACTTAAATTAACAGGGTTCAGGACCATATGCAATGAATATTTCAGGCCAATCACAGACATATTTATTGCATCTTTTTGAACACACATGGATGTGTCAGTAGGAGTGTTCCTCCTTTATATATATATAAATATATATATATATATGTTACACTTGGGTTCAGGTCTACTCCCTTTCCCTACAACATAACTTGTATTGTCCCTTTTGCTGCAGCTGTAACGTTATACCAACCAACCTATACTTGTTGGAAAGTCTTATTTATGAGATTATTATCTTAATACTTTTAGGAGCTTAAATTAGACAGCCTTCATCTGAAAGAGCCGTCTTTATAGAAAGGATTGAAAAGGGTTCTTAAGCTTTCCAGCAAAAATATTTAATTTCTCTTTGAGGATTCATGTGTGAGATTAGCAGATCTTGTCATTGCTGAGTCATATTAATTGGTTGACCCTGCTACACAGAGACATCTGCGGTACAAATCTGACTGCTCTGTTCAGGGGGAGTGCACATGATGGGATTACTATGCCAAGGTAAGCTTTTACTGAGGCATCTTTTCAATCATATTGTTTTGATGTGATTTAGTGAAGGAATACTGCATGCTAATATACACAGATTCAACCAGTCTCAAATATCTCTGTTACAACACTGGCTGGTTGCCTGTCCACAACCTTTATCAACGTTCCTCATCTATAGGAACAGAACCAGCTCTGCTGGGCTTCATTAAAACAGGATGAAGAGCTGAAAACCCATTGCCATGTCTGAGAAATGAGTTTCCTGGGTGGTCTGGCTGCCATTAAGTACAATGCAACACTTGGAACAGTTGACAATATTTTTTTTTTTAACCAGATTTTTTATATACAGTGAGGAAAATAAGTATTTGAACACCCTGCTATTTTGCAAGTTCTCCCACTTAGAAATCTTCGAGGGGT
>JBAMHW010000006.1:17686807-17699466 GCA_037177495.1 Rhadinocentrus ornatus
CGATGAAAATTTCAGACTCCTCCATGTTTCTAAGTGGGAGAACTTGCAAAATAGCAGGGTGTTCAAATACTTATTTTCCTCACTGTATATTTTCAGAAGTTAATGATGATAAAGCATCAATAACATCTGCATCAATGTCTTTTTTCTTTTTCTTTTTTGCATGGCTCCTAATTAACCGTAGACAGGACTAAGATGCTGACTCACCTCTGTGAAAGTTTAAACTTGTCTTAAAACTGAGACTGCTTTAAGTTTTTTTTAATTGTCCACAACTACTGTAAAAATCATATCAGAATAATTAAACAACATGAACATTTTCTATTCCTGTCACAGTGCATACTATACTTCATAAAGCTTCACAATACAGTACATTATCACATGCATGTTTCAGCATTGTTGTGCACACACAGTATCAGAGCAGAGCAGCACAGATCACGGACACGGCATTTAACATAGTCTCTGACGTATTTGTGTTTTGTGCCTGGTACGATTCATTACTATAAGGTTTGTCATACATACAGTACTTAGCTACACTGGACAGAGCACTTCTTAAGACACCTGCTATGCTGATAAATGCAATGATGATTTACAAAACAGTGTTTGACAAAGTGGAAATATTTCACACCCTTGAACAGTTTTTCACAAGCATGCGGACATGATATAATAACAGTCTTGCTCTTTTGATTCCTTTTCTCGAGGAATCATTTTAACACCTGACTTTTCTTTATGTACAGATGAGGAAAGGTCTCCCTTGGCTTTGAGACTCATACAGTAGCTTATGGAAAATGTAATCTTAAGTCAACACAGTCATTTTCAGCAACAAGCAGATTACATCTACACTGTTAAGTATAATGTTGAGTTTCTGTGTTGCTGTATAAGACAGCATGATTGGATAAAGAGGTATTAAAGTAAGTACAGTAATGACCAGAAAAAAATCTTGGAATTTGATTTCCTTCCCCTCTAGCAGGTACAGATTAATCCAGCCATTCCTGTGTAGTGAGATAATTAAGAACAATAACAGTTTTAAGCCTTCACATATTTCCTTTCGGCCTTGCAGCACAGAGAAGGAACTCTTTTATTGAGTGCTGCATATTTAATAAGCATTAAAGCTTTTCTTTAAACCTGTATAAATCAGTACAGTCAGAACCATTTTGCTTATAACGAAACCAGTGAGACAAATGTGGAAAAGGTGCTGACTGGAGTTATATTACCTGTTAGTTCCTGAGAAGTTTGGATTGATGAAATCTTGTCCAGACTGACTATCTGTGTCAAGTATAGGATACCACAAGCTAAGGAAGCTAAGTTAGCCTTTGAAGTTTTAGGACCAGTGACTCTTTAGTTGTGGCCCCTTGCTCTACAGTAACAGACTCGCCCAAAGATTACAAACCATTGTGTAAAAATTTCTTGATGTGATAGTGAAAGAATACAGTACGAAAGTTGTTTTGACAATAATAAGTAAAGCTCATGTTTTTAGCAATTCCTGTGTCATGCAAGTGCCGTGCACATTCACACTGCAGTAGAAAACCTGGGAGCATGGCTCTGGATGTCCTACTGCAACAATAACTGGGTCAAGATTATTACATCTCTGTACCGGCTGCCGCTTCTCCACATCATCTCCTACTGGCATTTCACAAAGTCTGCATGACTGTTACACAGCTGTTGCATTCAGAGGTTGTTTCCCATCCAGTCCAGCATGGTGAGGCGGCTAGTTGAGATCCTACTTGTTAAGACAGAGGCAGTTGTCCTGCACATTTCCAGAGTGGATTTTCACCTTCACTGACCGACTTCAGAGAGGCATCTCCGCAGAAATACAGATGAGTTATGTGTAAATGTATACATATCAGTTGTTTTTTTTCATTATATAATCATTGGTTGCCTCTTCTCTCAGAGTCTTTTGCTTAGAGCATTTTTGTTCTTTTCCTTTTCTTTCCTTTTCTTTTCTTTTATCGTGTCAAGCAACGGACACAGCAGATCCAGCTGCACCATCCAGATGTCACCTCAAGTGAAGTACTTGCAGTTTGTGGAGTCAATAACACAATATGGTGTGCACTTGAGGTATCCATATGACCTAAAATGACAGAAAACCCTTAGGTCAGTTTTACTTTTTTTTTCTTTTTTTTTTCTTCATGCAACTATTTGTTTTTGTGCAAACATGCTACAGACATATTATGTGTTTACCCTGGGAGATATGAATTGCATGTCTGGTATCCAAAGTCCTTTCCATCACACTCCTCAGCCCCTTCATAGCGGTATCCATCTCCACAGTAGGCATGTTTACACTCTGTGGTAAGAAGAGACAGCAGGAGTGTAGGGGTTGTGTCATACGTGCACAGCAAAGCACAACTATGGTACATTTAAAGACCTTTTAATGTAGACTTACTGACACAGCCGTCAGTGACAACTCTGTTTTTGTCATCACACTCCTCCCCACTGAAGATCTGCACTACTCCATCACCACAATAACCTTCATCGTCAGGTGCGTTTTCCATGGACTGGAAGGGTGTCAGCTGGAATGGGAGAGTCTTTTGGAGAGTTTCAGTAACTTAAATAAAAAGAAAAATCTGTCTGAAAGTAACCATGTGTTCAGAATACAATCCAATTTTCCTGACCGAACTGATACCTGGATTGGTAGCCAGCCATCAATGTCTTTGAAATAGAGAGATCTCTGATCTTTTCGGAATGCAAGTGCATTATCAGTTTGAAGCTGCTCCAGTTCTTCCTCGTTGCTCACCACGAATATCTAAACGAAGAAAGAAAAGGAGTTGCAAAAGAAAATTATATCATGTAATTTAAGTCATTAAATATTTTAATAACTTTTGTTAAAAAAAATATGTCTTTTTAAAGTTTTTTTTTCAGTTGTCAGTTCTGTGTCAAGTGATCTTGGCAGCATGCATTTCACTGCAACATGGCCACTCATTCCTTACTGCGGGGACTTTAGGATAGTTTTCTGTGGATGGATAATCATCAAATGGAGAACTACTAAGAGAGCCACAGTTACACTTTCCAGGGAGCCCTGGTGGACCACGAGCTCCTTTTGCCCCAACCATGTAGAGCCCTAAAGGACATGAAATCATGGAAAGCACATGTTATTTTTTTTTTTTTAAAAGAGACAAAAACAAGCTTAATGTTCAGTGCAAATGAAGAGATTATTGTGGGACTGTAAATTAGTGTGCAGCAACAGGAGTGCCAGATATCATACATCACTGAATGTAATGTCAGTGGTTCATCTATCAAGAGGCAAGCACAATCAGCTTAATTCATATGGAAACCTGATCAAGATAAATTTAGTTTGGATTACGTGGTGACATAATATTAGTAAAACTATAGGAACGGTTGCAATGTTTGAACCCACTTTAGCCACATGATGTCATCATCAGAGCATCATGTTTCAGTTCAGGAGATTAGATTTCTCTGGGGCTAAATAAGACTGCTGGTGGTACCTCTCATTGCACTAAAGTGTTTTGTTTTGCTGACTGCAGTGTTTGCCTCTTCTCTCCACACACTCACCGCAAATAAGTGGGGAGTTAAACAACAGTAGTGAAAGTCATGCTCTAACTAAACAAAATGTTTTTGTGTTTTTTCTTGGTATCTTCAAAAGTTCTGCTAAGTATTTTACCTGTGGCAGGCAATCCAGGAGGACCTGGGTGGCCTGCAGGTCCCTGTGGGCCTGCAGGTCCCATAGGACCAATTCTTCCCAGGTCTCCTTTCATTCCCTAAAACCCAATCAAGACAATACAATTAGGTCAATATCATATATATTCTTACATTATGTTTTAGAAGCTTAAAAGTAAACTGAGGATAAAATGTGAGCATAGAAAAAAAACTTGTAGTGATGCACATCAGCGGTCTCAGCAAATGTATTGTTATGATCAATATAAGCACAAAATAGAACCTCATGTATAAAACATACATTGGGAAATCGTTTCAAGAGCAGAATCTAATAGTGTAAATCATTTTAACCCAGGATTTATCTGAAAGCACTACAAAGAGTATTTACTATCAAAACTGGAATTTTTATGCACATTTCAAATCTGATGTCAATACAGTTGGGAATTTAATCTTGTGTAGTGTATTCAGTAATGATAAATAAAAATTCAGACAGTCCAAAGAAATAAATTATGCAGTGAAAATCTCAGGCTGAAGTTTTTGAGCAACATATGTTGCTCTCCGGGTGACATCTTGCTCATTTCAGCAGGAAAATAGATCAGTAAAAAAATGGAAAACATATTGCTTTCAAAACAACAACAGATCCCAAACAGAGGACTATGAAATGGAGAGGTAATGATACAGTAGTAAACATGCTAATAACCTTTAACATTAACATCAACATCAGTCTCTTTTGTTCTGTGCTCATTGAGACATTTGCCCTACAAAACTTCTAAATAGATATGCCTACAAACTCCTAACCTGCTTGCCTCTCTTCCCTGGTCGGCCTGTGGGTCCCCTGTTTCCTGATATACCAGGTTCTCCTTTAGGACCCATTTCACCCTGCAAAACAATTCACATTATTTATTATTTAAGACATTTAATTAATCCGCAATGTTAGAGATGCAGTATTATTTTTCTTACTTTCTGCCCAAGCATCCCTGGGAAACCCATTGCACCCTGTGGGTAGCAAACAGCAGCTTGTATTAATTCAGATTTCATACAATGTACTGGATGTACCACACTGCTGATATTCTACCCACCTTGTCTCCTTTCAGTCCACTCTCACCACGGTCACCTCGAGAACCCTGATGGAGCAGAATGCAAGGTGTTACAGTGTGTTACTTATCTCCTCCTATATGATAATTACTTATGTAAGCACATACTTTCTCCCCTTTATATCCAGGTAAACCCTATGAGTAAAGACATTTAAAAAATTAGACAAGATGATAACAAAACCAGATGCTGACATTAAAGCCAGATTTCAGTGCTTCATGTGTAGATCGTACCCTTGGCCCAATTGGTCCTCTGGCTCCAGGTAAACCCATCAACCCCGGGTCACCTTTCTCACCCTGACACAGAAGAAAATATTGGCCACAAATTGATTGGTTAAACATGGTCCAAAAATCTTACCACAACTTTCTCTTGTGAAAAGACTAAAAACTATAATTATGCTTTTACATTTCTTTATTCAGCTACTTATTGCTCTTGTATATTATATATAATCTACATTATGAGGTCTGACTTACTCACTTTGGCCCCATTCATTCCTGGCCATCCAGCCGGTCCTTGCTTCCCTGGAAGCCCAGGAGGCCCTGTCCGACCCTGAAGTTGCACATCAGTTTTTAGGGTTATAAAATTAGGGCCTTAATGCCTGTTTACTTTACAGATTTAAAAAAAAAAAAAAAAAGACAGAGACAGAGAAATTCAAAAGCAGTAGCTGACACTCCAGCATATATCAGATACTACTGTACATGCAGGGGGAGAATGGCTTTAACGAGCCTTGTTACTTTGCTCTCTTTTAATTAAATGATGGGCTGTATATAGAACAGGAGTTTGTGCTTGTTGGGAATAAAAAGATTAATGATCTGGCTGGAGCACTAAGCTAAATTGCACTGCAGTGCTGGAAACCTGCTTGGTAAGGGGACTGCCTTTTCTGCTACACCACAGATACAATTTTTTTAAGAGGTCGCTCATCTTCTACCTCACGAAAAATTGTGTCCTGATCTTCTAGAGGCTGTGGCCATCTATGTCCAATTCAGAGGCAACCCTATCTGACAGGGAAGCCTGATGCTGGATGTTGATAGAGAGGCAGTATGCTTCCTTTCTGTGCAAGAGAAGGCTAACAGCATGGTAAGTCCCCCTGTCATTAAACAAAACAGCCTGTCTCAGCAGCCCTGCCTGCATCCCTTGCATCCTGCCAGTATCTGTTCTGTCTTCTGTCAAGGTTGTACCTGCACACAATTTCTTGATGGACACACCCTGGTGCTGGCAGTGCTCTGACTTACAGCCAGCAAGCAGGCGGGGGCTTCGTATTTCATTTTGGAGTAAATCCACTTACAGTAGCAAAGAACATAGTGATTAATGGGAACTCTCACCTTTTGTCCAGGTCTTCCAATTTCTCCCTGAGAACCGGGTGTGGAGGAGGGGACAAGGACAGCAGTCACTTACTGCACTTCCCGAAAGCATTTATCAGTCATGTGCAACAGGTCAATTATACCTAAATTTATAAAAATAATGAACAAGTTATAAAATCAAATGCAGATACAGTAAACGCACTTCTTACCTTTTCTCCTTTAGGCCCTCTTATTCCAGGTAATCCGGGTGGGCCCTTATAATAAAACAATATTTGTTTATAAATCATTCAGATAGCCATCTAAATTAGTTTTATTGTCCACAACATCCCACCACAAAGATATGTCTGCTTCTGGAAGAGTGCAGCTGCAGTTTCAATTAACTTAAGGCTGACTGGCCCCTATTGATTTTAAAAGTGCCTTGTGGGTCTTTGTGATATACTGAAATGCTGCTGTAGTCCCGTTGGTGCTGTAACAGCCTGAAATTACCAGCTTCAAGAATCGTTTAGTCAATTTGCTTTTCACTTTAGAAATGCTGTGCTAACAGCAGAAAAGGTCATTTACCGAGAACCTATGTCTTTATATATTTCATCACTAGAAAACACAAACACATGGACATGAATGTGTGCTGGTAATCCCTGGAATTTACGCGGCGCAGTACGTCTTTCCAAGCAGATGGCACTTCGGACGATTTCTGAGAATGTGTGGCACACTGGCAGGCAGTGGAAAAAGGCTATTTGTGTCACAGCTAAATGTAGAGCGTTAATGGGCTGCTGTGCTGCATGGGCCAGAGAAATCCCCATCGCCTGTTCTGCAGGAACTATCAGGTTGGAAAGGAGATGGGACTAATATGTTGCAGGAAATTCCCAATATTTTGAAGCACTGTAGGAGGCCCTAACATGGAAGAGTTTGGGATGAAGCCATAGTGACTGTTAACCCTGTTAGGGGAGATGTGTTGGTCTACAGTGTGGTCTTATTGCTGGGATAACCATGATGTTTGAGGGAAGTCTGGTGTTCTACCTGAGGTCCAGGGGGACCAGCAGGCCCCGGAGAGCCTCTAACACAGGCAGAACCTTTATTCTTATTGTCCAACTCAGACTCACTGTCAACACGTGAAGTGTCTTCATTCTGTAAAACAGAACAAAAAATTGTACAATGATAATTTTTCCCAGGTATGACAAACTCTTAATGATGGGAAAGTCAGAGAAGTGTCATCAATAAATTAGCTGTTTTAAAAACGTTTGTCAAAACTGCATCTGCATTGACTTTATAAATTACAACTTACAAATTCATTTCTCTCTGAATGTATGTTCCACCAGCGTTTTAACCAACAAGTTCTACTCAGGGGTCAAAAGACTGAGCAAGGGGCCATAAGCATATAACCCAAGGACATATCAACAGTTAGGTATTCCACAATAGAAAGTCACATGACTCACTAATGTGTAGCGTCGCCAAAGTGAAGGAGGTGGAGGAAACAGGGGGGGTGGAGGAGGACTCAGTAAACAGCACAGGTTGAATCTCCTTTGCTGCTCCTGGGATTTGAGAGCTGTGCAAGATATGCATTGCAGTTACAAATTACACCACAGGTCAAGGTTGGGAGAGGACAGTTTAAACATGTGTTTATGTTTTATTTTAACTTCAGCACTGCTGGAACTAATCATCTCCAAAATCAGCAGTCATAAAATGTTTAATTTCACATGGACATGTTTCTGCAACTGAAAACAAGCCGACAAAATATCAAGAAATCTTACACATATTGTCAAAATTGGATAAATCGGAGAGGTTACAGGATGCACCAGAAACCTAAGCAACAGAGAAGCAGGTGCAAACTATCATATCATAACACCCATCCAGTAGAATTCCTAGAGCTGGACACAGACATGAAGCGTCCCTCACGGAGGAACTGAAGCCGCTCTTGCTATTAATAGAGACATTTCCAGCCTACCTCATGGGAAACGAAGAAAATAAAAACATGTGCAATGGATTAAGCTGAACTCAAGATTAATCTCAAAATGAGAAGAGTCGATGCTTTTACACCTGTGCATGACTGCACAGATAGAACGCTCACACATGTACACATACATGTAACCTCAGGAATATTTAAAGTCCTACCTGCTGGGAATGAAATGAAGCTGTCCAGAAATGAGGACTGAGCCAGACCACAAGAAAACCACAGAGGCAGATAGAATCCGATTGTTAAAAGAGTCATGCTGCTACATATAGTTGTCTGACTTTATGTCTGAGCCACAGCAGCCTTCACAAGCTGCCTTCTTCCTTTCTGTTCTTTCTCTGCTCCCCTCCTTCTCTCTGCTCGCTCTGCTGGTCTCCCTTACGCCCTCACAAGAGGGTACGCTGACCAATACCCATTAAATCTTTCCTCTGCATCAGTGTGTGCTAAAATTACAAGAGACAGCCCGCCAGCTGCCTCTGGTGCCAAAATTAGATCTCTACTACTGTAGGGGACTGTTATTGTTTCCACTCCTCTGGGGAGACTTAGCGGACAAAAAAAAAGAAAAAAAAAAAAGGAATCATTTTGCCTCTCTGCAAATAGATTTTGTAGGAAGATATTACAGTACATTTGACCTGTGACAACACTTGGACCTTTGTGAGGTCTTTTCCTTCTTTTTTGGTGTATTTTACTATGTAATGTGTGTCACTTCAGTCCAGCAATACAGTCTTTGGTGAACATGACAGCTGGTTAAAAGCAAATAAATGTAAATAAATAATTTTTTTTTTAAAAATGTAGGAAATACCAACTATATCACGTTTCTATTGTTTAATAGATTACAAAGATCCTAGTGCAACAAAGCAAGATCTTCTGCTTTGGCTAATCAAATACTGATTTTCTGTCTTGTATGTTTTATAATTTCCTTAACGAATGTCTTTTCTGTCTTTGACATATTTGGACAAAAGACAGCAAGAACTGAGCTTTAATAAATTGTAAGTGTTTTTTATTTTATTATTACTTTGTTGATCAGTTAGTCAAAATGATAATCACCAAGTCATTCAGAGTTACAGCCCTTTTAAGGAGAAATAAATGACGGATTCATCATAAAAAACAGATAATTGTATTACAAAGATTTTGCTCAGGTACTATGTGGTTATATACGCTACAGTGTAGTAACAATCAAAACAATTTCAGGTTTTTCATGGAAACAATCACAAAATAAAAGCAGATTCATATTCTTCATGCAGTTTCCTGAAGAAAAACTTCACAGCTGCTCTGATCATTTTTTGGTGAAAATTGATGTCTAGAGGTTGGAGCGTGTGAGCCAAGGAAACTCCTGCAAAAACAAACAGCACAGCATTACGTTTTCAGACAGCTATTTCTGTTATCGAGTCAAACTTTGTTGTCAACCCACAAATAACCGCTTTCATCTTCAGCTCTAACTTCAACCAGTCTGACAAAAATTAATAATACTCAGTTAACGATGAGGGGAAGCACAATTCAAACAAGGGGACAAGTCTTTTTTGTACATGGAGCTCATCTTTAATACAACCCTCCACCAAGTCTGCAAAGGGTTGCGCGGATACATTCAACATAAACACATAGGGCTATGCTTTCTAATTATGGGTTCCCTGAAATAGACAGGTCAGGCTAGTGTGAGGTAGGGGGATTGTGAGGGGATACAGCAGTTCTACAGTGCAACGGAGTGTATGGATTAATGTTCTGTATGCCATGTCAGTCATATTGCACGGATGAGACCACAGTCAAGTTGTCCAATCTTCTGTATAACCCTTTGACCAAAGAACTGTTGCTTTTAATAATAACTGGATTTACTGTTGTGACTGTTGGTGTCACTCATTTTCTCCTCCATTTCAAGAAAAAACAAAAGTAAAAAGGTATATTCTTGTATGCAACTTTTAGCAATAAACTGAGTTTAGCCACAAAAAGGTCTTGTCCCCGCTGTCTGACTCCCAAGAACCCAATTTGTGGGAGGATCTGTGCCAAGTACGGTGTTATGGTAGATTAACAGCTAAAATATCAAGGATTTTCTGCAAAGTCCTAATTCCAGACAATCAGGACACCCCAGAGAGCCTGTGCCCCCATGTGTTAAAGCTGTTACACCAGCTAGAAGTGGACCTACACAAAATTTAGTAGGTGGTTTATGTTGTTTCTGATCACAGCTGTTTTCAAATAACGTCTGCAAGGGCAATGAACTGCAAACGGATAAATAGCTTTATAAAACGTGAAACTAGAAGATATTAGTTATTAAAACCAATTCTTTCTGACGCTTTAAAATGTTACAAAAAGAGTCCTCATGTTGTAGATTTGGAAAATATTATGCTTCTAACATGTGTTCATTACATATCTGAACCCTCTAAAATCCGGATTCAACCCTGTAAGGAAAGAGTTGCAACACCAACATCTGACCACATGGTGGAGGATGTTCCTTCTTACATAGGTCTATATATTTATGCATTAAGCTCTATATGTATTTTTGTGGCTACTTAGGAATTTCTGTCTTTTATAGAAAAGTCACATTTCAACAGTGTTTAAAGCACCAGAGGTGCTGGAAGAAATATTGTAGATTTCCTGCTTCTTAGTTTGGCTAACAGATGAACATATTAATAACAAAACTCTTTTATTTTGACAGACTACATCTGTACCTGCTGTTTTCTGTCTGATGAAGGGTCAATAAGTACATTGAGCAGACTTGGTCTCTCCCAGTCACTCAGGCTGAGCTGTAAGGCACTGCGAAGCTCCTCCACCGTCCTCACCAGCAAGCCTCGACCTCCAAACGCTGTCATAACCTCATCGTACCGTGCCTCAGGTAGGAGAGACACAGGTGGGGCTCTAAAAAGGTAACATACTTATTTAAGCTTCCTAAATTTCTAAATTTTTTCCTTTAATTCCTAAATGTCACCGTCAGTGTGAATGTACAGTATTTTGACCGTTCTCTCCCTTTTTTAAGACTCACACAGAGGTCAGATCTCCCATTTTTGCCATTTCTTTCCACGTCTCAGGGCTTACTCCACCGTATATGCCATTATTATTCACCACAATAATGACCACAGGTAAATTATACCTGATGAAGCAAAAACAAAAAGATGTTAAAATCAAGGTGCCAAAGAGGATTTAAAGGTATATTCTGACTAGCATGGAACCAACCTGCACATGGTCTCAACCTCCATACCCGAAAATCCAAAAGCACTGTCTCCTTCAATGCAGACTACTCTTCTGTCTTTTCTCTCCACAGCAGCTGCTGCTATAGCAAACCCGAGGCCCACTCCCATTGTTCCAAAGGTTCCTGCATCCAACCTACACATCATTGGGATTATCTCCTTATTACACTTAAACAGACTTTTTCAATCAAATATAAAATGTCAGCAGTGGCTTTATGTTTAAAAAAACAACTCCTATTTGTTGGGAGTAAACTGCTTACAAAGTAGAGGTACTCTTAAATTAAAGGAAACTGTACAGTTCCCTAAATGTTTGTACACATTTTGGCAACAAGATACATTTTAGTTTACTGTTTATTACTGAGAGGATTTCTATGTGGAGTTGAAAACACACTGCAGCTGGATGGTTCTAAACTGTGCTCCCAGTCTGGCATTTCTGCTGCATATTTTGTGGGGGATTATTTTGCTAATGAGTACAACTGCAACACCATGTACGTTTTTTTCCTTAAGGAAGCTGCTCTTTATCATTATCCAGGTGTGTGTAGGCTTTTTCTGCCTTTAAATCACTTTGGGATTAGTATTTAGCTCTTTTTAATGTTTCTCTCCTCTTTCTTCTCACTAGAACCAGCCAAGTGCACAAAGCCTTGCAAAGCATAATAAAGAAAATGTTTAAAATACATAAATACATCTGCAGGAAACATAACCTTTGCACATTTTAGAAATCCACTGTGCTCGTTGTTCCACTTCATTATGTTCGCTGAAACTCCTAAACCTGCACTAATCTCTATCAGCACACTCGGTTTTATGCTTGGAGTTGTTTTTTATCACCACTCAACACTGTGTGTCTTTAGCGTCTTCTTAAAGAAGCTGGCCTTGCCTGTGTCGAGGTAGGTAGTTATTTAGCATAGTGCGTCCAATGTCCATGGTGTTTGCTCCTTCGCTGACAATGATGCAGTCCTGTGGCAGCAGCTGGGAAATGTGATGAAACACTGTGTAGTAGTTCATGGGCAATGTTTCCTTAAGAGCAAGTGACTGTAAAACAAAAACAAAAAGGCAGTCTTGTAAAATGGTATAAAAAAGTTATGATTTAAGAAACTTTTCATACAATCAGTAGGTCAAAGCCACCTGTGATATTTTTGCATTCGCAGCAATCTTATCCTTCAGTGTGCTCCACCACTTACTATTACACGCATATTTCCAGCCATCTTTGCGGATACATATTAGGAGCTGAAGAAAAGAAAAAAAACTGATTTAAAAATAGACATACACACCGAAGCTGGAAAGGTATGATTTGTCTTTAAACAGGCCACAGTCTTATGACAAACCTGAGTGACAATAGCACTGATGTCCCCCAGGAGTGCAACAGCTGGCCTCACATTGTTACCTATCTCCTCGGCACAAAGATCTACCTGTAAGAAGAATTGTTCAATTAATTAAACTGTAGGAGACTTGGCCAAACTTGTCTGTCCCACTTCCTCCCGGGGGAGTGGTTACTGTTTCAGACACTGTTGGCCCAGTCTGGTGCTGTCCTCCTTAATG
>JBAMHW010000006.1:17706408-17724428 GCA_037177495.1 Rhadinocentrus ornatus
ATTACATCAAAGTTGGATCAGCCTGTAGTGTGTTTTTCCTCTTTAATTTTGAGTGTGACTCCAAATCCAGACCTCCAGGGGTTAATAAATTTGATTCCCATTGATCATTTTTGTGTGATTTTGTTGTCAGCACATTTAAATATGCGAAGAACAAAGTGTTTAATAATAATAGCTCATTCATTCACATCTGGGAGGTTATTTTAGTGTTCCCTTTATTTTTTGGGCAGTGTATATTAATTGGTTATTAATATATATCAAGTTTGGTCAATCTGCTTTGCAAACATACTGTAAATTGTAAGAGATGGACAAACCAACCAGAGGCCTTTACTATGGAGCTTCTGAGCTTCCAAAACATTGAATGGAAATAAATGAAAGGAAGGGCACTGACCGAAACGTCTGCAACGTAATAAAGTGAAACTGAGTGATCAGAGTGTTGTCCATTTATATTGTCCGATAAATTAATTTTTATAATCAGACAAAATTACACATTAACAGACTCTGCTATTTTCTGCCAGCATTACTTTCTGACTGTTGTTGCGGCTTTTATGTGAGCACGCTCTGATCAAGATGGGAAAACCCTGGGTTGAATTTCAAGTTGATAACCAGCTTTATAGTACCGCTTATTTGGATCTTGAATGTCTGGGTAAGTTAACCCAGCTAACATAGATGTCCGGGGTATGTTAATCACACTTCTTAGTACAAGCCTCTGGCTTGACTATGATGGGAATATTATTGACTTAAATCTGCACTCGATTCAATGGTCAGCAGGGGGTAAAAATTTAGCTGCGTGTTATCATTTGCTATTTTCATGTCATCTTTATCAAAGCAATACAATCAATTTAAAATATTTGGTTTTGTTCTGTGTAAGATACAATTTCAAAGGAGAAAACTGGTGACCCATCAAGCCACTGAACATGAAGCCCCAATAAAATACAATGAAAATAAAATATGTTTACCTGTTTGCATATGATCTCTCTTTCACATCAACTTGCATAATATTATTTTGTCTGTATTAATATTGGTGTGTTGGACTTCATTTAATGGAAAACAATTTTAAAATGTTCATGATACATGTCACACCCACTGAAACGCTCTGGTTGAATTATAAAGTTTAGTTCCATTGATCAGGCAGATGTTTGGTGCTGCCTGATCAGGTCAGAAGCTGACCAATCCCAGCTAAGTGGGCTCTTGGGAAGAAGAAGCCTCTAAGAACGTACAAAGACAAGCAGCACTCTGCAAAATCAAAAAGCCTCAACATGTGTTCTAGTAATCTTTTACTTTTTCATTTTGTTGCGTCCATCAGATGAATATTTTAGAGATGCTACAGTGTATTTACCATTCTCGTCAACAGCAAGGACACTGGCTCCCTTTGCAAGCAGTTCCTGCACCACCACAGTCAGGCCATTTCTTGCAGCCACGTGTAGAGGCCTTAAAAGACAGATAAATCCTCAGTGTGCTAAAGGGAAACGTGTACTATGCTCTCTACATAAAGTTACCATCTGCAATTTCCACTGACATTACCATTTTATAGATAAAACAGCTTTGATACATACGTCTGTAAGGCGGCATTTGTAGCATTTATGAGGTTTCTGTCTGTAATCTTCTCCAATATCAACAAGGCACTGGTTTCATGTCCCTGTAGAAAGCAGATACAATAAAATAACATTAAAAAACACATGCAGTAACTAAGAGTGCAGCAAATATTAATCAAAATATTGTTAGCCGCATAACATAATTGCCTAAGTCATATTTTAAGGTTTTATAGGCAATGATATACAATCAACAATATAAGGAGAGTACAGTTAACCAGATATAACAATTTAGCCAAAATATGGCTTAGGCAATTATGCTATGAGGCTAATGACATACTGAATTATTAGCAGCTGTAAAGTGACAGAACAGTGCCACCAGGTGGTAATACTTACCTTACTGCAGGCCAGATGAAGTGCAGTGTTCTTCACAGCATCCTGTAGAGTGAGATCGGCTTTTGCACTGCTCACCAGCAGCTCTAAGTGTGACAGTGAAGAGATCAAATGCAGTTAAAACAAACTGAAAATAATTCAATATCACACAAGTTATGTATTCACATTGCCCTGGTTATCAAGTGCTGCGGTGATATTTACCAGCTGGTGGTTAAAAATACAGAAGTATTCGTACCGACAGCATTGGTCTGGCCGTTCTCAGCAGCCATCATGAGTGGTGTCTTCCCTGCAGCATCGACACTGTTGACCTGAGCGTTGTGGCTCAGCAGCAGCTGGAGACACTCAACGTGGTCAGTGAAGGCGGCAGCATGCAGGGGGGTCCTGCATAAATACCACCAAGGCAAGGCATGTTTTTAATCCAGTCTTGCTATGCTGGATATTAACTTTAATATTACTAAACAATATTCTCAGAATAGTGCGTTACAGAACTTTGAAAAGCTGAAATAGCTGCTGCACTTATGCGACTTTATTTACCTGTTTTTGCTGTCTTTGGCATTGACAATGGCAGGGCCCAGAGTGTCTATCAACATCTCAGCAGCACCTTCGTTGTCATGGATTCTAAAAGATTAACAAAAAAAAAAAAAAAAAAATGCAGCTTAAATGTTTTGTCTTAAGTGTTTTTTACTCTGACACATCAATATAGAAGTAGCTCAGGAACTTACACAGCACAGTGGAGCGGGCTGAAATCATTGCCTTCAGCCTTGTGAAAAACCTCCTGCTCCAGCAAAACCTCCACACATGTATCATGACCTGCAGAAAATAAAACATTGCTTAAAACCAGTCCTCATCATGAAGAGCTCAAGACAACAGCTTACTTTTAGAAAATGTGTCGAAATGAAAAATTATGCTGCAAAAAAAGCAGTAATTAAGAACCAGCTTTAAACATGTGCATGCATACTGTCCATTTAAATTTCCCTACATAATCAACTCTGTTGTGCTGTTGGCTTTTATTCAAAAGCAAACTTTACAAAACATCAGATATATATGTCTATAAATGTATAGGTTGTTTTATTCAAGGTCTTTAAACCCTCTTGTTTGTACCATTGTAGCAGGCCCAGTGCAGTGGAGTGTAGCCTTGGTTGTCTGTTAAGGCAGGAAGTGTTTCCACCGATTGGGCAGCGTGCAGAAGGCCTCCCAGTACCCCTATGTGTCCACATGCTGCTGCCAGATGGATTGGCGTGCGGCCTTTACAGTCTCGCACCAGGAAGTTGGCACTGTGCTGGAGCAAGGCTTCCACAGACTCTTCATGACCAGTCACTGCCTGAAGACAGAAAAACAGCTTTTATTGATGACAGTTTCACAAGGATGAAGTAGCTCTGTAAGTAAAGTTTGAACTCCTGCCAGTAAACTGAAAGAAAAGCTGATTATTTTTTAAAGAAATGTTAAAACAACCTCTGAAGATGACAGATTGGACAGAGAAACACTTTCATATACAACTAGCTGAACATTCTCTGATGCTTTACAGCTGCCTTGCACACATACACAAACAAATCTCACAGATTTTCAATAAAGTTCCAGTTGTGGGACTGTGAGGTCAGCTCTTTAAAGAAAAAACCCCAAAACTTTGCCTTGTGTTTTTTCAAATGGTTTTGGTGAGTTTTGAAATCAGTTTGGATTCATTGTCCTGTTGTAGAGGCAGGCCTCTTCACACTTTGCTTCTTGAATGGCTGCAGGCTGACTGGCACTTATATTAAATTAGCAGAAATGAAGAAGAATCTGTTATTTTTCATACAGTGTTACCTGCATCACTTACTGTCACACAAAATTAAAGCTGAATTTTTCCATCTACATGCAAGTTGGTAATATTTTCTTTATCACAGTCTACAAAACATACTGTTCACTTGTTTCTTAAGGGTAAAAAGTGCATCGATTGACTTCAATTTAATGATCAACAAGCTAATAGCATTGATTTAGACTGAAAATATTGATTAAACATTGACTAATCATTTGTAACACGTGATGCTGACATTTAAAAGTGTGATGTGCAACTATGATCAAGACCTAAGTTGTAAAACATTTTTTGAGACTTAAAAGTTAAGAGTTCATCCTACTTATATGCAAACAAATAAAAATCTGCTTAATGTACAGAATGTGGCACCGGCCATTTCTGTTAAAATACCATTGTTTTTCATTTATATGTCTGACTGAACTCCGCTAAAAATTCGATTTTGATGCTTTAGTTGCTTTTTATGCTTTGATAAGAATTGAAGTGATTGTGTAAAATCAGCATATGACATCACCAAATGTTGATTGCTGCCTGAATCAAATCATATTCGTCATATCAATTGCATCAGATTTTTTTTTTTTAATATCAACAAACATCAAATCGTTATCAGCTGAATTGATATACTTCTTTATTGCCAAACTTGTGATTTATATCCATGCTTTTAAATCTTCATCAGGTGACATTGCAAAAAGCATTTGACCTAAAAAAAAATAAATATCAACACAAAAAATTTCTTCAGAGAAGTATTTGATTATAAAGCTTCATAGCACTGTGGTGTGGGTGAAATACATTGTATTTACAAACTGTTACATCTACTTACTCCTCTGTGCAAGGCCGTCCTGCCCCACTTGTCTTTGGCTTCTACACTGGCTCCCTTATTAAGAAGAGAGTACACACAATCTGTGTGTCCGCTAAGGACTGACAGCATCAGAGGGGTTCTGAAAGAAAACAGATAAACACTTCAACTATCTCAGAACAAGGACTTATAGGAAAATTTAAAAGAAAAAGATTGTTTACTTACTGTCCATTCCCATCTTGAATATCTACTGCACTTTGAAGATCAGCATTTCCGATCAGCAGGCGCAAACACTCTGAATGACCATTAGTAGCTGCAGGAGAGAATAGGCCATTTTTATTACTCATCTGGGTCTGAAAACGCAGGAATCAAGCAAGTTCACTAGTAGCCAACTCCAAGTGTGTACCTGCAGCATGTATTGGAGTTCGCTTCAGGGTGAAATCTTTGACCAAGATGGAGGCTCCCTGGTTGATTAGGACATCCACACACTCTACATGACCCTTAAAGGCAGCCAAGTCTAGGGGTGTCCGCCCCTGGCTGTTTCTAACATCCAAGTCCAGCAGAGACTGCACCAGAACTTCCATGGCTTGATGGTGACCGTGGTATGCCTGAAAGATTAATTCACTGTGAATATCATGAAAGTTCTCATTGGAATGACTTTTTGACCAACACAGAACTGATCTGGTTGTCTTTGTTATTATTGGTTGATTATACATAAGTTTCTACAGTGAAAAAATTTGTTACCAATTAGAACCAGATTCATGACAGGACTGAACAGGGTCACAATGTCTTTGTTGGTAAATGTGTGAATACTAAACCCCTGAAAACAAAACATCACTGGCTGCATTTCCTAAACAAAACTAATGCAGAAACTTAAACCTCTTTTCTGGTTGAAACATAGAATAGGGGCCTGATAACAAGTATCAAACACTACTCACAGCAAGGTGGAGTGGGCTGACAGGAGCTCTGACATCGGAGTCATTTAGGATGTCTGTTCCTGAGGTTTCCATTAGCTGAACAATCAGGTACACAAGTTAGAGTCCACTACAGATGCAGTCACATTCTTGAATTTCATTATCACAGATATCCATGTGGCCTATTTTATAACATGAACAGTGAACATGAACATGCACAGAGATGACAAGCACAAGTCAACTTACCACATCTAAGGGTGTTTCACTTGCAATCTGTCAAAAAAAATGGAGAAGAAAAGCAAAAAACAAACAGTAAAACAATAATAAAAACATATGGAGGTGATGACTTTTAAGAGGAATGTAGTCCTCACCAGCTCTAGACAAAGACGATGCCCATATGCTGAGGCGTAATGCACAGCATTGTAGCCCTGATTGTCCCTGATCCCTGGATTTGCATCATTTCTTAGTAAATATTCCAGGCACCTGCAGATACAACAAAGAAGCTGTGGTCAAGGGAGAAACATCCTGGCTCACAGGGTTCAACCCTTACACTGAATAACCAATAATTTAAGAGATGCACCCACATAAACCCAATCCCAACAAAAATGAATAAATAAAATAAAAAGAATTTCCAAGTATTACTGACTTTCCATCTGTGTCAGAGGCAGCTGCGTAGTGCAGAGGACTGCATCCCCGCTCGTCTAAATCATTGACACTGGCCCCAGAGCCCACCAGAGCAAACAGGCACTGGTAGTTACAATTGGCAGCAGCATAGTGCAACGGAGTCCTGGAAAAAACAAACACAGCTTGGTTCCTTGTTCAAATTTAATTCCTGATCCAAATCCACCTTGAAAAACTGCAAACCTGCCAAAGCTGTCCTTTCTGTTAAAGTCTGCCCCAGTGTTGAGCAGAAGATTGAGACATTCCAGGTTTCTAACAAGGCAAAGAGTTTTATTGCAGCAAAATATTATTATTCTCACCACTTTTCTTTTATGATTTTTCTTTTTAAACTAAAGAACCTAAAATGAAGCTGTCTTGTACTCACCCTCCAGCAGCTGCTGCATGTAAACAGGTCCTTCCAAAGTCATCAGAAGTATCAATATCAAAGCCTGCGGACAATAAAGTGTCATGAACAACCTTGTGCAAGTTTTAAAATGTAGGCTTTAATTTTTAAAAATCCATTAAATGAAGGATTTTGAGATTTTATAAGCTGAACTGCCTCACAATACGAACAAAGACATGTTCACCTGAAGACAGGAGCTTTCGGCAGCAGTCCGAGAAGCCACTGAGAGCAGCCAAATGCAGTGGAAACATGCCATGAATCCCTCGTCTGAAAAGACAGTTTATACTAATAAACCTTGTAGCAAAAGCGTTTTTCTTTTTTAGATAAGAGAATTACTGAGAACTGGGCAGAAACTAAAGTATACTATAGAGCAGGAGGCTCTCCATTTGAAATGCACGTGTAGCCAATTATATCAGTTACATAACTCTTCCTTTTGTTTTTGGAAACCTTTGAATTGGGCAGCACTTTTTCAATGTACAAGTTGGAACACTTGAAGGGAAAAGATTAATAGCAAAGAAGCTCACTTACTTCGCTGTGTCAGCTCTGTTCGTGATGAGGGTGTTAATTAGCAGCTCATGTCCGTATCGAGCTGCGATGTGTAGTGGTGTATTTCCGTTCTTATCTTCACAGTCGATCTCAGCACCTTCAGGAGGGGAAAAAAGAGAAAAAATAAAGTAAGCAATTAGTTGTTTTACACTACGAAGCAGGTCTTACAGTGCAGAATGACAAAAAGTCTATCGGGCTGACTTTATACAGGAACTCACCATTCTCAATGATTGCTTGAGACCTAGAAAACCTTCCATGGATTGCTGTCATGTGGAGGGGAGTCTTGCCATCTTTACTCTGAAGTGAAACAAAAATATATGGGAACAATGAGGTACTTTATTAGTATGCATCCAGGCTACAACTAACGACTGTTTTGTTCCAGGTATTTTAGAGATCATGATCACAGGTGGACAGCTCTAACAGTGTCAGATGATACAAGCATTACAATGAATCACATGACACCACAGGCCTAGTCCAAACAAAGAGAATTTAAACCTAATTTTACTGTCAGACCAACGCTGAGGGTCAGAGATAAACGGGTCAGATGATGAAAGTTGCAATCATTAATTTGTGTGTTGTAAAAGATGAAAATGAGATGCTTGCAAACATGTCCTACTCCTATGGAATATCTAGAATGTTTGATTTTCTAAAGCCGTCGGCAGGGGAGGAACTGTGAGTGGGCAGTCAGTGAGGAGCTAAACCGCAAGAGACCTGTGACTCAAACATCCAAGAATTAGATGCATTCTAAAGCTTTGTGTGCATAAAGGGTAAGGCCCCATAAACAGACTTCCCAAAACTATCAATTATTAAAGTAAATATTTAAAATCAGTCAGCTGTAGAAAAAGGGTAAATTAAATTTGCATGCAAACATGTTTCAATGTCGACTTCTCACCACTGGCGATGGTCAATAACTTCCAGGATCAGTATACATTCTTTTTCCAAGTAACAGGAGCAAACATTGTGGCTCTACTCACCTTAATATTGACATCAGCTCCACTGCACACGAGGAGCTCCAAACAGAGCGCACCATGGCGGGAAGCGGCGGTGAAATGGAGAGGTGCAAAGCCCTTCATGTTCACCTGGTTGACATTTGCCCCACACTCTATGAGTTCATTAACAACTACATCCTGCCCATTGTAGCAGGCCACGTGGAGAGGTGTGTTGCCATATGCATTTGGCTCATTGATCTAAAAAAAACAAAAACAAAACAAAAACAGGACGAACAGTAAGGAGTAGTCATGACACAGCTGTTTCCATCTGGACAAACTAGCACCAATACAGGACTAGTACTCTTATATCACACAATATAGTCATTACAGAGAAGTATTTTCTGTGTAGTGATAAGACAATTATGTGGGTGAAACTTACATCCACCCCCAAGTCCAGGAGGTATTTGACAACACTAATCATTCCACTAGATGCTGCTGCATGTAAGGGGGTGTAAAATTTCTTGTCTTTGCAGGCCACCTCAGCTCCATGAGATGCCAGCAGCTTCACAACTTCTATATGCCCTGCAAACAAAAAGATGACAATTAAATTTTGTTAAAAAAAAGTCTAACAAGAGCTTCTTATAAATGTATTTATGTGGTGTGTTTACATTTAAAATATGACAGGAAAAAAGACTGATAACAAAAAGAAAAGTATTTCCAAAGCTACATACATCTGCTTTTTAATTATTATTTTTTTTTTTACCCATGTAGGCTGCCCAGTGGATTGCACGGCGGTCTTTCTTGTCAAAAGCATTGATGTTGGCTCCCCTGGAGAGCAATAACCTCACCATCTAACAGCAATAAGACAAAAAAAAAGTTATACAGAGCAGTCAAGATATTTATCAGGGGGAAACCAAAACCAGAACACAGCTTCCTTTCACAGTCTGAGTAATTACTTA
Organism: Rhadinocentrus ornatus; assembly: GCA_037177495.1. Taxonomy (NCBI): domain Eukaryota; kingdom Metazoa; phylum Chordata; class Actinopteri; order Atheriniformes; family Melanotaeniidae; genus Rhadinocentrus; species Rhadinocentrus ornatus. The sequence goes on from JBAMHW010000006.1 coordinate 17,715,324, forward strand.
TATAACCATTGCATAATTAGTGTATTTAATGCCTTACTAATGGACAACTCGTCCACACCACACACAGCTACCTCTGATTTAATCTAACATTATGATTTACTGAACTTCAAGAAGACAGTAATTTGGTTTTGAAGATTCTGGGGAAATTAGGATGGCATAAAGGTTTTGGATCTTTCACATCTACTCAATACAGATATGCCAAGAGCTGTAGTGGCAAAAAGATATTAGCATGCAACAGTTTCCACAAAACTTACACTCCATAAACTAGTAGATGTGGCAGGTCATGTTAAAAAAAAAGTTACCAACACTAAAACTGCCTTTCATCCCCTGTAAACTTGTGCTTCACTGGAATACAGCAGTAAATGAAAAGCTCCCTGAATGGCTCCTGAACATTTGATTCCATAAAAACTTGATAAGACATTTCCACATTTAAGACCACTGATTTGCAAGTACATACATGATAATAAGTAATTTGCCTGCCAGCACATGACTGTCACTGCAGTGCCAGTCTGCAGTCACAACTGAAAACACATTTTTTATGTTGTAATTCTTTAAAAGCAAGAAAAGAAAAAAACAAACTATTTCGTACTTTGCCCTGATGTTTGGATTTGCATGACAGAACAAAATTTGTGCAACTCCCACATGAAAAGGTTGATTATTAACACTGCAGCACAAGCTTAGCATAGTTGTACTGTTGTCTACAACAGAGTGTAAAAACAGGCCACAGCTTATGCTAAATACTATTAACAAAAACTTCATTTTGAATTTGTTAAAAAAAAAAAACCTCTATAAGCTTCATAAATAAATTAATCAATACATTAAAAACTAAAAACACTGAAAAAAAATAGTGAATTATGCAAAAAACCCAACAAGTATCAGTAACCAATTTTCCTTACTAGATGCAAGAACATGTGTTATGCTGTGGTCAGGCATAGCTGCTAACAGTAGGTAGTGAGTTGAGCTGAACAAAGTTTGCCTCAAACTTCTTATGTTGTTTCAAGTCATTAAAATACCCTGTACAATGCCCATTGTGTTTACACATTTATGAGGCCAGTAGAGACACTTCCTCTGAGCTAAAAACAAACAAAAAAAATATCAGGAAGTTATATGTGCTCCGTTTGACAGTTTAGCATTTAAAACTGTATTTGACACATGAGAAAACACCAATAACAGGGTTGTTATAAAGACCAGACAGAATGTGCAGCCACAATAAAGCATCAAGCCTCTAAATTAATATTCCTTTTGCTTCTTTATGCACTGCCATTTCCATTCATTAAAGTGCAACTAAATCAATATTAAAAGTATTAAAGCAGCCCTTGAGTACAGCTTAGAGCTGTATCAAACAATCTTTTGGGTTTAATGTTACCTCCAAATGACCGCTGAAGGCTGCATGGTGCAGCGCAGTCCGGCCTGCTCTGTCTGATACATTCACATTGCTAAGTAGAGGAACGAGGGCTTCGGCACAGCGGACAGCCTTATTGGCTGCCGCGATGTGAAGTGGTGTCTGCCAGTTCTTGTCTCTGGCGTTTACATCTGCAGAGTGTTTGAGCAACACCTGGACAGCCTCCTGGAAGAAAACATACCAGAAATGCTCACATTCCACATAACTTGAATATATAAAATGTTGTCCATGGCATGACACAGATATAACACTGAAACAGAGGAACAGTCTCATACCTCACTGCAGGAAGCCACCGCCCGGTGCAGGGGTGTCAGCCACTTATTATCTTTGGCATTTACTCTCGCACCTACAAGTCAGAGGACAGTGGTTGTGAGACTATTTCATGTCATACAGTTTAATGACATCTGTATATAACGTTTGAAAAAGGATAAACTGTATTTTTCTTTGTGAATGTAGAACCAGACTGAGAAGTTTTAGCCACAAGGACTTTAGCCAGAATGCAGATGCATCATCTGGAAATGTACATTCCACCATGTTTAAAAATGTACACGTGACTTAGCTTCGTCACTGTCCACTGCCTATGGTTCAAGAAAAGAGAACCTACGTGAAGGTATGGGAATTGTTTGCCAATTTACAAGGTTTAAAGAGATGTAAAGTTTCTGTAAAGTTGTATAGTTTATGAAAAGTAAAGTTATAACAGTGTTTGCACAGTTAAGATTATAAACATGGCCACATCTGTTGAATTTCCAATACTGCACATTTGAACAAGCCAGAATTCACAGTTCAAACAGCAAACTTGGGTCATTTTCTTAATAATATCTTATAATAAAATTATTATTTCTATTGTGTTGTACAGAACCAGTCTTTAACACTCAAAGCAATTTGCATGCAAAAAACAGCTAAATACTTTAATGTTAATTAGAAATATGTACCTGAAAGAATCAGCAGCTCTATAATTTCTGCATCCCCAAGATAGGAAGCAGCATGCAGGGGAGTTCTCTTCTCATTGTCCTGTTAAAAGAAAGAAAAAAGATGAAAATGAGAGAAAGGATATCAGAAATGCTGCTAGGATCTAAATTAAACAGAACAGCTTGCCTTGTGTCTTCTCAAACATTTTATTTAATCTCTTTCCAGTTTACAACATTGCAGTATTATAAAGGATGTGCAACAAATAAATAAGAAACATTCAGACACCATGGGGCTCTAAATATAAATTGAGAAAAAGCACTGCAGTAAAACACAAACAAGTACAAACCAGCCAGATTTTGAAACAAACACCCCCACCACAACGTAACAGTGAGGAATGCAATGAAATAAGCAGAGGCAGATCATGCAGTAGGAACAGTAAAAACAGACTGTGAGCTTATCTGTATGCAACTATTGACTCAAACTGTTGTATGAGGCCTTTCAATGACAATTATGCATAAGAGATTTTAAATTCAATTTTGTTGGAATGCATTTAAGCTATAACAATATGAGGAAACAGATGCAGAGATTGATGGCTGTGGGGATTACCTGTGCATTTACATCCTCTTTTTTGAATATGAGTGAGCGTACTTCATCTGGGTCGACATTAAAAATAGCTTTCAGCAAAGCTGGCTGCAAAAAGAGAAAAGCTGTGTTAAAAAAAAATTTAAACAAAATGTACCATCATTCCAACAACTAAATGAGATTTCGGTATCTTCATCATCAAGCACTACAATACACACATTACTCATTTGCTCCATGAGATCCAATAATTTCATCATAGAAAAGTACAAACTGAAGCAAAGTGAGGCAAGATGGAGATATTTTACAGATATACAAAGGCATGAGACCAGATTGTAACAGAATGCATATTTTAACAATATGATCATATCTGACAGTGACAACTACCAACAGTCACTTTCTAATAGTGTTGTGTTCACTGTGTGCTGGTGATCAAAACTACATACAGTATATCTTAAAGCAGAGAAATAAATCAGTCTTCAGTAAACACAGGTCCAGTCGTATATTCAAAAGAAGAGATAAGTTTCTCATTTTCACTTTGCTTCCAGATAAAACTTAAAACTTAAGTGTGAAAGATCTCTGGTTTTCAGAAAAAAATTACAACAAAGGAAAGGATGATCTGGATCTTCACATGCAATATGATCACATATAGCAAAGATAATCAGTCAAAGAACAAGACAACTGATGAAGGACTTTGCAATGCCTAACTAATGCCTTTTTCCAATCCTGGTATGAGTTGTTAAAATGTGGTTAAATTTGCCCCACTTTCATGCAGGGCATATTTTCTATAGTATTAGGGTGAGGAGTAACCTCCAAAATATCAAATATAGCCAAGAATAGCAGTGATTTTAAGACAAGTAAACTAAAACTATTTTAAAAGTTTGACTGACTGCCTCTGCATTGTTCAAGGATTTCACCAACACTTCCTGTAAGACAAGCCTGGATCGCTGCATTGCCTTTGTCTTTACTTCTAGTGCTTTTGTTTGTAAAGAATGATAGATCGTATCTGCAGCAAAACATACCACAAAGAAGGAGGATGAACCTGCCACAAAAGCTTCCAAGAGACAGCAGGTTTTATGAATCATCTACTGTAATGTTGGTACAATGAAAACCTGTATCATCTTAAATGGACCTTAAGTTGCTTGAAATACAACCTCACTTGCTAAAGTTAAATAAATATTGAATGAGGCTCATTACTTCAGAGATGACTGGCCTCAGTCCTTTTGTTGCATGCAGCCATTTGCATTAACAAATTTCTTATTTTACCGTACAATCTTATCTTATTGTACAGTCAGAAAAATAAAGGCACACTGATAAACAAGACACCTCACTCTCCCTCAACTAAAACTTTCTATCCAAATCAACCAGGCTAAGCCAGCAAATCAATTAGTGTAACTGTAGTTGAGCAGCTTGTACGACTTCCCACAGAAACCTTGGACAATACAACTTTCAAACTTGGTTAAAAAAAACTAGTTTATATTGGACCCAAACCTGTCTTGCTTCACTACCTCCTAATGCGCATCACTGGCATATCAGATCTATGTTTTTGGAAAAGATAAACACAGAGTCAGGCACTTCACTCCTCAGCTTCAGTAGTAATGTCAGTTCTTACCCAGAATAATTTAGCTAACTGGATACAACATTTGGATTAAAAACCAAAAGACAAATATTGTAAGCATTATTGCTTATTTTTAAAACCCTGTGGAGAAAACATTAGTCTTAGGAGGCATCAAAAGTTTACACGGTTGCAGCGGCATTGTTGCCTTTGAAGTAGATCAAAATTGTGGGCCTTGTACAAATTTTATACATACAAACCATTTTAAATTGACAAGTATAAAGAATAAGCAAAACAAGGACTGCCATTGCCATCTACGGAGCAAGTAAATGACAGATACTTTTTATAAACACAGGACAATCCTCTCATTTAGTTTTTATAATGCTCATCAATGTCTGCAGGGCACAATGTAGGGTAGAGTTACTGATGACAAATTCAGGATAACAAGCAGGCAATTGTGCTGCTTCCACTAATGATTACTGTATTTTCTCCACAGCGTAAAAAAGAAACAGATCTGCATTTTTTTATTTTATTTTTCCAGTCCTGCATGAGCGGTGTAGGAGACTTTCTATGCTCCTCTCTGGCTACTCCACTGTGCTCCTCCTCTCCACACAAGAGCCAGGCTAGTTAATACCATCACCATGGAGACAGCTCTCTGGCAAGTCCACGGGCTCACAGGAGCCCATGCACACGATCATTCAAGCACACGGACAATAAAAGACACATGCACGTATATATGTGACAAGAATAGCAGGCATGTTCAAAACAAGCACTTAGAATTGCTACACAGAGCTATTCTCGTTTTGAGAAGGTGTCAAGTGGTAAATATACCAGAAAAGACATGTCTAGTACCAACAAATTGCCAGTCACCTCATTCATATTATGAGAATTACAGCGATAAACCTGCAAATACACCATTGACTAAGTAGAAACACATTTAGGTAAACTAGAAACGAAATTATTCAATAAAATATATGTAGACTCGCTATAGTGTGAAGATCAGAAGCAGATTTTATCTATACCACTTCACCTACCAACTCTACTTTGAAAAAGTCAATAAATATGAAAATAAGTGAACTGGCACAACCCACTCCCAGTGTACCAAGCATCTCTTATCATAATTCCTGGCAGTATTCAAACGGAATTACAAATTAAACAAGTCTGTATAAAAGTTACATAAAATCTTCAGTGCTTACATGCCATCTACTCTTTTAACAACCATGAATTTCTTTAGCCTTTGTTGCCTAAATGTAAATATGTTACAAACGTCCAGTTGTCACAGTAATATCACAATCAACAGATCGCTGTGGCTGCCATGGCAATAATCTCACACTTCATTACGGGGATTTAGTAGCTATCATTAAACAGAATATGCTCTTTTAAACGACCACTTAAGCCTAGTTAATAGTTGTTTTGTCACAATATCCTAACTGTTACTCTCCCAATTGAGTTGTTGATAGGGTTTACGTCGGCTATGGCTAATTGCTGGAGATATTCACTGTATCATTGGCTAATTTTACTTAATAATAGCCTATATCTCAATGTAAATAAGATGCTAACAGCTAAATTTCCGATGCGATTACACTGGTTGTGTTACAACTGGATTTTACCCAATCAGTAGCAAACTGATATTATCTACAGGGAATGCATCTACGAAATGCTTCCGTTTCAGATACTAGCTGGAGAGACTCGAATTACATTCCGTTGGCGAATGCAGAAGTGGGGAAAGCTAAGCTAATGTGATTCAACCCACGTTAGCATAAACTTATGCCAGCATTTGACACAACATCACTTACCTGGTCTCGAATTTTGAGAACCACCATATTTCTGGGATTTTAACTACTCTCATGCAGATTCATAAAGATATACTTGTCTCTTTCCCAACAACAATATATGATCTTATTAAGCTCCCCCGCTGGTCTCCTGGAGGCCTAGCGTAACTGTAGCTTAGCTCTTTTGCTAGCTTCCGATGCTGATGGCATGAAAGCAGAGGAGTAGCGGAAACTCCATAACATTGCCGCCACCGTATTTCACCTCCCAAAAAGACACAATTCAATAGGCCGATAAATCGCTACGTATTGGTAAGGCAGTTAGTAATTGGTTGTTGCTAACATTGCTCTGTGACAAGCGCTGGACGTTTGTGCATTTCTGAGCACAGGCTCACGGTGTAATAAGTGTTAAAATTATATTAATTTGAACAAATGCGAAATTGATTAATAATATAGTGTAGATAGGAAGCAACAATGTAAAGAAATTTAAGAAACAATATGGCTCTGTTGAGTCGCATTAGCACCCATTAGTTTACAATTTACATTAGGCGACTAACACTGAATTTGTGCATGTATGAGATCTTGCTAATAAGTTACAAACACTAATTAGTTTAGCGTGATGTCAGTGTAAGAAAGGGGTCATCGAAGTTATTTCCAATGTGGTAATTAGTTAACTCATGTGTTCTTAACGACTATTGACCAATAAAGACATAGCAAAGTTAACGGATAGAAAGCTATTTTTTTTAAACACGTGTAACGTATTTATTTATTTATTTTACAAAACTGCTCGTTTATCTTATCCGATATTCTAAGAGTAAAATACGACGAAATGGTGCCCCCTATTGACGTACATCTCAACTACCATCAGACCTTGGAACTACGCGCACTTGAAAGCAGTAATTTCAGGGATAACCAGTGATAACGTGGAATTCGAAATAATTTCTTATAAATAATTTAATAATCAAACCTTATGCAGCTGATCTCGCAATTAAAATGATCAACTGCACTTATTTTAAACAGCTTAGAAGAGATTTTACTCTATGTTTTAGTTATTTAGCAACTAGGTACAAGTATACATTGAAAACAAGTCTTATGTTTAAATAATTTTGAAAGCACGAGTATCTGCTCATATGCATTTGAATAATTCTTGGCAATACATTGCCACAACAACTAATAAGGAAAGACAGCAATTTCCTCTGTAGAGCAAAAATACTACAGAGGACTGACATTAGGAAAGGGAGCCAAAAATCTTGGATTCAAAACGGTCTGTTTATTGTCTCCTAGGTGACACAGTGCTTCTCTCACAGACATATGCTTATAAATTCAGGAGTTCAAAATGTCAAATGATAAATTTGGGTATGGAAGAAAAACTACCATAGACTACCAGTGGATTTTTGTATTTATATAATGTGACCTATTAAGCTTTTAATGCTCAACAAAATGTAAATTGATAAAAAAAAAAAAGAATAAATTGTGCATGGATTACACAATTAAAACAACTATACACTGCTTTGAGAAACAATTGCCTCATTTGGTTCTGATTATTATAGCTCTCTGTCTTTCCCCACATTCCCAATAATCTCAGTTCAGCATGGAAAGGTTAATGCTCAAAGTGATTACCATTCATCTAAGTGGTATGTGTACCATTAAGAAGTAATACTAATTAAAAGCAGAAAGGTATAGAAGTACATTGCATTCATAAGCTATCTTGGGTGGTCTCCCATACTCTATATGAAAATTAGGGAGAACAGAGAATATGCTTTGCAAATGATTTAGAGTACAAACTGGCCACCTTTACTGGGGGTAATCCTCCTGGATCTGACACTAAGCTCTCCAAAGTAACCCTAGAAGAAAAGCTTTCTCACTGGGGAAGCTGCATTGGAGCGGGGTTTCCACAAATTAAATTAAGAGGTGGAGAAGCACTGGAGAAAAAGCATAAATGACAAAAACAGATGCTGACACATACTCTCACTCTTTACACTCCACTTTAAATCTGCACTCTGACCCTGTGTTTTAACTGCTTCTGTTTACAAGGCTGGATGAGTTCAAAAGTGAGAGAAAGTGAGTGAAGGAGAAAAAGAAACATAAATGTAATTTAAAATGATTCAAATATGCAAATTATCTTTATTTTCAAGACAGACAGGCCCATGTAATTGTGGCATGTGTTCCGCATAAACATGTTTTCTGAGAAATTATAATTGAGGCTAACTTAATATTTACATCAAATCAATAAGGAATGCAAACCTGTGCATAAAGAATTCTGCAAAGAAGATACATTTGATTGTGAAACAGCAATAAAAGGAAAAAAAAACTTGTCTAACTTGATTTTTAAAGACCCCAAATCCGACTCTACCTGGAGGGGGCACAAGTGGCCCAGATTTCTCTCCTTAACATCTTATATATATCTAATAAGTGGGTCGGTCATAAAATTAAAAAGAACGTCATACTTCAGAATTCTCTTAAAATATGGAGAATTCTAAGGAAAATGGGAAATCAGGGTGATAATATGTCTCTGCTAACACCAATTTACCTATATCCTGATTTCCCTACTGGTCTAGAGGACCCAGCCTTTTCTTGATGGGCTACTAAGGGTATCAAAACTGTGGATGATGTGGTCTTGAATGGATTAGTTTTGTCTTTTAGCCAATCCTGGAGTTCGACAGCCACCGATTTGAGCCTTCATGGACGACCTGACAGTAACAATCACATCTGTTCCGGGCTGCAGGTGGATCCTAAGTGGGCTGGAAGAGTTGATCTCCTGGGCTCGTATGAGGTTCAAACCAGGTAAATCGAGGTCTCTTTTGCTGAAGAAAGGGAAGGTAACAGGTAAGTTCTGCTTCTCACTTGGCACCAACAAAATACCATCACTCACAGAGGAACCGGTGAAGAGT
>JBAMHW010000006.1:17733703-17750953 GCA_037177495.1 Rhadinocentrus ornatus
TTTTGTGGGCTTTTGTTGAAGAGGTTGTTTTTGGGTTTGTTTTTTTTTTTTTTTTTTTTTTGTGGGGGGTCCCCCAAAGGGGTCCCGGATCCCCCCCCCCCCCCCCCCCGAAAAAAACAAAAAAACAAAAACAAAACAAAAAAACAAAAAACAACAAAAAACAAAAAAACGACAAATCAGCATGGTGAAATAAGTGAAAGTGATAACTGAGAAATGCTTCACAACTCTTGGTATGCCAAGGCTGATGGACAGATTGTCACTTAAATGTTGTAGGGTGGGACCGTTTCTGATAGCAGAAACAGACAAACCTCAGACTTCACAAGCCCATTTGTTGTCACTCCTTGCCCTCTCATCATCCTCTGGGGCCCAGACTGTGCTGCCATGCTTCATGCTAAACTCTTTGTTGTTGCCTTTTATCTGAGGGTACTCTCTTCTTCTCTTAACCCGTCCTGTGAGTAACAGAACAGTAGGAGGTCATGGCCACAACCCTTCTCCACTTGGTGTGAAATGTGCAGAGCAAACGGATCCAGGGATTACATAGAGATTGGACACACTGGCTGTATATTCCAAGAGTAGAGCCTGCATTAAGGTCTCAGTTGCCAGATAGGTGTGAAAGGGTTACCAATCCATCTGCTTCAAAAGCAGAAAAATGTTCCCTGCTTTGAGGAAGGAACAACCTTGTAGTATACTCTAAATTCTCCCTTTTGTCTTTTAGAAGCGTTATCTCAGCACAACTGCTCACATGAATGAACATTTCTTTTAAAGACTTTTTTAACCAACATTCTTTTCCCTCCAGAAGAAAAATATGACAGTCATCCAGAAAATGGAGCTTTAGTCACATCCTTTAGATGTATTAAGCAGATGGTTACATCAATGAATGTGTTGTCAAACACACCAAGGAAAGAATAAAGATATGAATGCTTGAATTTTTTTTTCTTGGTCTCACTTATCGTATCTGTTTTGCTCTTGTAATAGTGGGAATCTTTCTTGGTTGTACTACATAAAGAAACCATCATCACATCTTTGTGTTTTAACACTTAAGGCAGTCACATAGCTGCAACAGTTTTTCGTTCGGATGCCAGTGCTTTCCACATGTTTTATAAAAAGAGAAAAAGCTTGTTGGGCCCTGGAGTATTGGCTGAGTTTAAAAGTTTGGTTCTTGGGTTTGGAATGAATGACAGTAGTCAGGAATAGTGCAGTTACACCCAACATGATCACATTTCTCCTTGCTATTGTGCACACGTGTATGGGTGTATGTGTTTTATTTTGTTTATGCATGAGCATTTGTTTGCACTGTGGGCATTCCTGGTTTGCATTGCTGTAATGTCTGGAGTTATGTGTTGTCAGTGCCTCTACAATATTTTCTCTTCTCAATACCTTAAACACACAGTTTTCTATGCATCACACTATTTGTCTCTGTTTTTTTGCAGTTTGTCAAGAAAGGTTTGGAGTAATATATACAGAATCTCTTGTTGTTTTTTTTTATTTTTTTATTCTGCATTTCTTGTCCCTGTTTTTAATCAGCCTGCAGGGTGCACTGTTGCTGAAGGATCCAGTGGGGCTCTTACCCTGTCTGGACAATGTACCAGAATTACAAGTCCTACTGTCTTATTTACTGCTACATTTGCTGTTACAATCAAGATGATGAAACTCAGAAGTGATTGTTTGGACAATGTTCGGAAATTGGTGATATATTTAATAATACAGCCCATTCAATGACAGAAATCACATCAAAGCATAATGATGTGTATGTTCTGTTAAATGATTTGACAAATGAGTGAGATGACTTTTGACCCATATTTAGAGAGAAAATGGGGGCCTTTGTGACTTGGTAAGGAATAGAGCATGTCTTCAGAGTGTATTTCTGGGATTGTGTATCATAAGGCCACATTTTCAACTGCATAAACATGAAAACTAGTCATAGTTCATTTGTATTAATATGGTAGGGGAAACATATGCAAGTGTGGGTCTGTAATAAGATACAGAAAATCAAGGTCACCTCAGTAAAGCATTTAAAAATACATCTGGAGTCCCTCCAGCTTTTATGCATATGAAGCAGTCCAGACATTAACATTGTAACAGTGATGGTGGGTGCACTGTGGGACATTTCCCGGTATGCATAACACTACCTTAATAATGAGAGGAAGAGCTATTTTTCACAGGTATTGTTGTGTCAGAGACCTTTGAGGCACCACAGGAGGAGAGCACTGTTAGTCTTCCGTGGTCAAGTAAGAAGTGATGGCGTAGGTGGAAATGGCTTAGACAATAAGCATCAGCCCACCCTTCCCATAGTAAACTTGATTTCCTGCAGCACTTTTTATGTGGACCTTTTAATATCTATGAATGAAGTTTTGTTAATGTCTTTAAATGCCATTGACAAATCCAGTCACAATTAAATATAGCCAATTATTTAACAACAACAGTTTTTAAAGTGTTATGTTGTCATGGCATAATTTAAAAAGTGTGTTCATATTCAGGCCACTTTGGTGTGAGAGAAGTGGATGAAACCTTACCGTACTTTTTCTGGAACTCTAATAACAATGCTATTTTTTTTTTTATCAAGCCTGATAAAGGGTGTTTTCTGAAAACCCATAGTGCTAGCAAAAAAAAAAAATTGTTACATTAAGTTAAGAACAAAAGGGCAGGATGATGTTATGATTATCCACTCATAATAAATTAACTTGACTAGCAGGATGGATTAGAAGGATACTTCTGAATAGACAACTTTTGTTTTGTTTTTGTGTTTTTTTTTTAAATCCCTAAGGGATTTTCTAAGGTCAGCTAAGCTTGGCTGGATTCCATCAAAGTCACATGTATCTACTGGGGACTTGTGTTTGTATGATACAGATGCTTTATTTGATTTCTTTAGGCTTATAAGTGATGTGTGTCTAAAAACATCTGCTTGTTGTGGTTTCAGGAGGAAAAGTTCTGCTTATTGTTCATTGGCTAAAAACTTATCAAAATACCAGCTGATGGTAAAAATGACCTTTAAAAAGGCTCTGATCAATGTTAAACTTTTTGATGTGAGAATATTATTAGAACATCTGTGATTTATGCTGCTTTGTGCTGGAGAACAAGGACAAAGAAGAACATAAAGAGGGCTTGTCATGAGTTAATCTAGGGTGGAGGTTTTACAACAGCAACATGGCCAATTTGATACAAACAGTGGATCAATGGTTTCCAGCAGAGATGAGCACATTGATCAGTAAAAATACTGAGAGCTGCCCTCTGTTTCCAGTTTGCCTTTGTCCTACACATCTATTTTTAGAAAGCCTATGGCAGCAGATGAAGGGATGTCATCAAGGACCTATTCAATGTTAGAAAGCAAACTGACCTCAAGGTCAGTTTATAATAAGTGGATGCTTTAAAAGTGTGTTTTTCCTTTGGAACTCCGTTATCATTTTTTATTTTTCATAGAGTTTTTACTTTTAAGGACTTCTGTTGATTAATCTCCCTATTTAAATAAACACACGAAACATAGAAAGTGGCATGGCCATGTTTGCATTGCAAAAGTCTTAAAAATGTTTAAAGATTAAATTCTGAACATAATTGCATTTTTATGTTTTTCATGTTATTTGATCCCACCTGTTAAGTAAAGACCTATATCACCCTGAAAGTCCAACAGGAAATTCCACAGGATGCCAGATGGAGTAACTCAATAAAAATAAGAGCACCTAAATCATTAGCGAGGAAACATGCTCACATAACTCACCAGGATGAACAAGCTAATTGGATTTTACCATTAAATCAACAGTCGTGGGGCCTTTGTGCTTTTATGAGTCCTAACCACAAGGTAGAAGGAAAAGGGGGTGTTTGAAGAGGAAATACTTCAACTATGGCTTTTAGTAGGTAGAATGACCGAGTTTGGTTGCAAACATAGTGTGCTGCCTTTCACATGTTATGTATGGCTTCATGCTATAAATTTATCTAAGATCTTTACCACTGTTTACAGCGGTGACTCATCTGGGGCTGATACAAGTAAGATAGTGGGTACTGAGGTAATTGGTGTGGAGAGGTAATTTCCCTCCTGTACCAGGACTGCCCTCAGAGCTGTGAGGATGTAACTAGAGAGACATAGCTCAGGGTGATGCTGTTGGAGTGCATGGTAACTCTTGAGAAGCTGATGTTAGTATGCACTTTTTCTCTTGGGAATGACTGGAGAGATGAGCACCTGACGATGATTTCATCCTCGAGGTGGAATAATGGAATCTGCTTCATTGCAGGCAGGGGAGACAATCTACTTTGAAGTTCATAGACCATGGAACAACAAAACATGGCTGACTCATTCCCTCCCACACATGGGCCATGCACTTTAAAGAGGAAAGGCTTTTTAGCCCAATCAAATTAGATAGAAGGTGTGTGTGGTATTTGTCCACCTCTCATATTGTATCTGTTGCAAAACTTAAATTATGCGTTCCCCTCCTTCTTCAGTCTGCCTCCCTGCTGGGTTTCATCATGCACAATGTGTCACAAGGCAGCAGTGCCATGGTGATTAAGCAGAGAACTTTGGGAGTTTGTGTGGAACTGGTACAATAATTGTGATAATGTGAATAGACTCATGTTGTCGAAGAAACATGTCCTGTTATGACCACTGTATTATGTAGTATTATGTGGAAGGAGTTGAATGCATAGAGGGAAGTATCTCTGTTCAATTAACAGAATTTTGGATTTGGATTAACACATAATAATGATGCGAAAGCACACTGAAAAGGTTTGCTCTTCAAAAGAAGCTATATTAGTCTTACATTCTACAAGGCTTCCACTTGCGGTTGTCACGTTCCTTCCTCTTTAATATTTCCCAACTCCATGCTGGCACTCTGGTTAGAAAACATATACACATAAACACTCTCACATCAGATTTTCAGAGATTATGTTTGATTTGAGGGAGGTGACAGACAGTGAAGACCGGGCCCTTGAGTGCAGAGAAGAGTGGCTCTCCAGCAGGGACGCTGACGTTGAATGCTTTAATAGGACTAAAGTAGACAAAGGCCGCCAGTGACGCAGTAGGAGCTATAATGGGCTTGCCACATTGCAGGTTTACTGGACCTTGCTTATTGGGCAGAGCTATTTCCAATCCCACAATCCCTCATCAGCCTCAGGAAGCTAGTTATAAAAAAAAGTGTAGGTTAATCGCAGCTAAGAGAAATATCTGTCTAGTTTTTTTTAGGAACATGTAGTGTAGGGCATGACTGGCTTTTCAAGAAGATACTTTAGGTGCAAATTATTTATTTCTGTACAGCATAATGCAGAAACTACTTTTATTTCTTAAATGTTTGTACAACTTGCACATTTTTCTTAGCAAGGACAGTTCTACACTGTAAATATAAGTAGATAAATAAAAAAATAAATAGAACTAATCTAAACATGAATCATCTGAATTTGAAGGCAAAAATAGTCCCCTTGCAACATATAGGATTTCATTGTGTAATAGTGGAAAACAACAGGAACATTGCAAAGTTGCAGCATTTTAATTTTGACATCTGGCCAAAATGCAGACAAAAATCACATTGCAGACATTCATGTGACAATCTAACTTCTTCTTTTGAGCAATTATGCTTCAGCCTGTGATGAGGCCAGCCTGCAGGGTCAAAGATTGCCTGGTCTGACAGATACTGTGACAGATGGAGCTCTGGGTCTTTAGCCATCATTACCATGGACTCGAGGGCTTGTTACCACTCATACCATCCTATCCAACTTAAAAGTAATTCATGAAGATCAGGAGTTTGTCAAATCTGGTTAACTGAGATGTGCTACCAAAACATTTGCTATCACAATATTATATATTTGTTAATAGCTTTTCACAATGTTCTGTTTTTTTTTGAGTAAACTGCTATAAAAAAAAAAAAGTCAGTAATGTTATTATTTCTGAGGTTTTGTAATAATTAACAGATTGGTTTGGACTAAACGTAAATGTATACGTCCCTATAAAGTACCAACATTTTTATTGGCCTCAGAGTTATTTTGCATCTGGGTCTGCAAGCTTTGCATTTCCTTCTCAGCTTCTTGGTTGTGTTGTGATAAAAGGATTGAGGGGTTAAATGTTTGTCCAGCTGAAACAACACAGTAAAACTCCTTCTCTATGTCCCTGTAGCCCAGTCGTCAGAGCTCAGGACCTAAAAATAGCCATGCTGGCTCCACGCCCCTGGCAGGGGGACAGGTCAAATTATGAAGGAAGATGAAAAATTTAAAGGCACAGACTGCTTGGCCACAAACCCAGCCCCACATCAGTGGTCAGATAGAACATTTGACTTGGCTTTTATGGGATGGAGTCAGATTGTGTTAACTGTAGACTTTGGTCTTGTGATATTAATTGAAAGAGCTTTGGTACAGGGCTATTTGGAGCCATGAAAAAATTCAGGTTTCAAGTTCTGTGTTTGTGTGGCTGGCAATGTTTTGTTTGCAGTTGCTCAAATCCAGCATTAAACAGTATCAAGGCTATTCTAAGGAATTAGGATTTCTTCTCCTAAAGAGGTGTTCTTGACACAGTTTGAGAGGTTTATGTAATTACGATCATGCTGTAATGCCATCTTACTGCTTCCTTGTTGAGCTGAAAGCATGCTTCCTGAGAAACAGTCTTGCCCTGGATACACACTGAACCTCGTGCATATACTGAACTAATGCAGTGAGGTTACACCCTGGATCTTAAATGAACACTGTGTTCATTTAGTGTCTCGCTTCTCTTAACAAGTCTTTTTTGTCACACAGATGGATTATGATTAAATGCTATTGGCCCACTGTTTGGTTGTGTTTCTTCATATCACCATAAATATTTCTTTTATCTTCAACAAAATCATTGTTTTTCTGAAAATTATAAAGGTACAAAAACGAAACCACTGACATAACATGTAGATGCCAAGTTTATGTGCCTCTTTTAGGTACGTTGAGACAAAAAGAGCTCTTTCCATCTATGTACCTGAGAGAAAAAATGAAGACATAAATAGAGAGTGAGGTAGAATGCTTCAACAAATCTGAAAAGAAAAGAAAGATAGAGGGTGGAATCAAACCTCCATCTGCAGAGAGGGAGTCAGGAGACATGCCTTCTGGCAGGAGCTGAAGAAGACAGCTGTGTTTGGTGTGGTATTTTTAAACGCATCAATGCTGCTCCAATCGCTGCGCCTCGCCTGACCTATTTTTAGCCAGGGCTGGCCATTGTTCTATTTCTGTCACCTGTGGGCCACGCAGTTGTTGATTCACATGCAAATGAAGCTTGCTCCCTCCCCGGTGTGCATTACTGCCTCTGCGAGGTGCTCAGTACACAGTGCGCAGCTTTCCTCAGCTATACATTTACCTCAGCCCCTCTCTGCTCAAACACTTTGTTGGCAAGAGAGAACAAAAAAAAAAAAAAAAAAAAAATAACAGGCTGGAGGAAACAGGGAGAGGGGCAGACAAGAAAAGGAGCTGGACTTGCCATCTTCCCCAAACACTGTGTTAGTGTTTGGACGAGACTGAAGCAGGGCACCGGGAGAGAAGCCTACTGTAGCAGCCCTGCACAGAGAGTGTGTGCAGTTTGTGTTATTGCTCTACAGTCAGAGTAGTCTCTCAGAGGAGGAGGCAGAGGAAGGGAGAGAGTTGCTTGTTGCCGTGGTCTCTCCCCTGAGTGGCTGAGAGGTGGCTCTTGGTGACAGGAAACACAAGGCTTGCGATGAGACCTGAGCGCTGAGTGGAGTATGCTGCAGACGATTTACGAAGGCGAGTCAAGTTTCTCAACAACAGAGGGGCACGTTGGACACCAGCAGCTCCCGAACCAGAGCAAGATGCACAACGTGAACAACTCAGGTGAACTCATAGCCTGGTGTTTTTAATCCTCTCTAAGAATCTTTTATCTTTTCATTTTCCCATATTTGCATTCCAAACGCCGTCTCTCCTCTATCTCTGAATCTCTTCATACTTCCTCCTGTCTTACATCCTCTATGCCTCTTGTGCACACATTCACTCAGTTTTTCTCTCTCACATACTCTTTGCGCTCTTTCTGTTTGAAAAGAAAACTCAAAGCTTCTCAGCACAGTAATGTTCTAAGACCGGCACGTCTTCATGAATCAAGGTATCTATTCTTGTCATTACATACAGTGCTTTATGTGCTTGTTAAAACCTGTGCTAAAAATTCTGGTGTATACATAAAAAAATATATTTTTACTTAAAAAGTGTTCATTGCCTCTCTAGACTAAAATGAAAAGAAAAAAAATGTGTTCACATTATTGCCATGTTGTAGTTCTCTGAAATGAGTCACTCTGGATATTGGAGGGATTCTGTTTTTTTTGCAAGCTTCCATGTTGGCATGCACTTTTTAGGGAACAGGAAGTATGGCAGAAACAGAGGACATTTGAAAGGTTTGTCTCTGGACATTTACCACGGATACTGGCTGTTCTATTTTTGATCTGAGAATTGAACTGAAAAGTACATGGCTGACATCAGGATGAGTAACATCTATTTACTGTATTGACTCAAGATGAGTCACACTTTTGTTTTCTTGATTTTTTTTTAGTGTTGCTATATAACTAAAAAAAGGTAATTTTCAAAAATTAGTTCAGAGTTGAAAAGTTGTGCACTATGAATACCTTGTCGTGCATGTTACTTGGAAGCATATGTAATGAAAAAGTACAGAATTTACAAAAAATATTTTCACCATGCTTTGCTAACAATGTGAGCAGTGGCATGATGTTGAATAGAGTCAGCTAGTTGTTGCTTTCACATTTTGATTTGTTTTATTTTATCAGTTTAGCATGTTAGATCTTAAAAATGAATAAAAACCAGTCGCATTAAATAGTGCAGACAAGCAAAAGAGGAAACTGAAAACATCTAGAAGCAGCTAGATAAATGTTAAGAGATTAAAAAACAAAACAGGAGGTTAACAGAGGGATGACACAATCCACATTTGTCCATAGAGCAGGTTTTTTGACTACCAGGCTACACGAGCAAGGTTTTCTACTCTTGTCTTGGAGCTTGTGAACCAAACAAGAGATATAGCAAGTGCCTGAATTCGGGCTCCTTGCTTATTCTGTGGGTCAGCTATTCTTAGGTGAGTTATTTTCAGCTTATGGCATTAGCCTGCTAAGATTAGGCGTCTGTGCGTTATCATTCCATCTCGGCATGCTCCTGATATAACAGCGGTTTAGAACAGATATTTATAGAAAATCTGTCATTTGCCTGTTTAATTTGTTCTTTCCACTTTAGAATAAATCACCTGACAGTGACTAACATTATCTGTCTGAAAATTTTACACCCTGATGCCTTTCTATGAGTTCCGGGATAACATGTAAACGTTCTTTGGGGAAAATATCCATGCCCTTAGGACAAAAATAAGAATGATTTTTCTTTTTAGATTTTGTTTTTGCAGTTTAAGGATAGCAACCCCAGCCATGATTGTAGATGGAGAAGTAATCCTTGTGCCAACTAAGTAGGTTATTAATGATTTTTCTAATGTACAGTCCTTAACCTTTAATTTACTGCACTTCTCTGCTGTTTCATTTCAAGTGGGTGAACAAAATAAAGGGCATAATTACAATTTTAATTTGATTAGCATCAGCATCATCAAAGTTCTAAAGTCCTTAGGTGGGCTCTCAAACAAGGAGAGATTAATGAGTTTCCCCGTGTGCAAAATATCATGCAAATAGCAAAAGGGACCTTTCAGACAAGAACAATGCTTCTTTTGAAGTCCATGGGTCTGTGTCCTGTATCTAAGTAGCCTCACTTTGTTTGTGTTTTGGATCCCTTACTGCTAAAGAGATGATACAAAGCAACACTAAGAATATGGGAATCTGCGTCAGAATTGCCTAAAAAGCTACCCTTTATAGGAATAAAGAGACTAATTAAAGAGTACTAACGGACAATCAATAAAGCCAACTAAATATTTAACACATTTCTTTCTGTTGTTAAAATGCATGTGTTGAAAAAGCATAGCTCATAACTTG
Organism: Rhadinocentrus ornatus; assembly: GCA_037177495.1. Classification (NCBI taxonomy): domain Eukaryota; kingdom Metazoa; phylum Chordata; class Actinopteri; order Atheriniformes; family Melanotaeniidae; genus Rhadinocentrus; species Rhadinocentrus ornatus. The sequence continues at coordinate 17,743,612 of JBAMHW010000006.1, forward strand.
TGTTTTCTCAGGGATATTAAGGGACTCATTTTCACTAGTAGGAAGATTTTGTGTGAGCGAGAGAATTATGCCAATTGCCTCTTGGTGATGGATTTGTTGGACTATATGAACTGACGCCAATGTTGCAGACACTAGAGAAATGGAAGGTCCTGATAAGTTTAGATAAAACAGTTTCCTAATTATCATATCTTTAGCTGGATTCTCATCTTTCTTGGTTTAGTGCATGCATGCTGTTTTGTGTTATTGATTTGTAAAATGGTTTGAGGAGACAACAGGCTAGGAGACGTAGGAATTTTGGCTTGAGTAAAGGGCCTATGGTGGTTCAACTCTGCTGTCTTTGTTAGCAGATAGCCTCTAAACCGCAGCACTGGCTCAGCTGCAAGGACGAGCCTGAGTCTTAAAAATAAAGACCTGTTTCCTGCTTTAGACATACCAGCTGCTCAAAATAACAAGGCACTTAATGAGAGATCCAGCACCACATTGCAGTCCCAAGCATCAGCTTATTTTTTGCCCTCAAACATCTTCTGTATCTCTGTTACTATTTATATAGGCAGACAGGGAATTTAGATAGCAGCCATTGCTGTTTCAACTAAATTAATAATGTGCTTATATATGTATCAAAGATAAAGTTTATGAGTTGAAGTTTTTTTTTTTTTTTTTTAATATGTACATATTTAAAAAAAATTCCTTCTAACCTATTACTTCAGATTGTGATTGTATTTGGTCTTTCTGTTGAAATTAAAATATTGGTATAGAAAACTAGTAAAGCCAGGATGTTTGCCAGGCTGTAGCATGGTATTTATTTTTGTTTTATATGTTCACATTTCTGCAAGAGTTTCACATTAGGGTATGTTCTTTTTGCAAAAATTAATTTAAAAAATTGTTTCATTTAGTTGCTTTTAAATGATTAATTTCTAAACAAGCTTGTCATTATGACATCTTTGATATTTCTCATTCTATTAAACATCTTTTGTTTACGAGCGCTTAATCAAAACATGGTGTCCCAGCAGCATTTAATTATATTTTTATATGCTTTCATTTTCAGTCTTATTTAGTGACACCTAAATGGGATTCCAGGTGCATAAACAAGTTGTGAAAATACCTGCATTTTTAATAGACAGAAAATAATGTTTACAGTTGCAATGTCTTCTTAATTGGTTTAGATTTATTTGTGAATAACTTTGATAAACTCTTTATGTATTTCAGGCTCCTCACGTGCAGTAGTAGACTATTGTCACTAGTGATTAGTGTCTCTGACTGGGATGGGAAGCCTGTTAATGTGGCCTGAGGCAAAAAAAGACAGCCATCCACCATCTCAAATTAAGGCTGTGATTGTCACTCTAACCACCACCACGGCTAATGAGAAGCAGATCGGTTATAGAAAAAACACTTTGGGGACACTGGTAGTGCGACGCTACAGTGAGAGTGTGGTCACAGGCAATGAGTCACCCTATCCCCCTTGGCGGGCCCTCCACAGGGAGGAATTTGGGCATGGGGCAGGGTGCTTGTTGCTCCGTTGTGCTAAAAACAAATTTGGGACCTGTCATTCATAAATCTCTTGTTTACCATTGCCTACAGACTCTTCTGTGCACTTTCCACATCTTAGGAACCACCTCACTTTTACCCTGATATGAAGTATTTTTTATCAGACACCAAGATCAACAGCTGTAGTGCAGGACAACTGATCAAAAAGAGACAGGATTTTCTTTTGTGTGATGATTTTAAACAAGTGACCTGAACATTTATGAGTGTTACATAAATGTGACACTGCGCTTTTATTTTTTGACCGTGTTAAATTGAGCAGGCGGCCTCACAACTGTGACAGTCTTTTGCACATTGTCTATATTAAGACCCAGCTCAGAAAAGCATTTATATTTAGTCGTAGTTACTGGCGGTTCTATATTCTCCTCTTTTAAAGGAGTGTTTTTATGAAACAGGAACACCATATTTCAGTTTGGGGAGTTTTGGGCTATTCATTAACTGTTAGTTTGAGGCAGCATAGGTGTAATGTCTTCTACGTCACAACGTGCCTAGAAGCATGTTGTGACCTTTTCTCTTTATTCAAGTCAGCAAAGATAATTGTGTCAATCATGAAAAAGGAAGCTGTTAAATATACATAATACAGGTAGAGGTTTTAATATTGCTAGATTGGTGCCTGCCTACCTTTTTTATGTCACCTCATTGTTGTCATTCAGTTTAGTGTTATTCTTGTCGACAGAGTAGACAGAGAGCAGACAAGAATAGAACAGACATGTGAGGCTGTTGTGGTTTCCTCAAGGGCCATTTCATACAGTCTTGGTTATCAAAGGTGGCTCAAGCTTGCACACTGGTCTTCCTCCACTCCCTCCCCATCTTATCAATATATGAGATTTTCTAATGGAAGCTCAGCTTGACATGCTTATCAAAGTGGGGATCCTCAATACCAGTCTCAGTGAGGATACAGAATGAAATATGAGATTAATTAGATCTCACAGTGGTGATTTCTCCTAGGCAGCAGGTTTTTTTTTTTTTTTTTTTTTTTTTAGCTATATTTAGAGCCATCAGGCAAAAGTAGCTCTAAGGCTGTCTGAATTGGAGCCCTTCAGTGGTTCACAGGTTCACTGCTACTTCTGGAACAGCACCCGGTACTAAAGAGTCCTTTGTCAAGTACTTACAAAGCTAAGATTAATATTCCCTGTCAGGAGAGAAGTGCCTGTTCTACAGGTGCCTGTTCTCTGCGCCTGCTGTGTTGTTGCCCTCCTCTGTCATTTGATTGAAGCTGTTTTTAGAACAAAGAGCAGAAAATTACAGCACCAGAATCCCCCTTTGTTGTTTTCAGTGTTTAGAAATATTGTAAAACAACTTATCACCTATCCACTGGTTTATCTTCTGAGTGTGGTTGTGTCTCTAAAGGTTTTGTATTGTCTCTGCTGGGGACTCCTTTCTTATATAAGCGCTCAAAGGCTGATATAATAGTCAACATGTCACATTGCCACTGTAGGCAGGAGATGACATGCAGTGAGACTCGATATCCGCAGAATGGGGAGACATAATTACGTTGCCAGCGTTGCCATGGCAGCGGCAAGTTAGGGTGGTGGATACTAGGGTGTGGGGGTTGTCACAGACCAGGATTGCGCCACTTGCTTTTATGTTTCTATTTATAATCATCACCGCCGCATACACATGGAATGGTGGCAATGAAAAACAGGCTACAAGACAAAACAAATGGCCGCCACTGAGCTCCACTGCATCAGTGAAGAGGAGGGCACTGCCTCTCAGTTGATATCTGCTGTGGAATGAAGTCAGTTCTGTTGGCAAGCTAAACTTCTATTTATTGTTATCTTATGAGTAGCTTATAAGTATAAATGCTTAACAGGGGCATCGCACGATTATTGATATGATCGTATGATGAATAATAAGTCAGTTAGCACTCAAGCTTCCAAAGAACAGGTGGGAATGTAACATTACTGATATTTGTTCTCTCAAAAGTGACCCTTGAGAAGATTAACATAATGAATGTACTCAGTAAAGCTCCCTCTGACCAGTGGAATTTTAAGTAGGTTTGAATATTTGTCTAGCCTCACAACAGAAGCGACATTATGCAGTCTGGACAATGTGCATCCTACACTGAATTTCACATTCTAGTCAACTAAATAACATAGATCCTTGTGCAAATATGTACTTAAATATCTGTGTTTGTACTGAATATGATAAAAAAAGATGCATTTTAAAAAAAGTGCTTACTGAATCAATCTGACAAAGGCAAGTGGACACAATAGTGCAAATTAAAACAAAACTCAAAAAATAAATAGGATGATGAAAGTCACTAACCAGATTCTTTGGAATAAAGAGATAAAGTAACACAGTCTTCTATGTTTTTAGCTGGCAACTGTTTTTTCTTCTGTGGAACAGGCTATATATAGATCTCAAAGACCAAAGGGATGCCCTCTCACTTTGTATCAGACAATTACTTTATAATAGAGGCAATTCTTAACAATATGCACTCTATAGCATCTGCACTCAAGGACAAGAATGGTAAGATCATAGGTACATGAATTTACAAAAATATGCAAGTTCACAGCCTATTTGTCTTGAATTATTAATGAGAGGAAAAGGTATCTGCATGATGTCCTGGTAGACAAGGATAAAGGACTCCCTTTATTTATTTATCAAACAGTGGAAAGACAGATTTCATGTAAATACTTTAAATGTCCATTTCAGTGTTCTGAGTGTTGTGTTGTCTCAGAGCTCCCAGTAGACTCTGCAATGACGGATATAATGCTTTTTGTTTAGAGATGCTAATATAATTGCAGGCTTCCTTGGATCATGGGAAAACAGACGTGCTCCTTATTACTGAACTTTCTCTCTCACATAAACTCCATGTGTATTTTTTTTTAATGTCCTCCTTAATTCTCAACATGTTTTGTCCAGCAATATACAAATAATCCCCCAGGGCCACTTGTGTTAAATGGCATGAATTTCAAAAGTTGCAGCTAGGGACTGACAAATTTTGTCTTCTCTGTGTTCTGTGCCACAGTAGATATTAAGCCAGACGTGCCATTGGCTGTGGAGTCATTATCTCCGTTGGACCTGCGTACAGATCTGAGGATGCTGGGGCCAGGCTCAGACCCAGGACTGTGGGAGAGGCAGCTACAGCAAGAGCTGCTCCTGATTCAGAAACAGCAGCAAATCCAGAAGCAGTTACTGATCAGCGAGTTCCAGAAGCAGCATGAGAAGTTGACCCGTCAGCACCAGGCTCAGCTCCAGGAGCATCTCAAGGTTAACATTGCACTCAACACTTGTATGGAGGTCAGCACACAGTGGCACAGCACAAAACAACGGAGCACAACACAGCAGGGCATAGTGCGGATACAGTAGAAAACTGTATACCTCAGGACAACATTACAAAGCACAGCAAAGAGAAACAACTCAGCAATACTGAGTTTTGAGCAATTCAGTCCAGCTCAGCATGAGTTTGGTTTCACAGCAAAGTGCAGACTTGTCCATTGCAGCAAAATGGAAACTAGAAAGCATCTACAAAGCTATTATGACTTTAGAATTATGTTTATCTGTGTTCTCTCTTCATGCTGATGTGAGCTCTGTGTTTGTCAGCTTCAGCAGGAACTCCAGGCCATGAAGCAGCAGCAGGAACTTGCAGAGAAGGAGCGTCGTTTGGAACAGCAGCAACAGAACCAGCAGGAGAAAGAGCAGGAAAGACATCGACGAGAGCAGCATGTCTCCAGCCTGAGCCTCAGGGGCAAGGAGCGCTCCCGAGAGAGTAAGAGCTCGAAACCATCATCATCACCATTTACTTACTGTGAAGAGCAGAAAAAAATTAAAATATATAAATAATATTTTAAAAGAAAGTTATTAGCCACAGGCAAAAGAAGGCATGTCGTTCAGCCTTTGCAATAATTCTTTAGTGCATTGCGTTAGCAGTGGGACATGCGTATAATAATGAATATAACCTCTGAATAGGATAACTTTATAGTTGAACATTCCAATGACTGAGAAAATGTTTAGTATTCCCTCTGGGCCATTCACATGTTCTGTTATCGTCATTATGACAAGGACCTTCAAGTTCAGAGTTGCCTTTGTGGTCATGTTTAATTACCCATAAAAATTCTGTTGTAATAAATATGCTGTTTGCTTTGGTAAATGTTAGATTCTTTTTTATATTTTCTTGATCTGTTTGAATAACTATCATATGCTTACAAGTAAGATCAAAACAAGAATCAAACACATAAGCATTAATGCATCTTAACCTTAGTTATATGTAGGGACAGGGCAACATCACAAAGTGCAGCAAAATTCAAACTGTACTGGAGAATTAAAGAGAACAAGCAAATTACAGCGATGCTGCTTTGTTTTTAGAGCCCAGATAAAGAAATTCTGATAATGGAGGCTTAGTACTTAACCATTACATGCAACTGATGACATAAAGTTGGCCAGTGACATTTAAGCCATAGGAGAAAATGTCTTAGAATAGCATGATGGAAATAGTGCCAAATATAATATTTCATTACTGTTTTTACCTTATAACTAATAATAGAAAGAATTTATGACGTTGTCAAGTCAGGTTATTTGAAACTGTTTTCTGCAACTGTAACCATCAGATGCGAGAGAAGTTCTGCTGTTTCACTTCTGCACAATTCTCTTTGACCACTAGGGGGAGATGTTCTTACATAAGTTTTGCTGCTCTGGAAATGAGAGCTTAGTCAAAAGAAATTATAGAAAAATGCTTTAGTTTCTTATGGAACAATTTAAAGTGTGGTCATAAAATTGGTAGAGGAAACCTCTTATTTTAGAATATGAAAGTTAAAATGATTAAAGATCAAGACAACTGCACGTTAGGGTAACCCCAATCCCTTTGTTTCCGTCTTTTGGTCTCACAGGTGCGGTGGCCAGTACAGAAGTGAAGCAGAAACTCCAAGAGTTTCTGTTGAGCAAATCAGCAAAGGATCCTGTCAGCAATGGAGCTAATCATTCATTTATTCACCACCCAAAACTCTGGTACACGTGAGTACTTTCCTTGCTTTCTCCTGAAAGAGTTAGATAAAAATAATAAAATAATGAATTGATACTGTAGTTACACAAATAATCCATTAAATGAAATTTTTCTGACCACTCTAAACAATTAATTCATTATCAGGTCTTCTCACCACACATCATTGGACCAAAGCTCTCCCCCTCTGGGCGACACATCCCCCACCTGCCAGTATACTCTGCCATCACCCATTGAGAGCAAGGATGACTTTCCCTTGAGGAAGACAGGTTTGCTAATTTGCACAAACACGCAGCATTGATATACAAATACATATACATACATACTTTATAAATATGCATGAATATTGCCATATTCACAGCTAGTTGGGAAGCTATAAGAGAGTTTCAGTGTATTAATAATGATCTATTCACTAAAAAGAGTTGTTAATTCAATGAGTGTCTTTTTGACCCATGTTGATCAAGTTGTTGGTGTAGCTAAGGAGTATTTCCTGAGGGTTGCTGATGACCTGCTAAAACCATCAGTTAGGCTCATTATGACCCCTGCCTCTGGCTTCTTCCGCCAGGGTTTAACAAAAAACTGTCCAAACAAGGGGCACATACAAAGATTTGGTTTATTCTGAAACATGATAACTGAATACAGATAAACACAATTTATTCATATTTTCACTTTAGAAGTTAAAACTTGCCATTTTAAAAGAAATCTAAAAAATGCGACAATATGTAATAATAATAATAATAATATGTATTCCATTTTTTTACTTTTTTTTTTTTTTACAAATTGTCAGTCATTATCTGTACCGCTTATTCCTATTATGGGTCGCGGGGTGAGCTGGAGCCTATCCCAGCAGTGTTTCAG
>JBAMHW010000006.1:17756827-17771059 GCA_037177495.1 Rhadinocentrus ornatus
AATAAATAAATAAATAAATAAATAAATAAATAAATAAATAAATAAATAAATAAATAAATAAATAAATAAATAAAGATGAAAAGAATTATTCTATGTGCAGGAGCACTGAATTCCTCTGCTTGCAGCTATAAAAACAGCCAGTTGCCCTCTGCCTGTTTCACTCCAGTGAAAATGACTTCCTATTCTTAGCAATAAAAGGCACAGCTTGACCCATGTCTGATTACCCCATATTTGCCTTCATTAAGACAATGCTTTACATAAAACGTTTTCAAATGCTAAATGTCACAGTTGATTTTTTTTAATCTGCCAAATGTTTTGTTCTATCAGATGTACTGCAGTATCAACTTAACTTTTTTTTCTAATTTTTTAAGAAAGAAAATGATGGTGTAGCTTGGCTGCTAGGCTGTTGTTGGCTTGTCACAGTATTTCTGTCATTGTCCTGGCTGCATTTCTGTACTGAGTTGTTCTGAGGCGTTTCCCAATAGGTTCATGGATGACTTACTGACCAGAACTCCCTTTAGACTAAGCTCACAAAGCAGGCTAATATAGAATGTGGCAGATATGACACATCTCTGAACAATCTCAACAGAGCAGCTGTGTTTTCCTTAACCATCACTGTTTACTCTCCCAGGGACCTCCAGTGACATAGAGAAGGGAGAAACGCCCTGACACGGGGCTGAAGGTTGGGGCTTAGGGAGACAGACGAACTGTGGATTTTAATTGATATCCCAGGCACTGGTAGCCAAAGACACCCACATGCTAACAACATAAACACACAGGATTGCTATTGTATCAGCCCAAGCTGAGACTCTCTTGAAAGCCATTGGTTAACTGCAGGGCTGCTAGTGGACCCCATGCCTGTTACAAAAGCAAGGCGTGTTTGTGCACTGTTACGTTAGGTATCCTTTTTCAGAGGGAACGGGTCCCTTGGGTCAAATATGGGCCGGATATCCACATACAGGTCACTGAGTACTGGTAGGGGTTGGAAGGATAAACATGGCTGTTCCAAAACCCCATGCTGGTCCACTGCTGGGTACAGGAAGTATGCCCCAGTGCTGATGTTCTCTTAGAGAGTAGCCTGAGGGTGGGTACTACTAGGGAGTAAAAACAGGCAGCTGGTTGTCTGGGACTAAAGAACGGAGGTTGGTGCTGTTTCGTCCTTATTGGTGCCATTCTGTGAAAATCTAGGAACTTCATAAGGACATCATACCTTTGTGTTTGCAGCTATCTGGGCTATTGATCATCACAGCGAATTAATATTTATGCAACTTCTCACGATGCCTTTTCATTTTTTTTTATAATTTTTTTTAATTAAAATTTAGCATCATGTATTTTATCATATAATGCATTTCAATCCACATATACATGCAGTGCATTCAGTACATTCATGCTAGTGGGATTAACTGAAATAACATGGAATAAAATAAAATAAATTAAAATGAAAAACAAACAAACAAACAAAAAAAAAGAGGCACAAATAGGGAGTAGCATTTTCTCTAAAATAAATAAATTTTTTTGTGAGCATGAAATCATTCCTGAGTTGCATAACATAATGCATCCATTTTGTCCACTAAGAAGAGAAAAGTTTTAACTTAAAACTGACAAAGGCTCTTGTCTTTTCCATGTTGTAAATGTCTGTTGTGATGTCCATCCATTCATTCAGGGTCCGTCTTTCCAGTATAAGCCATTTCCTGGTTATGGCTTTTTTAGCTACAACCAGTAGAACGATCAGGAGATATTTGACTTTCTCAGCCAGTTCTGAGGTATAATTCAAAAGTACATTATCTTTAATCTTAATCTTAGTTTTTAGATTTAACATTCCCCGGTTTATACACATGTTGCTTTTTTAAATTGCCTGTTTTGGGATTCTTAAATCTGCCACCTCTTCTTAAATCTTTCACTCTTACTCTGTCCTGCATGTTTGATGTAGAGATGGCCTTCCCAGCCGAGATTATTTCGACCTGAGGGCTCAGTGTCCATGCTGAGCTTGTACACATCTCCATCTTTACCCAACATCTCCTTGGGGTTTTCAAGTGCATCCTCACCAATTAGTGTGAGTACAAGTTTTACAGACGTTTGTACATGAAATCTTGCTATGTACACCACTATAGTCATTTGGTTAATTTAAGATTTTTCTTTTATTGAAAGCTGAAAAACTTGCCATCAGTGGCTGTCTGAATTCTGTGTAACCACAGGTTATTGACCTTTCCCCCCCAAATGATTTTATTGACCTTAGATAAATATTGTTCTGGAGTGTCTTGTGTCAGACAGGCTCTTATCCTCCCCTATTACCTCATTTATCACAGCTTTTAAAAAGTCCAAGTGCGCTCAAGAGCAACTCCTGATAACATAGCACATGATATATCATTTTTAGCTCTGTGGCACATTCCACAGAAGCTTGTTCATGAGCTTCTAACCAAATTTGCAACCACAAGAATTGTTTTAATTCAGAAATAATAGTTAGTCAAAACACTCAAAAACACAACTATACATGACCACAAGGCATTGTATTATTTCACCATCTGTCTCTTCCACTAGGCGGCAATGGGCTTAAAAGACAGGTCAACAGAAATCAAACATGGGTTACCTGGGCACCTGCTGGGCCCTGTGCCCCTTCATACAGGCCTGGAGTCTAAAGTGAGCCCCAGCCACCAGGCTCTCCTCCAACACCTCCTTCAGAAGGAGCAAATGAGGCAGCAGAAGATGATCTCTTCTGGTAAGACTCTTACCTAATTTCAGTGACCATTATACTCCTTTGAGTTGTGTTATATTACATATTTCATTCAAAAATTGCAACTAATTTACAACATTTTTTTGTCAAACTTAAAAATATTTTTATTTTTTCTGTGACAAGGTCTAGGATCCTTGTCATCCCATCCCCAGTCACCCTTGGCCATGAAAGATCGCCCCTCCAGCAGTCGGCCTAAACTACCGAAACACCGACCCTTGAACAGAACGCAGTCGGCACCACTGCCTCAGAATACATTGGCCCAGCTCGTCATCCAGCAGCAACACCAGCACTTCCTGGAGAAGCAGAAACAGTATCAGCAGCAGGTCCACATAAATAAGGTATAATTATTAACATCAGAACTCATCCATAGGGGACAGTTTTGACTTACAAATAGCTTTTCTCAACATTTTGTATTCCTTTTAAGATCTCACGAGGTTCTGTTTTACTGCAGGGAGTCTGATTTAATCATTTTAAGCAAACAGATGCTGATCTATTTTTAGCCTTTTGTAAAAGCCTCTGTGGCAGCTCATGTTTACAGATCTGGGTTGCAGTCCGTTCTTCCCCGAAATCCTGGTGTTATTTCTGCAAACCAAAGAACTTCTGCCTGACTTCAAATGAGGAAAGAAATCCTTCCCCTGCACTAATTCTGTTATCATAGCTTAAGGCATCAGTGCTGTTCACATGCTAACTCTGTGAAATTCAATTCATCCAAGTTCAAATGAAGAATAAGTGCCCAGAATGCATTTTTGTTCCTCTGTGGCAATATTTGTGTTTCTGTAAGCTGGCTGAGGTGATCTTGCTATACAGAGAGTGTCATTATTTTGGTGAGTGACATGTGTGAGGTGGTGGACACAGTGAAAGGCAGCATTGTATGAGCTTAAGCACAAATGTGTCCCAACGCTGGGCTTTGACAGAGCCATGGGAACCATTGAGCAACTCATACCCAGAAGTAATAAAAAAAACCCCACAAAAGCACCACAGGCACTTCTTGAGCTTTAGATACAGTTGATATACAACTTAAACATTCTTTTGAATTCCTCTGCAGTATTAACATGTCAACAATTGAAAAGTACTTCATGAAGCTGACCTGATTTGAGAATTACAGCAGCAATGTCTCTAAAAACAAAACAACAGACCTGACTCTGATCACTCAGGCCAATGAGATTGCAAGTAAAGCCTCTTTAAGTGTAGGTTATAAATGGCCACTAATCAGGGATGAGCCCTTAGTGTTTATTGAGAGGGAGCTCTGAAACATTGCCCTAATTAATTTTGGAGCAATGGCTTGTATACAGTTTTTTGTTTTGTTTTGGTTTATTGTCAGTGTCTTCAACAATAGGGGGCACTAATGCAAATTTACAAGAGCTCAGGAATTTTAGAAACAGCTTTGAACAGTGTTTACTAATGCCTGGCTAAGGAGGCTAATATTTATGGCCAGAAGTATATTTAAATAAGGACAGCATTCTATAGCTAGTAGTGTTGTTATCAGTTGACCAGTGGAAGACACTTCTCTGCCTTTTTTAGAGTCCTCTTGTGGGCAAATAATCACATCCTGGCCCAAATAGTTCTGATTTAGCAAAGCTGAGACACAGAGGTATACCTCTGGTAAGTTTTCCTTGTCTAGGTTCAGTTTAATGTGCCTCTACTGAATAAACATTTCCTTGTATTATTTATTAAAATCCAGTTTCCGTTAATGCTAACCTGTCCTATAAAAGGGACATTGCTGGCACTTCCAGGTGTACCTTGTCAACACAAGGGACTGAGACTTTGACAAATTGAGCCATTATGAATGGAAGTTTGATACAAAGTTAGATGTGATTAAAATCTGTACGTAAAATGCCTAGGTTGGGAAATTTGTGATAGTAGTGATGGTTGACTTATTCTGCTGGCACATATGCTCTCTTGTTAACCCTTTTTTGGCTCCAGGGATGTAAAATATAATCTTAACATTCTTGGAAAAACTTCACCACAGGAGAGGCCTGTACATTCTAATCTATATTTTATTATGCATGTGACTGACACTAATCCACATACCTTGCCCAGTTACCATTACTCAAAGTTTATAACTAACATAAAAAGGTAGAAAGCATGTCTAAGCTTCTTAACTCCTAAAATGTTTTCAAAAGCCATCCATCAGAAATATTTCACTTTATTTCTCTGCAGTTATGGTATCTTTAATACATGCAGATGACTCAGGTCTTTATTGGGTCGTGTAAGTTGTGATGTCTTAAGTTTGTTTATTTACCAAAAGAGATTTTGTTTTCTTAATAAAGTATCATTGAATGGCCGTCCTAAGCTAGATGAGGATTGCATCCTTGTCTTTAAAAGTTTAATCCTTGAGGTACTCTTTGGATATATTGGCATGATCAAAATGTGATAAAAACCTCAAACTGTTTTTGTTTTTTTTTTATTTAAAAATTGATTGTTAAAAACCAGTGACTGCAGAATATCACCACTTGGTATATATATCACCATATGGTGTCAATGTTTCTTGCAGCTGTTATCCAAGTCCATTGAGCAGTTACGTCAGCCCAGCACACACCTGCAGGAATCAGAGGAGGAGCAGCATAGAGAGGAGACAGAAAGCATGCAGGAGGACAGGCTGCCCCCTAGAGGAGTCATTCGAAAGCACATGCTCAGCAGCAGCAGCAGCAGCGGATCAAGCAGTGAGCTCCCAGACGCTCACTGTGGGGTCATCAAGGTCAAGGAGGAGCCTGCAGATAGTGAGGATGAGGCTCTGACCAATCAGCGCTTGGAATCAGAGCAGAGCACCTATCTTCACCAGGTCAAAGGGAGACTGGTGATAAGAGCCATGATCTGAGAAGGGAAGAGTATGAGCTCACCTATTTGCAACAGTCACAGACATGCACATCAACATTTAGACACATGCAGACACTGCAGTCATTGCACAGTAAGCCAGCTCTCCCTGTCACCGTATGTGACCTCTTTTTACTCAGCTGCAGCCTCACTCATTCTACACACTTAAAACTCTCTGTTTGTGATCTTTGTGTAGTGATCTCTGTAAAATATGTATGTTTCTATTGTGTAAATATGAAGATAATTTAGACCGTTCTTTTTGAGAGCTGCTTTGGTCATCTCAAGTCTGCGGAACTGACAATAACTTGTATGTACATATACTGTGGATTTAGCCTCAAAGATGATTTCTAGAGGGAAGATTGATAAGGTGTACAGTTTTGAATAGCCTCTTTATGTTCCCATTATATACTTTTTTGTTTCAAGAAATATTCGAATCCTCCTCTATCCACCTCATGATTGGGACTTATCAGTAAATCCTTGCAGTGTTTTAAGGAAATTAAAACACCATGTACTTTACTATTCTCAAAATGTGCTGATCTTCAATATTAAATGGTCTCAGAGCTGAAACTATGAACATCTGTCTTAAAGAAAATGTATACTTAAATCTCATGAGAGGACACTCCCGCAGGGCAAACTTTTGTGGTAGGAGTGATATTGCCACTGGAATATGGTCTGTTGCTCATATTGCAATTTGAAGGATAAAGCTCTAAATCCCTGCTTGGGTGTGCAGGCATCACCCAACACATCCCAAGTCTCCATGTCTCTCTCTTTCCTATTCTCTCTTCCCAGCAGTCCTAGAGCCAGGACCCTGTTTTAAGCTGAGTTCTCCTCCCTCTCTCGCTCTGGGTCCAAATCAAAGCTCGGTGGAGTTCCTGCCCAGCTTTCAGCAGAGGAGTCAGACAGAGAGAAAGAGAGAGGGTCGGGCAGGAAATGCCTTCTAGAAGCCAGGAGTTGGAGTGATTCATGTGTGCAGGAATGCTGAGAGAGGAGGACCTAGGGTTGGAGGAGTCCAAGGGGCCAGGCTTGAGAATTGATTCACTGTCAAAGCGAATTACAAAGTGAGTGGGGATATGGTTAAGGGAGTCCTTTTTAAAGGGAATCGCTTCCTTCATATTCCCCAGTGGCATGCTTACCTCAACATGCAGGTTTGATGTTACTTTAATAAAAAACAAAAAAAACCCTGGCTGGGACCTTAAATTTTCTTCTTTTTTTTGAGCCCGTTTTTCCGCAGAAAGTGCCCATTGCGACATGTATAGTCTGTCTTAAAGTGATCAATCAAATGTATTGCAGTCGTAAACTTTCCTGTTTTATTTGTACCGTCAATTAAATGTAAAAAAAAAAAAAAAAAAGAAATCAACCCAAAAAAAAAAAAAAAGCGTAAGGTTCTGTGTTTGGATTCATGTGAAAATCAAAATTGTCTGTCACATATTGTACAGTCAGATTGTCTAGTTTAAATGTTTTTAGTGTAAGTAAACACAATCAAAACAATGTGAGTCTTGTTTTCTTGCTCCTTTGATTTGGTTGTAATGAGAACCTCCTTGCTGCCAGTGTGGCGGTGGGGAGGTCCTGTGGTCTGTTCATAGCAGTTTGCATTTCTTCTCTTTGTTGCCTTGTGTGATAACCCTTTCTTTCTTTTTTTTAAAAATAAAGCTAATTTACTTCTGACTATTGTGCATCTTGGATTATTATGTTTTTTTCCCTGTCCTGAATTTGCAAAAAGAGAGAAAATAAAACCCATGACTGAGATAACTTGAGATAAACTAAAGATTAAAAATAAAAGTCAGAAATTGCATTCTTGATCATTTTGAGTAAATACCTTAAATGAACGGTTGAAATCATTAGACCAACTTGCTTTTCCCACAAAAGCTTCTACAGCCCAGCTGTTTATTTTCAGGAGATCAGGAGGTCTATATGTAACCCTTTAAAGGGAGCTTAAGGGACTTTCAAAACGTTTCTTTGATGTGAACAGGCAAGGCTTCATGTGGCAGTATTAGAACAGTCAAGATAAGGTGAGCTGTGAGCAATTGATATATAACTTGCGTGAATACTTTCAAACTCAGCTTAAGCAATTTCACAGTGAGCTTAGTTCATGTGACTGACTTGGCTTGCTATACACGCAATGAAGAGGCCAAGAAAATTCACTCGTCATCTAATGTTGCTTTCTAAAAAGCACCACACTGGGAATTCAGAAATTACAGTGAAGACCAAGAGGGTCTGTGACATGTATCCGAGACAAAGCATTATCTGAACATGCTCAAGAAACTTGCATGAGAACTCCTAAAGCATTTTCACAAAGGTGTAGAGTTACTTCACTGTAGGAAATATTTCACTAGAATCAGACAATGACTTTCTTAAGTAAGTTCCATCTGTCTTCTGGCTTCAGGTCCTTGCGATTTCAAATGAGCTGCTACAAAGGGAAAAAAATTAGTGAAGCCCAAATCCATGTGTGCTGCCCCTCACCATCTGCCCAAAGAGCCAGTTGTAAAAACAAACAAGCCTTTTTTAAATGTTTAAGGAAGTAAGACTACTTACTTTATCTAAACAGAATCAACTCAAAGTGAGACTTTTATTTATTACGAATTTTATCACCTACAGTGCTATAAAAATGGTCCTTTCCATTCAGTGTGGAAACACTACAAGAATGTGATAGATGATGTAATGATGACTTGTGGAGTCATAAATTGAAGATCAGCAGGAAAACACATTCTTGCTCTCAAAATGTTTGCCAAATCACGAAATAATGGTCACAGGAACTTAATAAATACACCTCAGTCAGGACAAGATGCTCTCCAGGCACAAAGCTGCTGACAACACTTAAAAATCAGAGTTTCTTGACATTTATAGTAAATAAAGTGAATTCCATAAGACTACACGAATCACAATAAACTGGTCCATCTGCATTCTCTCTGATTAAAATCTGAAGTATATTTACATAAAGCATATTGTTATCTGAATATTACACAACAGAGAAGATATTCAGTGCTGATGCTAAATTCAATTTCTCAAAAAATTACAGTACTTGCTCATTTTGAATTAGAACCGAACAACATATTTTAAAAAAGTGGAGGCAACCATGTTGCATTTTGTATTTCAACATGCGTCAAATATTTTCAGTGGGTTGCAAATCTGGATTGTGGGCAGACCAGTTTTACACCTGGACTCGTGAAGTGAAAGATGTGATTTGGCATTGTCTTGCTAAAAAAAAAAGACTTTCACTGCAAAAGACATCATCTTGATAGGAGTACATATCATAGATGCACAAGTTACAAAGGCCATGTGTGCTTCTACACATGGATGCTGGCTTTCAAACTGTGTTTGGTGGCTACTCTCCTATTTTCAGCCTAGAGACCATAATGCATGTTTTAGTTTGCCTCAGTCCATTTTGAAAAAGTTCAGTCAGAGAAGATAATTTAAAATATTTTTATTTGTGTTTTGTCTTAACTTGGTACTGTGTTTGCTTGTATTTGTAGATAAAAACAACAACAAAATACCTCAGTTTTAACATTTAATATGTTATCCTTTTATTTTTTTTCTATTCAACAATGTGTTGCAATTGGTTTTTTTTTGTTGTTTTTTTTTACATTGCTTTTAATTACATTTTACACACCATCCAAACATTTTGGAAACAGGGTTTTGAAAACAACTGGACAAAACACTATCACTTGCAAATGACAAATCTTTGACATTTTCTGACTAATTTCTGAGTTCTCTGATTAATTTCTTACATATGTATGTGATAAACCCTGCTTTATTAAGAAAAAACATCAAATGTTCTGCATTTATACCTAAACATCTGTCACTAAGTTTCTGTACATCCTGAGTACATCAAGGTTGTTTTTGCAGCTAATTATACTGGATGAATACTAAGTATGCTCAATAGTCAAAATAATTGATGGAGTAAACAATGTATTGCTTGTAGAAAGGGCAGCATTTTAGTCTCACAGTGAAAAAAACATGCGTTTGGTACATTAAAAGATAGAAAGGAAAGACAAAGCTCTAGTATTTACAGATGGTATACGAGGCACATCTGGGTCTGATATACCATCCTAATCAGGGTTTGAGATTAATCTGAACAGACAGAGAGTTAACTTGGTGCACCAGATGGTTTGTTACATACTTTGTTTAATGACTATGATCTTGTGAGAATATTACAACTCTGCAAAGTAAAGTGACAGTAAGAGAGGATTAATTGCAATCAGTTCATTAGACACAATGAGAGTGATGTGATCACTGCCACTGAATTGAAGATAAAGAGTGCTCTCTACAAAATTAATGTGAATATCACATTCCCCAGAGCCACAGAACTCCGTTGTATAATCACAGCTCGACTATAATCATTGTCATTTGTCACCAGAACCATGCAGACAGGTCACCAAAATGCTATCACCACTTACCTGAACTCAGCCAGTGCTAGTGTCCAAAGACATTGTTAAAAGACAATAGATCACCAGCCTACAGAGGCAGAGATAGAATAGAACACTTTTAGATTTTTTTCCCTATAATTTTCATTATCTATAACAACATACTGTTTTGTAGTTGTGGGACAAGGAATTTATATTTGCCTGAACGTTTCCTGTATCTTGCTTTAGGACAAAATCTTTCTTACTCCTGTTTGAAATTAAAGGGAGCCCTCAAACGCCATGAAACTTTAAAAAGTAGATCTTTACAGATTCACTCTTGCCCTGTTATTAATGAATGTAAAGGACTGTAAATGTAAGTCCTAAAGGTTGTAGTCATCAGGTGTTGTCATGGATTGTTGGGGATGGACTAGAAAAAGAAAATAAATGCATAAGAAAGAAGAGAAAAAACATGCTGTCTTCATGTCTGGCTTTAATCTGTTATTATTTAAGCTGCCATGGGAATATGATTAAAAAATATTACTACCAGTACCGAAATGCCGGGCCGATGAGGTGGAACGTGGGTACAGTTTCCACAGTTGCAGTTACATTGCAGAATTTCCCCTTTTTACAGACTTAGGCTGAAGTCTTACACATGCACCAAAGTGTAAGCATGTAGGCTATGATGCAAGACTAGCTTGGTCGACAAAATCAATAAGATTTTTCCCTTCACCAGACTGGAATAACAAGAACTGGCAATGTAAAATGCAGCTGTTATCCCACACGATAATGAAATTAAATTTAAATTTAATTGAAACATGTGGTCATCATGACTTGGCAAAAACCAAAGTTTCCCTGTTAACACACATCAACTCTAACAAGCTCCAACTTAGGGTGTTTCATCCAATCAGGTGGTGAGTTTAGAACAAACATTTGATGGAATTGGTTGCTCAAACAGTGATGGGATGATCTGCATTTGCAGTTTCTCCAGCCAGTTGTTCTAAAAAATCTTAAAATAAAATCCTGCAACAATAAGGGCTCAGAACATGATGTTTATAAAAACTAATGTTTCTGAAACCAAACCAGCACAAAATATATAACCAAATAATCTTTAAATCTTGTTGATTGTTTGTTGAATGACAAAACAACATTAATTTTCAAGACACCTCTGAATCCTACTCAGATTACATTTTCAGTTCATGCCGGCTCTTGTTAGTTAATTTTTCCCCTTGCTTTTGGACTCCTTTGAAAACACTATGAGTTTTTTAGGCTAATTTGTATGGTACAATGTCTGCTGGTTTTCCCTGTTATATCCTAATTTATATACCATATCCCACAAAGCTACTATGAGGGATTTGTTTAATGGTAGCTGTTAACAAATCTGTTTGGTTTAAATCGTCACCGTTTTGCTTATTCTTCAATTTGACATATATAAATGTGTTTGCCTCGTAATTTGAGGTAAATGAGGAAGTAATTTGTCAGTTGAACTTTTCTAATTCTTGCCCACCAAAGTTGAGGATGACAGAGCACACATATAGGAAATTTTCCAGCTCTCTTTTGTGCCTGTCAAGGTTTGTATGAATCTGGCATCCAGCTACACGACGTGGTGTTTTTCTTTCCATGTACTGCTCACTATGCTTGAGGTGTGGGATGGTGAGCAGTAGAGTAAATGGAGTAGCAGTAAATGCTGAGATTGTTTTATGAGTTTGTGTGAAAAAAAGTGCCACAGAAAGAAAGGATAAAACAGCGTGATGTCAGATGGGTTGTGTCAAGGATGAGTCCATGGATCTTCTCTGGGACGGACATCTAAGAATACATGTAAGCGTAGTATGTTCAATTAAGAATTTTTTAAATGACTTTTAATTAGCTAACATTCATGAAAACATTTTTTTCAGTTCTTGTAAAACACTCCTAACGTAAAAAAAGAGAGAAAAGCTTCCTCTTCAAGAATTCCACATGTTCTCTTCTTGTCTCCTGAGATAAAACATTGATGACCCAACACAGATAGCATCCATATTACTGTCAGTCCCCTTGACTGGTGTCATCCATACTGTTATCTTAGCCTTTCAAGGATTAATATCCTTTTCAAGTTTAACGAGATAAGAGACCTGGGGGAGTTCTTCTCCTGCTGCGTTCAAAGGCCATCCGGTTTTAGTAGCTGCTTTATCTTGGCCACTGATTGACCCAGCTGATAGGTGATACTGAGGAAGCACAGTGGCTCAGGGATGTGGCCTCTCCACTGAAGCAATGGGAAGTGGCAAACCTGGGCTTTCCAGTCAGTGAGAACCCCATCAGAGGGGCTCCAATTCCCCTGGATGCCTCTTTCCTTTGATTCCTCTGACCAGGCACTTTTACGTGCCTTCCTCCCTCACCCTGTCCAAAAGTAGAGCCCGTAAAGCAAGTCTGCCACTCTGCAAGCAAGCTGAACAGGACGTGTTTGTAAGTGTTTCTTGAATGCACTGCCAGTTGAAATGACACCCGGAGGGCTCGTAAGGCTTGTGATTTCTCCTCCAAGCCCATGCCAAAAGACCCTTTTAAATTCCAGCTCAGATCTTCTAAAATGTGTTTTGTGACTTGTGACAATGAACCACTGGGATTTGCCTTAATCTGGATGACATGTCAAATGAATGTACAAACCATGAGCACAATCATCAGGGATACACAGAGAGTCAGTACGAATGGTTTGACTGAAACACCGCATAACCTCAAACTTTAAAAAAAATTTTTTTAAATTTTTTTAATTAAATCTTCATTAAAATATAACCTTAAAAATAATAATTTAAATAAATCATTCAACAAATATGTGCTCAACACTTTGTCAATATGATAAAAGGCATTGACAATCTGACCTTTAAGGAAATAAGTAGACTAAAAAATACCTTCTCCAAGGGAATATTTTTCAGAAAGCTTAAGGGTTCTCTCATTATCACTATATGTGTAGAGTATAAAATGGGGGCCCCTGAAAAGGTCCCAGGGGGTCTCTGCATGCTCGTAGGATGATTGCACTTCATGCCGCACATTATATCACATGGTAATCTCCAAGGAAAACATCTGTTAGTAGATTGTGGCGCATGCTGGTGCAACTGAGTTGCAGGTTGGAAACAGAAAGAAACCCAAGTTCTGAATTTCCATGAATGTGTCTGCCCCCATGAATGCTCATTTATTCAATTTCCAAATAACTTCATCATCCAAATCTACTGAAAAGAGCACATGGAGCATAATTTCACCTTCATGGCGGCAAATCACACTCAAAGCTTTATTCATTTATTCTTCATCTTAGTTTGCTTTTTTTTTTTTTTTGTAAAAATAAGAAAAACATAGCCATATATATGGAATTTATATTAGGTTTGTTCTTGAAAAAAATCAAGGAGTGCATTTAAATAACACTTCTACTTTAGAAAAGTTGTTTATCTTCACTGTGTGAAACCATTGTGGTGTTCTTAGGGATCACAAACAGCTTAAAGTTTCTGGATGATATATGAACTCTGAGAAGTTTCACAAAGTCTGCAGAGCTTGAATGTGCCCAGGAGAGTCACTGTATAATTTATGTAATTCATAATAAGGAATATTCTATGACTGTTTTGGGTAGAGGCCAGACTGTGAAACAGTACTGTGACAGATCCATGGTGCTACATCGCAGTTTTAGCAGAACAGTAGTGTGGGCATGCTGTTGACTGAACATGACACGCCACTAATGCAGTGCAAGAATGTGTTACCCAACCAGATGGGAATCAGTGTGCCCACGCTGGCGCTAAGTGTCATGACAACGCATTTCTTTTGACAAAGTGAGAAATCACCATCTAGATGAGGGGATCATGTGATTTAAATGCATAGGATTCCACAAATTATGGTACACTTAAGTTAATGGCATTTCCCCACATTTTTTGAAGGTCAGCTGGCACTGCCACCTCATATGGCCTGGTGTTAATCTGCCATGAACAAGCCAGCATTATGCCAAGAGCATAGCAAAAGTGAGTGAGAAACAGGTGGTCTTGACTTTTTCTCATTCCTGGTCTGAGAGCTGGCTTCTGGACATAAAGCTGGACAGCTCACAGGTTTTTGGGGGAATTTCCTCCTGAGCCACTTTGTTAGTAAGTGAAAATAAACATTAAATGTCACAGCGGTGTTGACATCGGTGCATTTCTGAAATGAGTGAATTTAAGATTTATAAGAAATAAGTTTATGTTTATATGTTGTGAGTTAAATAAAAAAATACAACTTTATAAACAACTTTATAGATAAGAAATATAAAGCTTACAGTAGTTACAGGCCCACATATTTTCCACTGCCTTTTTGAAAGTCTAAATTATGTGATGTTTTTGTTGTGAAATTTAGCAACTTTTCACATTT
>JBAMHW010000006.1:17801724-17814847 GCA_037177495.1 Rhadinocentrus ornatus
CACACACACACACACACACACACACACACACACACACACACACACACACACACACACACACACACACACAAATGCATCCACCCACCAACACACCTACAAACGCACACATGCCCCCCCGACACACAAACACACACAAAACAAACAGAGACCCTGCTCCAATAGTTTGAGGAAGAGTTTCACTGGCCTCACAAAACAACACCACAATTCTGTGCCGAGGAAAGACAAATGATTAGGATTTCACTGATTTTTACATTCAGCCAATGTAGCCTTTTTTACCTCAATGAAAACCATCAGATGAATGTGATCTCATATCCTTTGTGCTCTTGCTAAAACATAGACATCAGTATGGGTGAAGTGGTGATAGAACAAGTAACAGAAGTAAATCTATTAAGGGTAATTGTAGATAGTCAAATGTCCTGGTTTTTTGTCCTGGACTTTTTTGTTTTAGAAAATGACATGGTAAGCTTTAAAAAGAAGCTGAAATCACTTCTGTTTACTCGGCAGGAATAATATTGTGTGTATAGTGAGATCATTAATTCCTTAGTTTGCAGAGGAAATGTAGTTACAATGCCATTGTTGGCTTTCGGTGTTACAGATGTTAGTTTTCTACTTTGAGCAGGTGTCTTTGTGTTTGATGTTGGTGTGGTTGTGTGCTGTATGTTATGTATTTTAATTAATGGATGCATTCATGATTTTGTGGAGACCCCAGGAAGAGAAGCTGTTGTGAAATGACAGCAGCTAATGGGGATCTAATAAATAAACAAACTAACATCAGTACCATAACAGAATACTTTCTGCTGCCTATATGTTGCCACCCAGCAGACCACACACACATACACACACACACACACCCTGGCTGATGCAGCATAAAGACCAGAATACTGACCCATGTTCATAGAGTAATTCTAGCTTCATCATAGTTTGGCTGGGCTATAGGTGCTTGACAGGTGTTACCATGAGTTTTAAAAATTTGGTAACAGTTCACAAGGTACACAAAAATGTGCTTCGTTACTAGGGAACTACTCAGGAACAAATCAGGAACTAATGGGCAGTAACCAGTACTTACTGGTGAACACACGGCAGGCTTACTAGGGAACCAATGGTTAGTTATCAGGGAAACCAAAGAGGAATGAATCAGGGACTAATGGTTAGTTAACCAGTACTTACTGGTGAACATGAAACATAGGTTTATTAAGATTCATGATTTTCTTTGGCATTTCCACGCATACACTTGGTCTGGGTACATTGGAATTCTTTAGCAGAACTTAGAGTTACCAATGATTACATGATGGCTAGTTAACATAATAAAGACCAGTATGCTATCAGTGAAAAGCTAGAAAAAAGACAATCATTTCTTGAGTATTGAATTTCTGTTTCAACTAGAAGCACTGGAGAGCACAGACCTCCACCAAACTATAGGGTCACTCACCTGAGAAAAACCTCAAAAGGCTGAACAGCCCACCCAGTACCGCTAATATTTTGAACCTTCTGGATCACCAGATCAAGAACATCAACATGATCCGGTGAAAGGCATTTGTTTCCACTTCGGAGCAAATAATTTGCCACAAGGACAGAGGAAGCTTTACTTATTTTAGCAAGATGATGTGAAATCACATTCAGCATGTATGACAACACTTTGTGGCACTATGGTTAAAAAAAACAACTTGATGCTAAACTATAGTGATCCTGCAGTTCAGACCTGTCACCTAAATAAAATATTTGTTCATTGAAGAATGAAAAATACACCAAAGGCTAAGCTGTTGAATAGTTGTAATCTAATATCATGCAAGAATGGGAAAACATTTCACTTTCAAAACTACAACAGTCAGTCATCCCAGTTCCCTAATGCTTGGAGAAAGACAGAGGTGTTGAAATACATAACTGTGAAAACACAGAAACATGTCCTCGTATCAACTTCTTTTGTATTTACATTAGGTACCCAATATAAAATCAGTATATAGCTTGAGTATATATATAAAATTATATTTTAGAAACATATGGAAATAGCAAAAACAATCCAGAAAAACAATGATTCTTACATGTTCTATAACTTATATTTCAGGCAATAAATGTTAAGCTTTAATGCTTAAACTCTGAAAAAGAACAATCCTGTTACTTTGCTCTGAAACAATGTATTTCAGATTTGCTGCCAGGTCTGACATGAACGTCAGAATAAAACCAAGACACGAGGTTGCAAGAGCCTAGTGATTGACATTTATTTATAAAGACTATCTTCAAGCTACAGCTAGCAGTGGCTGGCAAACTTGTTGGTGCTTGCCAACCAAGCTTTATCTAAAACAGGGCTACTCAATTCTGTCCTACGAGGGCCGCAGTCCAGTAGATTTTCAATGTATTCCTGATTGAACACACCTAAATTAAATTAGAGAGATCGGCCTATCAAGTTCTGCACAATGACTCATTCATTTGAGTCGGGTGTGTTGGATCAAGGATACATGGAAAACCTGCTGGATTGTGAACCTCATAGGACTAAATTGAGTATCCCTGTTCTGAAAGATTTTATTAACTTGGTCTATGTCATGAGGAGACTGTGCCCAAAAAAGAAAACATGCTGTCAGTGGCTGACCTACTAAAGAAGCTAATGTATGTAAAAGTAGCACAAAAAGTAAAGAAACTTGGGTTTCTTCGACTAGCATTTGTTACACCTTAGCCAGTGTGGTCATGTAGTTCCACTGGCACGAACAACACGACCAAGCTGGTTCCACAAGTATTCACTAAGGTTAAGGTCAGGAGTGCAGGCAGGCCATTCCACCTGCCTCACCCCCAAATTCTGAAGGTAGGAAGCGTGGTCATCCTGGTTCCAGGTTGTGGGCATATAGGATTTCCACTGGTTAAGAATGTTATCTTGAAAACACTCAGCAGTAACATTGTAAGTTTAAAAGACGAATAGCAGGTGGGATTAAAGATTGTGCATAACGGTTTGTTTTACAATGTGGCAAAGCATAGCGATGGCCTGAAAGCAACAAGGAAAACTCATATTTTAAAAGGTGACCAGATGAAGACATGATTACACTAGCTTTCTGGACAATCTGATTATTGCAGAACAAAGCCAGGTCCCTCTGCTGCACTCCTATGATTTTAGAACAAATTTTCACATACCATTGAGACTGTTCTTGTCTTTGATAGAGAGGCAGATATACCAGCAGACAAATGAGAAACACAAAAGGTTCTTAATGAAATCCCGATAGAACCTACACATGATGATGATGGGACTGACTGGAAACGAGTCTTGTTTTCCAGTGAGGGAGATTCCACACCATCACACTGCCTCTGCCAAAAGTGGTTACCCTATCAGTGCAGCAATCAACACAATGTTCCCTGTCTTCTCTGCACTTTGACCCTAAGGTCATAACAAACTGTAGCAGGTCCATGGTCACAGGTGCTGCTCATCAGGTGCCAATCAAGCACCTGATTATCAGCAGCTGGAAACCAGAAGCTAAAAAACAATCAATACCAGAATAAGCTGTTTTGTGTTGGCAGAGAAGACTTAGCACCCCAGGTACTCATCTTTGCTGCTCATCCCACGAATGCATTTCCTTACAAATGTGGCAAAATCTAAAAAATAAACTCTTTTCTTTCCAGCTGTTTAATATTTCTTGCTAATTTAATTATCTAAAAAGTTGTGAATATTTTGCAACAAAAATGCTTAAAAATACCAGTGAACAGTGCTAAAGTCAATTTTACTCAAATACAGAAACATTTCAAGCCTGGTTTAAGAAAATCATGCAGATAATTTTGGTTATCATTATTGGTTTTGGCTGTAAGGTCTCAGGTATTTTTGTAAATTTTATCATCACTGTAATTCAGTATTATTCTGTTGTACTCGTAATATTGAAAATAATATTAAATTACTACAAACCTCACTGTAAACAAGTTATGATTTATTTTCTACTGGTGTAAAACTCACTGTGAAACAATGTAAAAAAATAAATAAATAAATTCATTAAACTCATATGGTGTGGATGTAAATGCCATCCTTATCCATTGTGCAAGAAAACAGAGCAAGCAGTATAAGACTGCACCACATTCCTGACATTTTGTGAAAAAAGAGCAAGTAATCCTTAAACTGAAAACATGTCAATAATCACTTTATTAAACGGCATGCATTCAAATAAACTGATCAAACAAAACACAGCAGGACAGAAGGAAGTTCTTAGTGCTGTTTTAAAACGTACTGTTCTTGCAGCCAATTAGGCACATGTGGAATGAAAAATATATTTTCACAAGAGCACACCCACATCCAGAAGTGCTTTGAAGGTGCATGCTGGATAATAATCATGACAACAGTAAAATAATTCTTTTAAAACACCTTCTCCAGAGCAAAGTCTTCTATTATTGATTTTGAACATAACATGTTTGGCAAACACCTCGTTTGGCAGGAATGTCATCCATTATGGTCTCAGTATGAAATAATGACAGTAAAACAAAGAGCTGGAAATGCAACAAGTGTGTCTTTATAATCACAAGTGGGCAAAAGCCCAGTGTAATAACTCTGGTGGAGCACATGCTGTATCACAAACAGCAAACTTATGTAAATAATGTGCACAGTGATGGTATTCCAGAGTGGTTCTTTCATTCTAACCTTACATGCTTTGAGGAGTCCCAGCACAGCCCATGTTAATAAGGACTCTGTGAGGAGAGAGGAGGTCAAACAGAGTGCTCCAGCTGCACGAGGGTGAATAGTGTACAGGGGAATGATGGGCAGAGGTGTGGGGGTGGTTTGAAGTACCTGGGGAGCAATCAGGGCAGAGGAGACAGAGAGGAAGGTTTCCTATTCTCTGCCAAAAACAACAGAGGAAAAGTGAGAAGGATCATGGTGGCTACAGATCGATAGATAGACAGACCGATAGATACTTTCCCATTCTGTCATAGTAGTTTTTAACATATACCTTCATAAATTCAAAGCCACTCAAACAAACTTTGCAGGAAGTTTTGCTAAATTATGTGTGATATAGTAGTGATACCTCTCCTCTTAAACACAGCTGTGTTCCCATCTCCCCCAGATTTCTGCTCACCTTTGCTTCTCCCAGTGAGTCAGTTAAAGGCGACCTCCTCCTGCAGTTAGGCCAATCTGTCAGGAAACAATAGGCCTACCTCTTCAGCTATGTTGTTTTTGGAATGGGAACCCTTCAGCCTGCTTGTTCTCCCCCTTGGTTGACAGAAATTAACCAAGGAGACACTCTTCTTTGACGGATTTATTGTCCCTCCCTTATCTTGACTGATTTGTAGTTTTTTTTCCTATTTAGTGTCAGGATGTTGCTCCTTTCGAACAAATCTGGAAATTGTGCGATCACGGCCACCCAGCTTTCTCAATAATGTGAAAGTATCAGCTAGAGAAAAGAATTTAAATAGTTTTCAGGAAAGACTTTTACCAGTACAAATTAGCTAATTTCTCCATAGCATGATCATTTTTAGATGCATACTACAACTAAGCATTGTAGTTATTATGGGATATGTTTTGCTACTTACTGGAATATAGATTTCTGAGGGTAAAGTTTTACTGGGTCTTCCATACACATTTACTTGACTACTACCATTATTTTAGGATGTGACTTGTCAAGGATCATTGTTATTTTTCAGACATTCATGACATTTTAGGAACTATTAACTTGTCAGTCCCCTATAAAGCCCGTTGAACTACAGTAACCCCCGGGTGCTGTACAAGTAGGGGTTGATAGACTGATTAATGCTAGCCGTTAGCAGTTCCACAAAATTTGATCCCCCTTTGATCTTCTCATATATAAGTATAGTTTGAATTAAAAAAAAAGCAGCGTTGGGATCAAAACTTTGTTTTTCTTCATTCCTAGCCCATTAATTATCCCATGACATCTCTCTCTCTCTCTCTTTTTCTTTATAAAGCTAAGATACATTTTAAGGGGTCTAACCAGTTGGAAAGCATTGCAAGAAACTAGCATATTGTAATGAAGTGGTTAAAACTAATTTAACTTCATCCAACTACTAAATTAAATATGCCGCAAGCTTTGGTTATCATCAGCAATCTAGTTAGATATCCATCAGCAGCATTTCTTCAGGAATAGTTCTTTCACTCAAAGGAAAATATATCTGAATATACTTCTGTGCTTGTGGTTGTGAATGCAAGACATTTAATAGTAAGGGGTATTTCTAATGTTGTACTAGTGTGGGAATCTCTTCAAAGGCCACTGTACCGCAGGTTTGAAGATAGTCAGGATTCGTTCATCTGGTTGTCACTGCTGTTACATCAGACTTGCCAGCATATTCTTTTATTGCACCTTCTCCACACTATCACAATACACCAGTACTCCTGACATAACCTCTTACTTTACTGCAGGATAGGATGTGATCGCAGTAACAGAAAAGCAAACAAACAGAAACTCTACAAATAGAGGGGAAACTGGAGAAAAATCATCATCCCTCTGAGGGAAAAGTGATTTCATTAAAGATTTTTGTTGTGGTTTGAAGTGCAGGTGTGGCTGTTTATATAGAAGAATACATATTTGTGTCTTCTAATTTTCTTAATCTTCATTATCTCACAGTGTCTTACCATGATGAAACTCAAACTCTGTGTGGCTGGCTAGTGGAAAAAGTGAGAGTGAGAGCAAAGGGATGTGGACAGTGATTACTCATAAAACCGCTCTAAATTCTGCCAAATGCTTCAGGTTATTTTTTTCCTGGTGAGTCATTTGGTATCAGAGCTTCCTCCTTCCCAGTAGTGGTCATGAGAAGAGGCTCCATGCAGGCTGTTAGTCAGAAGAAAGGCACTGATCTCAGGGTAACAGTCAACACCCTTTAACATTCAACACAAACACGTTTTGCTAAATCTGGAAACTGTAAATCAGGTTTTTAAAACTACAGCTGTCTCCTTATTTTTTCTTATAGGCATTTGGAGACTTTCTGACAACAATTTCGACCCCCTGGTTTTATTTTACTGACTTTGTTTTGAGTCATTTTGCTTTGATTTTTTCTTAAATTTAACTGATCCTAAAAAAAAGACAGTTGACTTATTATACTTTGGATTATTTTTAAATCCAAATTTATGTCAAGAGTCTTGCTATACTGTAGGTGTTTTGATCAGGTTACGGTTTATTACTATAGAGTCCAACGATCTTAGAGGGTGCAACCTTCAGCATTTAATCCATTAGTGATGAATGAGGTGCAGGCACAGAAACAGTAAACCCACGTTTTTGTTCAGAGTTGTTCTAATTGCTAAACTTTCTCCTCTTTCACATCATCTATTACTAAATTATTAGAGCCCAATCTGAAAGTGGTAGAGTGGAAAAAGGTGGAGGCTAAGGGGCCTAGGAGATACAACCACCACCTTTGTAGCATGCATAAATCACCAAGTTAATAAATTGAAAGCTAAATGACTTCTTGCCCTCAACATATATCATGGTGGCAAACCAAATGAAGTCTTGTATACCCTGGAGGACAGAGGAATGCTTCTGTTCATAACAGTGATTTGTGGATGGCTCTCACAACTGTGGGCTTAAAAAATGAGTTCTGACTCTGGGTATGGTCACTTATAACAGCACATTTACCCATTTGAGTTGCATCTGTGTGTTGAAATTTGTTTATAAAGATAAATAAATTGAAATAATGAAAAAATAGCAAATGGGCTTTTTATATCCTTGGAAATATTTGATAGTTACTGCTGTGAAACTTTTATCATTCAGCTGATAAAATATAAGCTTATTTGTTTCTGAAACACAATGTTTCATTTAGGAAAATCTTGGGTTGTGTTCTTATATAAGTTGTTACATACCCAAAAGGGGATCAAGGGATTATATAAAATGAATGATATTTATGAAAAAAAGAAAGCTATATTGCTAAGATACATAATTTAGCAGGAGCTTCTGAAACCACCACTAATATCAATGCAAGGACGCCACCCACTGGACTATGATGGTTTCTGAAAACACACTTGGTGCATGCAAACAGTGTTATTGGATTACATCCTTTTTTTTCAGTAAAGTTGTGATTATTTCAAATTAACAAACTATAATTACAGACAAACAAAAACAAACAACAAAAACTGTATTTTGTTATTTAGAAAATAATGTATGGTCAATGAACTGAGGCTATTTAAGGCTCTGTGGCCACACTAATATTTAAGTAAAAATAAAGTTGTCTTGTTCATTGCTCAGTTAATTTCATTCAGTACATATAATTTGTGTAATGAAGAGAAATAAAACTGAGGAAATGTAATGTGCATTTTGGATAAGCTGGAGATCTTTTACAGAGTTACAGATACTTCCAGACTGCTAAGAGTTATAATGGTCTAGATGTTAAACATACATTAAGTAATTTCTCTGCATCACAGGTCCTTGTAACATGTGTTATGCAATAGTTAGCTTAACGCCAGTGTTCTTCATGGTAAAAACAAAGAAGGTTAAGCCAAATTAGATTGTGTAAATTTGATGATGCTTTTCTGAGGTGTTTAGTGCCAAAGAGCAAATTATTACTTATTGTCCTAAATTTAGAAACAGAAGCGAAAGTACGTGCATTTATATCCTGAATGATTGTAGTTTAGTGAATTGGTTTAATCCTGATTTAGAAACAATTGCATATAGTGAAGGGGGAAAATGTCACTAAACAGTTTTGTTGTGTTACTGGGAAATAGGACTGTAAGATATTGCAAGAGGAAGAAATAAAATACATCACTGGACTCAAGACTGTCAGCATGTCCTCAGTCAATGCATTATCCCAGTTTAAGGAAATAAAGAGGTAATGGATTGGTATACTTAAGTTTTTCTTGGCAGGTGGGAGAGTTAGTACTCAAGCAAAAATAATATTGTGCTAAATTCTCCTCAGTCCCAGGTAGATCACTGGTGCTGACTGAATAGCCGAGATGAGCTTTTCTTGTCAAGTCATCTTGTTCATTGTCCTGATGATGAACAGGTCTGTGTGGGACACTCATTGAAATGTGAAGTGCTGTGAGTTTTTGGCTTAAATAAAGATTGGAAATCTGCACAAATTATGGTGTGCAAACATGACTAACCTGGGTTGTGGCGGAACAAACCTCCTCTGTGCTTACTGAAGCATTACTGAAAGTTTAAGAGATGCTACTTAGAATGTACAGTTCTGGGAACATTTTCACTGTCACATTGTGTTCTGTATAAAAAGAGACAGAAGAAACAGCTAAAGATACTTTCAATGATGCAGTTAAAACTTCAGAAACCTGTAGGGGCTGAGCTTGCTGTTGACAAAGATTTGGCAGGAAAATCACTGACAAGAACGTTAGTATTCACTGATAAATATCAGCAGTCCATGTTGGCTTTGAGCTCACAGTGAAATACAACAACACACTGAAGTCATTTCATTGTGAAATGTTATTTTATGATTTGCTCATTGTGACTTTTGTCTTTTGTCAGATTTTTCCCATCCAGTATGTTCCCAGTTAAGTTACCCAGATTGTCTCGTTCTCTTTACTTTCCAATTTTGCTCTTTTAAGCAAGCCTGCATCCACTCACACGATTAACTATGTTGTAACCCTGTTGTCCCACAGTCTTATTCTTTTCATTTAGAGTTTTACTAAATAAAATAAATTTCCACTTTCATAAACTGCACGTGTTTCTGCTTGTGCTCCTCTTTTCAAACACACAAATGACAGCTTGGTTGCAAACATTGAAAGATTAAAAGGCAACAGTATCCATAATAGACAACTGTTATCTGCACACTCATAATGTTGCTGCCATAAAAGGCTCCCAAAACAAAAGTGGTCACATTTCATTAGTTACAAAGTTTAATGCTTCACTGCACTTCAAAATGGGCATGGGATGTTTCAGATAGGTTTTATGTTTTCACTCAGTACCTTTACACTATTCTCTTTGACTGCAAAGTCTCCATCACATTAATATCAATGTGTAAGACATTTGTCGATGCTGCAGTGTCATGAATATTATTTAAATGTCTTAGTATGTGAACCTGTTTAAAATTAGGAGAAAATACCGTTTTGCTTTTGTGATTAGTGCAAACATATAAATATGTAAAAACATAAAGCATTCATCAACACATTAAGCCTATTTATTTAAGAATTAAAAGAAAATTGATGTTGACCTTTATACATGTTACTCTGTGGTATAAGACACTTAAGTTTGGAAATTTAATCATAAATCTTTAGTCACAACTTCTTTTTTTATATATATATATAGCTCAGCCATAATGGATCATGTTAAAACCTGAGAATCAGGTTGAAAATCTGACAGAAAAATCCTTCCTCTGAACTAACACTCAGCCTTTTTCAGCAAAACAGTGAACCATTGTCCAGTTTCCTAATGAAGGATGGAATGAGCGCAGAGCAATGCTCTATAAACACCAGCAGGATACCCGTATTCATGTCCTCCCCAAAGAAATGTTATCTTACACTTAATGTTTAATACTATGTCTATTTTTGTACTTTGGGTTTACTGAAAAGTTGGACTTTTTTTTTTAAATCACACATAGAGCAACATTTATTTCAAACTCATTTGAATTTTTTATGTATTTCCTGCCTGAGACTATCCTTCTTGCTTGACTTCACTTTTCCTGCAGTGCATTCACATAAAGTCGGTCCTGAAAAAGGAACATAATGCTCTCAGTTGAAATTAGCTTAAGCAAACAGTGCAGGGTAAAGTAAACAGCCAGAGAAACTCAATGAGCAACACTGACGCATAAACCCCTTTCTTAGCACGGTGTGACCTGAATAAAAGTATAAAAATATAAAAGTTGTCAAACACAGTGCCTTTTTTTCACAAAAATAAATAAATAAATAGTGGGAATAGTTTGATCAAAATGAAGTCATACTTAATTATATCTCAAGAAAAACATTTACAATTCAGTATCAAAGATGCACTTTTAGTAAATTCATTTCTATGAATGAAGGTAACGTGTGTTGTACATGGATCTGAGATTTAATTTTACAAAACTATAACATCATCACTGCATTGTATACTTAATCAAATTATATAACTCTTCATATTACAGTACAAAAGCAACAACAAACAACCATTTGTGACACGGTAACTTCTTTTGTTTACAATTTTGATGTAACTTTGACTTTGGTAGAACAGTATCCTTTTCAACACAAGCACCCAAATATACAATATGCTGTTCCTACCGCAGCTCAAGAGATGTGCAGCAACGCTGTTCATATTAATATGTTTTGTAACATGTTCATTTAATTATTCACAGTATTTTACAGAAAACAAGATTTTATAAAAATCTAACATTCATAAGAGCCATAATGATGTTGATGATAAAAAAACAACTAAACATGACAAAAACTAAACAAACGAACATACAGTCACCAATTTTTATGTATTATGTCATAAAGAAAGCACTGTTTAGAAACATGCCCTTTGTTTGACAAAGAGTTGCAGAAACAGACTGTAACGCAGTATGAATGAAAAAGTCCAGAAGAATCTGAGCTTCGACTAAAAGAGACAAAACCTCATACACTGGATGAGGTTACTGATAGGTAGAGCAGCAGGGAATTACTGACCATGTAAACATGTCATTTAAATTTTTTTTTTTTAATTAAAATATAGATTAAATTTAAGGCTGTAAGACATTGGCACAGATAAAAAATTCATTTAAAATTTTTTTTCTTCACAGTTCACTAATTATGAAAGCATACAGTGCTTGTGCCTGACTGAATGTCAATAAAAATGCATCTTAAACAAAGCTGTCAGACAACAGAGAAATTTAAAAACATATACGGGATGTTTGCATCACTAAAGAGCAATGAGTTTAAGGCTTTGGGAAAGCAGAGTCTCGAAGGATATCAAGGCAGTTTACTGTGATGAGCGCACCTGTCAGGTGCCTCCACTGTCTGGTGGCAGGGTTTTTCATTTTATCCAGAACCAAATGCAGATCCTGGATCATGTCTCTGTAGCCTTCTCCATAACGCAGACTCCAGGAGTACAGGAAGTCATAGGCAGGCTTCCACATGGACTAAAACAGAATATTATACAATGATTTAATTCATTATGGCATTATCATAACTGCATGTCAGACATTTTTATGCTCCAGCACACCTGATTGAAATCAAAGAGTCAGACTATTACTATATCACTATAACATGAGAACGCTTCAGCTGTGTTGAAGCAGGTGAAAACATAAAAAATGTTACAGGGGGTCATTGCAACCAGGAAAAGGTTACACAGATCTATTCATTTACTGTTAATACCGTTTAGCAGTGGCGTCGCCAGCCAATTTTACTGGGGCTTCAGCCCCAGATGTTTGGAGTCAAGTCCTGGGTAGTCAAAACAATTATCAAGTTACACTACATATTAGCATGCTATATTAGCACCACAAAGTGTACACTCCTCTCCTAACCATGTTTGCTCTGTGCATGTGCAGAATGGCGGAGTAGCAAATCAGCAGATTAGCTAATTTTATAAGACCAAACATAATGGACAAATTACAATAAAAGAAGAAACAGTGACAACTCTCAGCTTTTCAGAAAAAAAGTATAAGGTAAGAAATCATATTTGAAAACTGAAATAAAGTTCATAGTCCTGCAGGTCAAAATCACAGCTGATTGTCAGTGTGGTCAATGAAATAATGGGTAACCCTGACTATGACTCTCGTTTACACATAATTTCTGTTTAACAAGCTATCATTAGTTAGTGCTACTGCACATTTCACTAAACTTTGCTGCTCCAGTTTATCTACTTTCATGTTTAGGCACTGTAAGAATGTCACATATCCAGTCATGCCAGCATGATCACAGATCTGAAGATCTGAAGTGATAAACCTGCACTAACTAGCTCATCAACTTAAGCATGACCTTTAAGTAATCATATATATACCCTGCTAAAAAAAATAAAGGGAACACTTAAACAAGACAATGTAACTCCAAGTCAATCTTACTTCTGTGTAATCAAACTGTCCACGTAGGAAGTAACACGGACTGACAATAAATTTCACATGCTGTTGTGCTAATGGGATAAACAACAGGTGGAAATTATAGGCAATTAGCAAGACATCCCCAATAAAGGAGTGGTTTTGCAGGTGGTGACCACAGACCATTTCTCAGTTCCTCTGCTTCCTGGCTGATGTTTTGGTCTCTTTCACTCTAGTGGTAGCATGAGACGAAGTCTACAACCCACACAAGTGGCTCAGGTAGTGCAGCTCATCCAGGATG